>JAPFRF010000021.1:4175046-4487546 GCA_029282475.1 Phrynocephalus forsythii | reverse complement strand
TACGCCTCCCAGAATCCCCAGCTGCAGGGCATTTTGGGGGTTGTAGTCCATCCAAAGCAAGGTTCCCAAGCACTAGTGTGGAGTGACTCCGATTGTTTGGTGGACTACGCCTCCCAGGATCCCCAGCTGCAGGGCACCCTGGGGGTTGTAGTCCATCCAAAGCAAGGTTCCCAAGCACTAGTGTGGAGTGACTCCGATTGTTTGGTGGACTATGCCTCCCAGGATCCCCAGCTGCAGGGCACCCTGGGGGTTGTAGTCCATCCAAAGCAAGGTTCCCAAGCACTAGTGTGGAGTGACAGTTTGGCACCCCAGAATCCCCAGCTGCAGGGCATTTTGGGGGTTGTAGTCCATCCAAAGCAAGGTTCCCAAGCACTAGTGTGGAGTGACTCCGATTGTTTGGTGGACTACGCCTCCCAGGATCCCCAGCTGCAGGGCACCCTGGGGGTTGTAGTCCATCCAAAGCAAGGTTCCCAAGCACTAGTGTGGAGTGACTCCGATTGTTTGGTGGACTATGCCTCCCAGGATCCCCAGCTGCAGGGCACCCTGGGGGTTGTAGTCCATCCAAAGCAAGGTTCCCAAGCACTAGTGTGGAGTGACTCCGATTGTTTGGTGGACTACGCCTCCCAGAATCCCCAGCTGCAGGGCATTTTGGGGGTTGTAGTCCATCCAAAGCAAGGTTCCCAAGCACTAGTGTGGAGTGACTCCGATTGTTTGGTGGACTACGCCTCCCAGGATCCCCAGCTGCAAGGCCGGGTGAGTGAAAGTTCTAGTCCTGCCAAGGCAAAGGGGTCCAACCTCTGGCTCTGAGTAACTCTTGTTGTTCCCTGGTGCGTTTTTTTTGCTCAACTCCCCTTGACTTCAAAACTGTGTTTGTGGCTCCTCCCTGGTCTCACAACAACCCTGCCAGGTAGATAAAACGGATAAACAGTGAATAGTTGTTCCCGGGATCATCTGGTGAGAGATCGCGGTAAGGATGTATATGTGGGTTTTCAACTCTGAGTCCTTTTCGCTAACCATTGTACAGTTGGACCACAGGAGGCCAGGCTGGGCCCACCTTTGCCGCCCTTCCACAAGCAAGCAGATACCTTTTCGACGAGAAAGGCGGGTTAAAAAGACGTTAAAAGAAATAAGAAAGCAGAGCAGGTAAAACTGTCTTTCCTGTTGCATTCTCTTTGCTGTATTTACTTTCCACCTTTTTCTGCATCAACTCAAGGTGACGTAAGGCAGGATTCCCCTCTTTGTCGTGTTCCTCGGGTCACACACCACTTTCCCCGTTCTAATCAAGGTAGTAAAACCAGCGAACTGATGGCACTTATTTCCGTTGACAAACCAGGACACAATGTCGGAGCTGAGTGACGAAGCCAGCGAGTCGGAGCTGCTGGATCGCAGCCTCTCCATGTGGCACGGAACGGGTGTGAAAGTCTGCAGCCCAGACTTGGATGTCCCCTTGGATCTTCACACCGCAGCCTCAATCGGGCAGTATGAGGTGGTGAAGGACGATATTCAGTGGTAAGGAAGAGGGGCCACACTTTAAAGCAGTGGTTCCCAATCTTGGGTAACCCAGATGTTCTTGGAGTAAACATCTTCAGAATTTTTTTCCTGAATGTTTCTGTTTTTTTCCTGGCCTTCACATTTCTATTCAGTCCTTATCGGTCTTTTCATTTGCCAATAGCTGGAATTGCTAAGTGCATTACTGTTAAGATGTTGTCCAGCTTTCTAGAATAGTTACCTGTACTTGGCTAAGGAATGAACCAGCCAAGACTCTGTGTTTGATGCTCATGAATCATCATAACTCATGGAAATCAAAATTCTGTTTTCCAGTGGGGAAATAGATCTGAATCAGCGGAACTGTGGCGGCTGGACCCCATTAATGTACGCTTCCTACATCGGCCACGATACCATTGTGCACATACTGCTGGAAGCGGGTGCAAATGTGAATTTGCCAACCCCCGAAGGGCAGACTCCGCTTATGCTGGCTGCCAGCTGTGGCAATGAGACTGTGGCCTCCTTGCTCCTTCAGGTTGGTATACACTATGAACCCCTTAGCCGCACAATCGGTATCTGCTGATTCTCTTATCTGCTGGCTGAAAATGCTAAATTAAATGCTTAGGACCTAGATGCCTGAAGGACCGCTTCCTTCCATATGAACGTACCTGGCAATTAAGATTGAGTCGGGGAGCCCCCCTGAAAGAGCCATCCCTCAAGGAGGTGAAAGGGATGGCTTGTAGGAACAGGGCCTTTTCGGCAGCTGCCCCCAGATTGTGGAATGCTCTGCCTGCCTGCCAACGTTGATGACATTCCGGCGCCAGGTAAAAACATTCCTGTTCCAGAAGTTTTTAAAACTGAGGATTGCGGGTCCTGGTGGCAATTTTAGTGTAGTGTTTTAATGTATTGTATTTATTATATTTAAATGTTTTATTGTTTTAACTTTATGGCAATTTGATGTTTTAATTATCTGAATTGTTTACTTTGATTGTGAGCCGCCCAGAGACCTTTGGGTAGTGGGTGGCATACAAGCTAAACAAACAAACAAACAAACAAACCCAGGAGTTCTGATTCTATTTCCTGGAGGCCCTGCTCCATGCGAAAGGGCTGCTAATTTGACGTGCTTCTGGCGCAGAAAAGGGGCACGGGCGTCACTGAGGCTCTCTTTCTTTGAAGCGAGGTGCTGAGCTGGAAAGAAAGGACATCCACGGTTGGACGGCGCTGTTCCACTGCACCAGCGCTGGCCATCAGCAAATGGTCAAGTTCTTACTGGACAATGGAGCCAACGCCGATTGCAGGTGAGATGAAATGCCCAGGGAATGTCTGTTTATGTTTCTTGTCCGAATATTTGAGAGTGATAAGGAGAATCTGGAAGTTGAGTCATGGCTATTGGACTTCTTTTTTGAGAGATAGAAACGTTTTGCTGTTCATCCAAACAGCTTCAGCTGCTTGGATGAACAGCGAAACGTTTCTATCTCTCAAAAAAGAAGTCCAGTAGCCATGACTCAACTTCCAGATAAACTCACCTGGATGACTGAGAATCTTCACAGACATATTGTTAAGGAGAATGTGTGAGGTTGCTGTGATCACAGAATATGTTGACGCTGTACGGGTGGCAAGAACGGAAACATTTCAGGGTCTGGAAATGGTGTTTGTTTGGACCTCAGCTCCCAGGGTGTTCCTTGCTGGGAGGGTCGACAAGTTTCAGCTTGGGTTTTTGCTTGCTGTGATCACTTCCTCCAGCTCTTCTGAGCTGTCCGCATCCAGCAATTGCCGATTTATATGGTTCATCGCGATATCGCTTGACTAGGCGTGGGACTTTCATTTCAAAATGGGTCTGGTTCCAAAATGAAACATGGCAGCACAGCTGCTTTTAAGAATTTGGGCCCACCCTCTGAAACGAAACCACCCATTGACTTACCTTCCCTTACCTCGCACGGGGCTAAACTCCAACCAGGAAGCAGCCTCTAACGCAACATTGTTCCTTTTCCCTGGCGCTGGCCAATCAGGAGCTGTGCAGGGACATGCATTGTCCTGCCTCCCCTTCTGATTGGCCAGCGCCAGGGAGAAGGCACAATGGCGCGGCGGAGACTACTTCCTGGTTGGAGTTTAGCGCGAGGTAAGGCAAGGTAAGTCAATGGGTTTCGGAGGGTGGCTCCAAGTTCCGAACCTCAGCTGTGCTGCCATGCTTCGTTTCGGAACCAGATCCATTTCGAAAAGAAACACCTGTGCCTATTCTTGACCCTAGCCATCCGTGGGCTTTATCTTTTCTCTTGTCCAGAGAGCCCATTTGCGGATACACCCCTTTGATGGAAGCAGCCGCGTCTGGCCATGAGATCATTGTCCAGTACCTTCTGAACCATGTGAGTGAGTGTTGATTGCTCCAGCAGCCCAAAGCATGACGGGTTCTGCCCGAGTATGTTTTGACCAGGGGTGCTTCATCCAGTCTTGATCCAGTGCCACTGCTTGAATAGCACTGTTTTACTCGTCCGATTTTTTGTTGTACAGTGGACCAGATGCAGGGGAGTGGTATGAAGAGACAGATATCTAGTCTCATGCGCTCCCAGAGGCATTTGGTGGGGCCACTGTGAGATACAGGAAGCTGGACAAGATGGGCCTTTGGCCTGATCCAGCAGGGCTCTTCTTATGTTCTTATGAAATGACCATCAATGCTGTAGGAGAGAGTTGTTCTGTATACGTGTGTTTTGTTTGTGTTCATCCACCTTACGGGGGCATAAGAGTTACTCCCAGATTTTGAACTACATAGAGGTCCGGCACCCCCTAACTCCAGTCTTGTGGAAGGGGGACGTCTCCATAAGCAGACCACAAACATTTGTAGCCATGTTTTGGATGGGCCGAACCTTTAAAGAAGAGCCACTCATGCCCCGGGTTCCTCCGTCAAGCCTGCCTAGGGGACCTGCAGGCTTCCGATGGAGAACAAAGCCCGCCGGAGTCTCGTTATCGCCTTCCTGCCGGGCCAGTTGAGCAATGTGCGCTCCCTTCCCAACAGGGCGTCCGAGTGGATGTGCGCGACAACGGCGGGGCCACGGCACGGACGCTGGCCATGACGTACGGCCATGTGAAGATTGTGGGGCTGATCGACCTGCACGCCACCCCTGTGACCAAAGTCTTCTGCAGGGGCTCAGGTGACAAAGACACCCCTTCCTTGAGACTGGGATTAGAGGATCATTGGCGCATTTGTTATTTATTTAAAATGTTTTTGTCCCACTTCCCCTCCCCCCCAAAAAACGGACCCAAGGCAGACTCTTAGCTTCCCTTGGTTCTTTTTGGTCTTGCATCTTTTCACTGTGCTCTACATTAATTCTCTGGTTCCCTGGACACATTTTGCATGCCTACATCTTCTCCACCTTTTGGAGAATGAGCTAAGCGGTCCTTGAAATACCAAGGGGCAGGGGGAGCCGTTTGGTCATAGCGAAATGCAAACGTGAGAATAGGCTGTCGGTGGTACCTGGATAGGCCACTGACAGAGAAGAAGAAAAATCATTGCAAGTTTTATTATTTATTTATGTATTTGTTGCATTTATATACCGCTGCATCTTCCTATAGAAACTCGGGGCAGTGAGCAACAAAAATGAGCAGACACAGACAAGCATAAAAATAAGCAGGAGGCAGTAAAAATAGGGGGGAACCATACCCCCCCCCCACAAGAGATGGCGTTGGTGGCAAGGAAAATGAAATGAAATGAAATGAAAGAAATAAATGAAAATTAAAAATTAACTGAGAAGGTTGCCAAAGGCCTCCCTGAATAGATGGGTTTTCAGGGCTTTCGTGGATAAATTCCACTTCTTCAAGGGAACTCCCAAGAGCCCAAACATGGACTTTGCCAAGAGGTTCATCTTGAGATGTAAAGTTCTTGAGGAGAAGATTTTTGCCGGGCACGCCTCTCTTAGACGAGGCAGGAAGCAGCAGGGATGTTGATGCAAACACAAAATCAACAGCAGGGATGTTGGTGCAACACCGAATCCAGAGGCGCTGTACCGTGGAGGCGTTGCCAAGATCATCAGAGGAAGCCCTCTTCTCAGTCTCATTGCCCAGGCAGGCATGGGGACACCGGAAAGAGTCTTTTCAGGGACAGCTCAGCTCAGTGGCTGTGGAATTTCTTCCCTTGGGAGATGGTCTGTCCTGCTCCCTTTTATCTTTCCACGGATAGCTGAAGGCCCATCTTTTCACGCAAGCTTTTAACTACCAGGATGGAGCCCCTGAATGCCCCTTTAAAGTTAAGATACAGTAGGACCCCCGTATCCACTGATTCACTAATCACTGATTCAGTTATCCATGGTTGGCAGGGGGGAAATTAAATAACCATAAACAGCAGCCATAAAGCAAGCTACTGCTGCAAAACAGCAGCCTTAAAATAAGCTACTGTCACAAAACAGCAGTTTTTTTTTTGGGGGGGGGGGGTTGGGTTCTCTCTTATCCACGGTTTTCATTATCCACGGGAAGACCTGGAACTGATCCCCAGCGGATACTGGGGTTCTACTGTAGTTTTGAAAGTTGACCTGCTTTTTATTATTCAGTGGTATTTTAATTTTTATTTAGTTTATTTGCTTTTTTTTAATGTTCCACTTACGTTGTTTTTAAAGTCTCCTCTTTTTAATCTTGGGAGCTCCCTTGGGTCCCCTGATTCTGCTTTTTTAAATCTTGTGTGCCCCCTCTTGGCAGAAAGGCTGTTTGTAAATGAAATAAGCACCTGTCCTTTGTCACGGTGCAGCCACAAACACTGCCTGACCGCGTTCTTGACCTGCAGGGAAATACGAAGACCTGAGCTCCTCGGATGAGTCCTACTCGGCTCCTCAGAGGCAGAGGCCGGCTCGCAAGTCCAAAGGACCCAGCATCCACGAAGGGCCCCACGCTTTGGCCAAGATCACTGGGGTCCGAATTGCAGGAGGGAGAAAGACCTCCCATGATGGTGAGTTCCCATGTTCCGCGCATGCCTCTGGCCTGATCTTTCGTGGTTCAGTCCCGACGCAGCTTTACCAGGCTGGTGGGGAGAAAATAAGCACCGCTTGGTTCGTTTGTGCTCATCGAGTGAGTCCCACGGGATGGGCACAAAACTGCCGATTCGTTGGTTCGCGGCGACGGTTCGTCTCGCGGCTAAAGAGGCGTTCGGCACTTCGGAGCCCCGCCTCCTCCTGTGGGGCCTTGCTCAGAGACAGCCCCCCTAGGAGGTGGGGCAGGGGAGCCGCCTGTGAGTGGGCGCCCACCTGAGGAGGCGGGGCATCGAAGCACCAAACACCTGTTCGGTCTCTAAACGAACCAGCACAAGTCTCCAAACTGGTGCTTCGTGCCCATCTCAAAAGGTACTTTTGCCCCGACTGCTGCAAACCGGTGCCTTCCAAAACCTGCGGTGTCACCTGGATGAATACGCCAGGTCCTTTTCTCTTTCCTTCGGTCTGTACCCTGGCAGAGGGGTTGACAGCGAAGGCCTGAGCAAGGGAGATTTCCCGCTGCCGATGGAACTGCGATAGGCACGGGTCTTTTCTTTCTTTTGCCTTAAGATTTTGCAGTTTTCTGAAATCTAAGTGTCTAGTGCACAGTGTTTTTATAGTACTATCATTGAGCCTCTTGGGTGTCTTTGCAGCATGAAAGCAAAGTGAAAACCAATTTAGGTGCTTCCTTGAATTTACGACAAGCCCGTTTGCCTTCCCTGGGCCAAGGTTTGCATGATATTGAATGACTACACCAGGGGTGTCCAAACTTCAGCCCTCCAGATGTGTTGGACTACACTTCCCAGAATCCCAAGCCTCTATTGCCAAGGATAAAGGATGGTGGGAATGGTGGTTCAAAATATCTGGAGGGCCAAAGTTTGGGCAAAGCTGTTCCATCCATTCTTTCACTGCTCTTTTTCTGCCCTCTCCCTTTTATGACACACAGAGCAGGTCCCCCCAGAGGGCTACGTTACCTTTAAGGATGATGGCAGCAGCTTCGAGGGAGACCTCCGTTACAGAGACGTCACCTCTCCCATTAACGAGCGTGACGTGGAGAGCAGCGGCAGCCGAGGTAGCGCTTCATTGCAGAACTGGGGAACTGGAAGGGACCCCCGTGGGCCATCTAGTCCATCCCCTGTCCAGGAAGCCCGGGGAGGGGGGGGGAAATCCCAACCTTTGGCTCCCTAGCCAGGGACCTCAACCACGGAGCTAGCCAGCTGTTCCTGCCAACTCAAATGTCCTGATTTTCAGCTGGGGGTTTCGTGCCTGGGTGTAAACGTTACACGTCGAAGGACAGGCAGATACGAAAGCATTCCTTTTCCGAAAGCATTTTCTGCTGAGGTCGCATCCATATTTGTAGTAAGAAAAGCCATCACAGGGACTGGCTGTGGGTCTCAGTGGCTTAATCGTCCCGCTGCAGAGGCAGAGGTTGGGTGTTCAGTTTCCCCGCTCTGCCTCCCAGAAGGGCCAGCCTGGGTGGCTTTGGGCCCGCTGCACAATCCGGAGGTACTCCCAGAAGAAGGGAAGGGGAAACCACTCCTGGGAAGTCCGTGGAACTCCCTGCCACAGGAGGTGGTGATGGCATCTGGCCTGGATGCCTTCCAAAGGGGATTGGACAGATTCCTGGAGGAAAAATCCATCACAGGTGACAAACCATGATGGAGATGTGTAATCTCCAGGCTTAAAACCGGGTCCTTCAAGGGCCAGATGCAGGGGAGTGGTATCAGGAGACAGAGGTTTAGTCTCGTGTGCTCCCAAACGCATCTGGTGGGCCCACTGTAACCCTAACCCTAACCCTTTGGCAACCATGTTGTAGGATTTTTTACCCAGCATGTTAGTCTGTGGAACTCCCTGCCACAAGATGTGATGATGGCATCTGGCCTGGATGCCTTCCAAAGGGGATTGGTCAGATTCCTGGAGGAAAAATCCATCAGAGGCTACAAACCATGATGGAGATGTGTAATCTCCAGGCTTAAAACCTGGGTACTTCAAGGGCCAGATGCAGGGGGTGGTATCAGGAGACAGAGATCTAGTCTCGTGCGCTCCCAAACGCATCTGGTGGGGCCACTGTGAGATACAGGAAGCTGGACTTCTTATGGTCTTAAATCTCTTATCTGGGAAACATGGAAGCGTTGCCATAAGTGAGAACTGAACTCCAAGAAGGGAGGCTTACCCTTTCAACCCCTTCTTCCTGTTTTAGAAGAGAATTCTTCATTCACCACTGATTTGGCCACGGGGAGGACCAGCAGCAGCAGCAGCGAAGGCTTGGCAAAGGTGGTGGGGATCAGCAGCGAGGGCTCCCTGGAGAGCAACGAGGTAGGTACCTCTGTTCCTCACTTAACAACCTCCCTGTTTAAGGACCGCTCGGACTTACATCCATCCAGCAGCGTCCAAAGCCGACATTGCCACCTGATGGCTGCCTAGAGGTAGAACCTGTGGTTCCAGCCTATAGGTCAGTCATGTCCAAACTTCGGCCCTCCAGCTGTTTCGGACCACAACTCCCAGAATTCTAAGCTTAGCTTGCCAGTGACAGAGGACTGTGGGAGTTGCGGTCCAAAACATCCGAGGGCTGGAGTTTGGACATGCCTGCTAAAAGGGCCTCTGGGCCAAATCGTCCTGCTGGCTTCTGCTCGCCTCCACCTGCCTTGCCAGCTGCTCAGAGGGGAGGAAGTAGGGGTACAGCGTTTCCCCTGCCGGCCTCCTCCTCCTCCTCCTCTGCTTCCAAGGAATGGGTGTTGCATTGAGCATCGCAGTGCCTCTGCTGGGAAGGACCCAAGCAGAACAGAGCATCAGCCACTGCCATCTCTGTTTTCCCCTCCTTTTCATTCCCCCCTCAAATCCCCCACAAGCCTCCACCTTCAGTTCCTCACTTAACAGCCCATTCACTCGGTGACCTGGTTTTAGGAGTGATACTCCATCATTAAGTGAGGAATGCCTGTATGCTCTTATGCGGGGGGAAGGATTCAGTTGATTGAACCCTAGCTGTTATACTTGTATCAACTTCCGGAAAGTGGGAATTGGCCTATAAATAATCAGGGTTTTATTCTGAGTGGAGATGAAAAGATCGAGGGACAGCAACACATGTCTTTCTGATGATTGCCTTTGCACGCCCGTCTATTACCTGATGTTGTTTGACCGGTTCATTTTATGTTTGTTGACTTGATTTGTTTTATTATATTGCCTTTATTATAGCTACATATCATTAATCATCCAGAGTCATCCCTTGCATGACTTGAGCTGCATAAATGTCCAGGAAATCACCCTTGGCCGTAGTGGCTGAGGTGTCTGGAGGCTGAACACAAATGTCCTTGTTGCTCTTATAGAAGGTTATTTAGGGGATCAATAAGGATGAACAGTGTGCACGTATGCTAGAAAAACCTCGTATCCATGGGGGAATGCTTCTGCACACACCCACCCTACTGAAATCTGGATAATAGCAAATGCTAAATATACTGTATAGTGTAGTAAAGGTTGCAGGGGACCCAGTAAAAATATTTGAACATGCATTACCAAAACTGGCCACTGGGTGTTCCAGATAATATGTTATGTATAATATAGCATGGTATCAGGCACCTCCAGTGGCCAGTTCTGGTAATGCATGTTCATTATTTTTACTGGGTTCCCCCCTCCCTTTACTATACGATATATTTAGCGTTCAATATTATTTGGATAAGTAAATGATACTTTCGGATCACGGATA
Source organism: Phrynocephalus forsythii (assembly GCA_029282475.1). Taxonomy (NCBI): domain Eukaryota; kingdom Metazoa; phylum Chordata; class Lepidosauria; order Squamata; family Agamidae; genus Phrynocephalus; species Phrynocephalus forsythii. The sequence continues at coordinate 4,477,412 of JAPFRF010000021.1, read as the reverse complement.
AGTGAAACTGCGGATATGGAGGTCCTACTGTCCTTTAAGAAATGAAATGGCCTGCAGCGCTGTGCATATACTTGTTCTGAATGCCCTGTGCTTGGGCGCGGCGTATTCTTTTGGTGGAAGGGCGCCCTAAACAAGACGCTTCCAAACCTCTCCGAAAGGATTGTGCTGTTTTTGTTTTCCCCTGAAACCTGCTGTTCCTCTTGCGACTGAATCTTTTCCTTTAAAACACACCATCACACATTTAAAGGGACTACGTATTTTGCAGGATTCCGACAACGCCTCCCAGTTCCCTAGCCGAAGACACGCCAAGACTTCCATGAAGGCAAAGAACCGCTATAGCAACAGTGACAGCAACTGGTCTTTCCGATCCCGGACGCTGGGCCAGCACTGCAGCCCCGCCAACACGGAGACGCCGTCTTACGCGGGGCCTCAGGTAACCACGGGCCTTGCGCTAGCTGCAGATGACAATAGGCTGGAGGTTGGACAGCAGATGTTAAAAAGTCTGGAAAAAAAGCGCCTGGGGGGAATATGATTGAGACGTACAAAATAATGCAGGGCATGAGTCAAGTGGATAGAGGGACGCTCTTCTCCCTCTCACAAAATACCAGAACTAGGGGACATCCACTCAAATTGAGGGTTGGGAGAGGGAAAACAGACAAAAGAATATTTTTCTTTTACCTAGCATGTTGTTAGTCCGTGGAACTCCCTGCCACAGGAGGTGGTGATGGCATCTGGCCTGGATGCCTTCAAAAGGGGATTGGACTGATTCCTGGAAGAAAAGTCCATCCCAGGTGACAAACCATGATGGAGATGTGTCATCTCCAGGCTTAAAACCAGGGTCCTGCAAGGGCCAGATGCAGGGGAGTGGTATCAAGAGACAGAGATCTAGTCTCAGGCGCTACCAGAGGCATTTGGTGGGGCCACTGTGAGATACAGGAAGCTGGACTAGATGGGCCTTTGGCCTGATCCAGCAGGGCTGTTCTTGTGTTCTTATGTTAAGCTGGGGTCCATTTCAGAGCTGGGGGTGGGGTGGGGTCTGTTAAATGGTGAGGAGTCAGGTGAAAAGATTCCGAGGCTGGTGTGTAGGTAGAAGCAATTCTCTCTCACGAGCAGCGATGGCGTCGGCATGAGAAGCTCAGTACGTAGCAGAAGGCTTGCTGTCTATCCGTACTGCCTATCCTACTCTCGCACACAGGCAGGATGGCCGAGGGCGCTTACCCCGAGGGTGGCCAGGAGGGTGAGAACTAAGACCTGGGCCTCCTCGATGGTTGCTCCTTGGCTCTGGAACCCTCCCTCCCTTCCTTCCCTGGCGATTTTCAAGACAACGTTAAGACCTCTGCTATCCCTCTTTGTTTTGTTCCGCCTGGGGTTGCAGGATCTTGCCACCCTCCTAGAGCAGATTGGCTGCCTCAAGTATCTGCAAGTGTTTGAGGAACAGGATGTTGACCTCCGGATCTTTCTGACCCTGACGGAGAGTGACCTCAAAGAGATTGGCATCACGTGAGTCCCACGCGCACACACAAACACCTCTTGACCTCCTGGGCTGGCAGAGAGCCTCAAGGCTTGTCTGTCAGATAAGCCTGGGAGGTTTTGGATTTCTTGGTCTACAGGTCCCATAATTCTCTGTTTGGGGTGTCCTGCTTGACAGACCCGCAACTTACAGGCACCTAAATGAGGCTTCCCTGGGGAAAGATGCCTCGCTGGATTCATGTAGGCTTAACTCTTTCCCTCCTTTGCTGTACAGAAAGGAAGCGGCCCCAGTTTCGAGCTTTCTTTCGATAGAGCGAGCTCTCCCTGAAGGTTTCGGGAGCCGTGGAGATCGGTTTTGTAGCCTTGGTCTCAACTTTGGCCACAGCGGTCATTTTGTCCAGTTCTCAAGCTGTCCCAGTGAGAGAAGGGATTGATAAAATGTTCTCAGCCCTTAGTGAGAAAACATCAACCTATCACCCCCACGCTGGCCGCACTGCGCTGGCTGTTGATCTGTTGCCGCATTGACTTCAAGGTTTTAATCGTGACATACAAAGCTCTAAACCAGTGGTTCTCCACCGGTGGGTTTCCCAGATGTTCCTGGACTGCAACTCCCAGAAGGCTTCCTCCTTAGCTGAGCTGGCCGGGATTTCTGGGAAATACAGTCCAGGAACATCTGGGGACCCACCGGTGGAGCACCACTGCTCTAAATGGTTTAGGACCTTGTTATTTGTCCTGCCGCAGAATATTGCCCATAGCACCCGATCATCTCAGGCAGGGCATCTGAGGGTGCTGTCGCTGAAGGAGGCCCGTAAATCATTGACGAGGAACCGGGCTTTCTCTGTGGCGGCCCCTCGACTTTGAGATCCACTCCCTCCTGAGATCTGTCGGGCCCCTTGGTAGCCGGTCCTCAAGAAACATCTGAAGGCACGGCTATATAGAAAGGCCTTCCCCGGTTATTAATTTCTCTGCTATGATTCGCTGTTACTCATCTTGTCTTGTTCCGTCTTTAGCCTACCGTCGCCCTCTGTTTTGACTTTAGGGCTTTGATTTAGTTATGCTCATCATGTTTTATTATGTGGTGCTGTTGATTTACTGCGTCATGTCTCTGTTTTGTATTTTTTGCACTTGCTCAATTGCTGTAAACCGCCCAGAGTGGCCTCACTGCTAGATAGCGTGGTGTCTAAGTCTAATGAATCAATGAATCAATGAATGAATCAATACTGGTAACCCTTGGCTCCTCCTCCACCCGTTCCCCGCTCTCGTAGGCTGTTTGGACCGAAGAGGAAGATGGCTTCAGCCATTGCCCGCTGGCATAGCAGTGCCCGGCCGCCCGGTGACGCCCTCGAACTTGCCTACGCCGACCGCTTAGAGGCAGAGATGCAAGAACTGGCCATTCAGCTCCATGAGGTAACGATCTGGATCTTTAAACTGGCCGGGAAGACCTTCCTTTTGTTGGCTAGGCCAATGTGGTTCCTACCGTGGGTCTCCTGGTCTTCTTGGATTACCCCTCCCAGAAGCTTTCACCGCTAGCTGTGCTAGCCAGGATTTCTGGGAGTCGTAGTCCCAAGGACCTCTGGGGACCCTAAGGTTGGGGACCCCTAGGCCAGGCGGATTTGCTTTGCGGAGGTGGCGCTGCGTCCCTGTTTGAGGTGGGAATGATTATTTTTTTCCCCGATGCCACTTGGGAAAGGTTTGCCTCTGGACACACGGCAAAGGTGGCAGAAATGCAGAGGAGGTAGGGCTGGCAGGCAGCTGGCAGGGCAGGCACCGCTTTCCTGTGATCAGCTTGAATAGAAAACCAGATGCATTAGGTCCCTCGTATCTGCAGAGGATAAGTTCCAAGATGCCCTGTAGAGCAGGCATGTCCAAACTTCAGCCATCCAGATGTTTTGGACCACAACTCCCAGAGTTCTAAGCTTAGATTGCCAGTGGCAAAGGACTGTGGGAGTTGTGCTCCAAAACATCTGGAGGGCCGAAGTTTGGACAGGCCTGCTGTAGAGGCTGAAAAACACAGATCCTAGCAAACACGCTATCTTCATAATGGACACAATTCATGGCATGGTCTCTGGCTCCCTCTGGTGACTGGTTCTGGTAATGACACCATAAAAACATCTATTTCTAAGCTTTTTCTTCCAGTATTTTTAATATTCTCTGATTGTGGATCAGTGAACTAGCAGATTTTGGTCCCGGGGATACGGGTGTCTTACTTGTATAAGCACTCTTGTTCTTGCGCGTGGGTTTTTTTTGCAGTCATCCGTGACAATCCAGTGACACTCCCCATTCTAAAACCATGGTCTCCTGGCCCTTTAATGCTACTCGCTCCCTTTGTAGAAGTGTGAGGAGGTGGAAAACCTGAAGGGGCAGGTTTCCCAGGAACAGGAGCTGCGGGCGGTGGTTGAGAGCTGCTTGATGGAGCGGGAGGTGGCTTGGAGCGACGTCCAGGTGAAGCTTCAAGAGGTGCAGGCCATCACCCGGAACGCTGCGATTCTCCTGGAACAAATGCAGTGAGTACAAAAGTTGGGGCTTGGCCGCGTTTGCAGTTGCGTCCTCCCTAGGAATAAAGTCCGGTCCCTCTTGTGGCAAAGTAAATTTGGATTCTTGCACCAGTTAGAAATCCAAGTGTCTTGCTTGCCATTTTCTGTCTGCTTTTATTCTCAGGATTTATCCTTCCTTCTCGTTGATGTTGGTTCCCTAATGTAAAAGCAGCTACAGTAGGACCCCCGTATCCACTGATTCCGTTATCCACGGTTGGCAGAGGGAAAAATTAAATAATTCAGCAGCCACAAAACAAGCTGTAAAGCAAGCTGTGGTCACAAACAGCAGCTGTAAAGCAAGCTATTGTCACAAATAGCATCTGTAAAGCAAGCTACTGCCACAAACAGCAGCCATAAAGCAAGTTACTGTCTCAAAACAGTCATAAAGCAAGCTACTGTCAGGAAAGAGCAGTTTGGGGGTGGGTGGGCAGGCGTTCTCTTTTATCCACAGTGTTCATTCTCCACGGGAAGGCTTGGAACCAATCCCCAGCAGATACTGGGGTCCTACTGTACTTCCTTATCTTCAAGCAAATTAAACAGAATTGTACGAAAGTCCTGAGCCTGAAAAAGGACCAGCAGAAAAACACAGAAAGTGGTAGAGCCCCCATCTGATTGAGATGTCCACCTTCCTTTAAAAAAAAAAGTGAAGACAAGGAAGGCCGGGTTTCTAGTCCTCAGGGTTAACAGTGCTAATGCTTACAGATGCGTGGGTGAAGCGTGATGCTATTACAGAAGCCACAGGTGGAGGAACAAAGCTTGTGGAATTGGCCTGTTTCTTTCTGTGGGTCCCTGCCTCCCCTCCATAAATACTGTACGGTAACTCCAGCAGAAGCAATGGCCAAATGCTGGGCATGGCAGAGGTTGGGGAGACGCGTGCAAGATTGCATAAATGTTGTTAGGCTGAAGGATTAATCTTTACAGGGTGCAGAATTTGGGGTTCACCCACAGCTCCTGAATTAGGAATGGGTATTTTCAGGTTGGGGTGGAGAGGTGAGATCCCTCCATTCCCACCCCTTCCCTTAATGCCATTCCCCAGTTCTGTCTTAAGAGCACCGTTTTGCTAGCTTATTTAGGGTTGTTTTCCTTGCTTTACAGCATTGCTGTAGGGTCCTTAGGTGCTACCATCTGACTTCCATAGGATCCACCGCAGGGAGCAGGAGGAGCTGTCTTTTTTCACAGAATCATGCTGCATTTCTATTTCCATTGTTTACCACTGCATGATCTTTTACCACTTCTGTATCTGACTTCACTGCTTTGTTTAATATTTCTGATGCTACAAATATATAATCTAGTCTAGAATGGCTTTTATATCGATCTGAGAAAAGTGTGCAGTATCTCTCTTTACAGCTAAAATGCTGTAAGATGTCCCTCAATTCCCTGCTGTCAGACTTGAATATATCTTAATGGTACTGGACTGTATATTGTCCTTCATTACTGTAAGCCACCTTGGGTCCTTTTCCAAGGAGAAAGGTGGGGTAAAAATATTATACATGCATGCATGCATGCATGCATACATACATACATACATACATACATACATACATACATACATACATACATACATACATACATACATACAGTGGTACCTTGTATAAAGGAATTAATTTGTTCCAAATGAAATTATGTTAAGCAAAATTTCCTTCTATACAAATTCCCATAGGAATGCATTGAAAACGGAGTGATCCTATTTTTATGTTGTACGGATTCTCCCCATAGGCAATTATGTTAAGGAAATTTCCCCTATTTTACGTTGTACAAATTTTATGTTATACAAGCTGTTTGTTATACAAGGGTTCACTGTACATAAATTCCGACTTAAGAGCAGCTTGACTTAACAGCAATTTGACTTAAGAGCAGAAAGCTGTTGGCATTTTAACTGCCACCTTAAAAATTTTAGATATGGTCTGCTTGACTTGCAAATATTTTTTTTCATTTTTTAACTTTTTTAAAAAAATTTAGATAGGTACCCCGACTTAAGAGTAGTTCGACTTAAGAGCATGCAATCAACCGATAAAATTCGTAAGTCGGGGTACCAATGTAATTGTATTCTGTTTTGTTTTGTTTTTTTCTGATAGGGCCTGTCAGGTAGAGCTGTCTTCCCGAATGAATCAAGAACGTACGGGTGTCCGCTTCTCGGAAGCTTCGGCACAGCTGGGAATCGGTAAGGAAGGACGTCTCGCAAATACCAGAAGGCAGATCTGGGGAGCGAGAGTGAATGATAATGCAGCTGGTCAGGAAAGGCCAAAGAGTATGGCTGAAGTCCTGGAACCTGCTGTCCAACGATTCTTTAAATCAGTGGTCCTCAACTGATCAGTAAGGATGGATGGATGGAAGGCTGAGTTGAGCTTGAGCCCGCTATCTGGGACTGAATGAATGAATGTTTATTTACGGTTATTAACCAAATCACACATAATACAAAAATTGTAATACAATAAAAATATAATATGATAAAACAGTACAAAATATATTACTGGGAAATACAGAGCTTGTAAAAAAGACCATTTATGGTTAAAACGCTATATATAATTAGGAGAGCTCCAACCTCTGTCAGTTATACACCTACGTTTGATCATAGCAGCGTAGCAAAACCTGGCAACACAATTGGTGATCTGAGGGGACGTATCTGAAAGGCGTAGCTTAGCATAGTAGTTGGTGGGTCTCCCAGGATGTTTGCAAATAATAGGATGTATAAGCTCCTTACGTAGTTCTTGATAAAAGGAGCAGCATAAAAGAATGGGGGACACTGACTCAATTTGGCTATTATTGCAAGAACATAGCCTCTCTGGGTAAGGGATATTTTGAAATTTACCATCCAAAAGTTTGGAAGGGAGCCCATTCAGTCTGGCTAAGGAGAAGGCCCGGATTATTTTTGTAGACATAGAGCAGCTACCTGGGATTGAGCCCGTGTCGTGAGCAAAGTTTTGGCTGCAGTACTACAGTTTTAACCCCTGTGCCACAAAGTGCCTATAAAAAACAAAGCGGGTTTCTTGAAGGAGGAAAACCCCTCCCTGGCATGATGCAGCCCACAAATAAAGTAGAAGCAGCTCTCTGTCCCTTCTCTGCCAGGCCTTAACGGGGTAAGAAAACCTACTGCACACCAAGGACGTTTGTCAGGGACGGTGAGTAAACGGAATAAACCGCCCGTTCCATTCAGGGAGGAAAGGCCCTGTGGGAGAGCTGATTTCTCCATAATTCAATGTGGTTGCTCCCGACGGTCTGCATGGCAGTTATTTGCCATCCTTGCTTTTAATTTAGAGCAGTGGTTCCCAACCTGTGGGTCCCCAGATGTTCCTGGACTGCATCTCCCAGAAATCCTGGCCAGCTCAGCTAAGGATGAAGCCTTCTGGGAGTCTTCATCCTTAGCTGCCACTTCGCTTTTATAGGCGCTTTGTGGCACAAGGCTAAAAATCAGTATTGCAGGCAAAACTCTGCTCACGACACGGGTTCAATCCCGGATAGCTGGCTCAACCTTGACAGCCTTCCCTCCATCCATTCTTACTGATTTTTTTTTTAAAAAAGGGGGAGCTTTTAAAAAGCTCTGATCGCTACATGCTTTAAAGAAAAATTGATATTCTGCCTAGTCAACCTGCTGTACATATCCTTGAAAAATTTATTTTATGATGCTACCACTGCTGTTTCGTGTGTGTGTGTGTGTGTGTGTGTGTGTGTGTGTGTGTGTGTGTGTGTGTGTGTGTGTGTGTGTGTGTGTGTGTGTGGCGGGGGGGGGGCAACGTAGAAGCACATGGCATCTTTTCCCGGCAAGCAAAACCAGGAAGGCTATTTCTCTGATCACACCTTGACTCCACTTTTTGGGAAAATGTGGGGAATTGATTCCATTTGCTAGTTGGTTAGTATCATAGAATCATAGAGTTGGAAGAAACCTCAAGGGCCATCTAGTCCAACCCCCTGCCATGCAGGAACCCCTTCAATGCATTGTGTTGCTCCTGACCCTACCTTGCTTTCTTGGACTGCTGTTGCGGGGGGGTTCCTGACCTCTGTGCTCTGCACCTGTCAGGAGAGCTAGCCGTAGATGACCAGGCATTGATTCCGTCTCTCCGTTCTATCTTAGATCCGGGGAAATGGCCGTTGAGCTTGAAGCCTTTTAACCTGCCTGAACTGTCCGCTCTGCTGGAGAATTGCGTGGAAGAAATGGGTGAGGTGGAACCCCTTGTATACACTCTCCTCCCTTGTACAGCTTTCTTTCTGCTGCTTCCGAGGCAGCAAGGCCCAGGTCAATGTCAGCTCAGTGAAATAAAGGGGTCGGATGCCTTCCCCTTGTACCACGGAACTGTCCCACACCCCATGGTAGTGAGCTGTCTCGGGGAAGGGTTGCAGGCCTGAATCGATTGGGAGACTGCGGAATGATGCGGAATGATCAGGAGTCGATCTGTTTCTCCAACTGCTGCCTTTTAAAAAGAAATCCCAATGAGAAATAAACATTTCCTTCTTACATCTTGTTAGTGAAGAGAACGGATGAGAAGCCTGCAGGGGGCTGGGGGGCTTGGTTTATAGAATCATAGAATCCTAGAGTTGGGAGAGACCTCCAGGGCCATCTAGTCCAACCCCCTGCCAGGCAGGAACCCCCATCACAGGACTTCCGACAGGTGGCCATCCAGCCTCTGCTTAAAAACCTCCAAAGAAGGAGACTCCACCACCCTCTTTTATGGCAGCATATTCCACCCAGGAACAGCTCTGTCATGAAGTTCTTCCTAATTTTCAAATGGAATCTCTTTTCCTGTAGTTTGAGACCATTGCCAGCGTCCTAGTATCTGAAGCCATGGAAAACAAACCAGTCCCTTCTTCAATGCAACATCTTTTCAAATATTTAAACATAGCTATCATAGCCCCCTTTCAGCCTTCATTTTCTAAGGCTAAGCATTCCCAGCTCCCTAAGCCATTCCTCGTAAGACATCTCTTCCAGATCCCTCAATCATCCTGGTCGCCCTCCTCTGGACCCATTCAAGATTGTCGACATCCTTTTTAAATTGAGGCACACAGAACTGGACACAGGACTCCAGGTGGGGTCTGGCCAGAGCAGAACAGAGTGGTTCTATCCTTTCCCTCGATGCTTGTGTCGATGCAAACAAGAATCACGTTAGCTTTAGATTTAGGTTTCGTTCTGGACAGCTAGTTCTTAGGCATGAGATTCAGTGGGCGTACTTGAGTGCCATTTAACGTGGCAAGGAACAGGATTTGGGGCATCTCGAGGTGTTCCTCTCCAGCATCCGGCAGTGGGGACGGAGCAAGACCGAAGACGGACCATTGACCCTGAGGTTCGTCTTTTCCCGTCTCTTGTAGGCAAAGCCCTCCATTCGGTCAGCCTGAATCTTGAGCGCTTACAGCACCCGGAGAAGGGCAGGCCACCCCGGAAGCAGCCCTAGCAGTGGGGGAAGGTGAGTAGGAGGAGGAGGACCAAGGAGGTGGTGATGGGGGGTGGGTTTGGCACAGGCCTCTGGGAGAAAGGAGGAGAGAAGGGGGACCTCCCTTATGAGGAAAGGCTAAAACATTTGGGGCTCTTCAATCTGGAAAAAGGCTCCTGAGGGGGATATGATTGAGACATACAAAATTATGCAGGGCTTGAGTCAGGTGGATAGAGGGACGCTCTTCTCCCTCTCCCAAAATACCAGAACTAGGGGACATGCACTCAAATTGAGGGCTGGGAGAGTAAGAACAGACAAAAGAAAATACGTTTTTACCCAGCGTGTTGTTAGTCTGTGGAACTCCCTGCCACAGGAGGCGGTGATGGCATCTGGCCTGGATGCCTTCAAAAGGGGATTGGACAGATTCCTGGAGGAAAAGTCCATCCCAGGTGACAAACCATGATGGAGATGTGTAATCTCCAGGCTTAAAACCAGGGTCCTTCAAGGACCAGATGCAAGGGAGTGGTATTAGGAGGCAGAGATCTACTCTTGTGCGCTCCCGGACGCATCTGGTGGGGCCACTGTGAGATACAGGAAGCTGGACTAGATGGGCCTTTGGCCTGATCCAGCAGGGCTCTTCTTATGTTCTTATGACTCCCTGTTCTCCCGCACCATTCCAGCTTCAACCAGGCTTAAGGGCGAGTAAGGAGACCTTTGTTTAAATGCCACCCTCCCCCACCTCCCTGCTTTCAACACAGCCCAGAACATGCTACGTTTGCTCTAAACGGCCGAGGGTTCTTCCCACTTGCTCAAGCAGTTTCAGAGACAGGGAAGTTTGAAAGGATACGGGTCTAGAAAGATCAAGGGTGTTTTTCTCTCTAGCTCTATTAAAGTTAACTCGCTGCAGTAGATCCAACCCAAAAGGACCCGTGTGCTGCCATGCCAGCGTTTAGCTCAAATGGTTTGTGCAAAACCAGTTCGTTTCTGCACAAACGAAATGGCATTCAATGTGTGTTTTTGCTTTTCTGAACCAAGTGTCCCTTTTGGGTCTGAAGAGATTTTAGGCATTGAAGCTAGGTCCGGTTTCCATTTGTTCCTTGATCGTTTAAAATGTGACTTCTTTAAGTCTGGCGAAGGGTGTCCCTGTGTCGCTGGTCTTCCGATTCTAGCTCACTCAGAAGGAGGCAAGAGAAGCCACTTCAAATGGGGCATCATTATATTCTCTACTCTGCAGTACTGTAGGACCTCAGTATCCGCTGGGGATTGGTTCCAGGCCTTCCTGTGGATAATGAAAACTGTGGATAAGAGAGAACATCAAAATCCCCCCCCCAAAACTGCTGTTTTGTGACAGTACCTTGCTTTATGGCTGCTGTTTTGCAACAGTATCTTGCTTTGCAGCTGCTGTTTGTGACAGTAACTTGCATTGCAGTTGCTGAATTGTTTATTTACTTCTTTCCTTTGCCAACCGTGGATAACTGAATCAGTGGATAATGAATCAGTGGATATAGTGGCCCTACTGTACATGGTATGGCGGCTGGTGTCGTGCATGCTCCTGACTGCGTATTGAACCAGCGTAGCAGAGGGGAAGGCCATCAGTCACTGATCGGTTTCAAACTCAGCTGGATCGTACCAACCGTTTGGAGGGCAACCAGGATGGGAGAAAATTGTGGGTTGTCCTGGAGATGTGTTTCTGGAAGTGGAGTCATTGCAACTGGTCTTCTTTTCTTGAGTTGAGTTTTCCAGTTGCTACGAGTTCACTTCCAAGAAGCAGAGGCTTCTGTTCCATTATTCTATGATTCTGAGTCAGAAGACTTTTAGGTTTGATCTCGCTGGGCTGCTTTGCTAATGCAAAGGAGGCTTAAAAGCACTGTGTGTGTGTGTGTGTGTGTGTGTGTGTGTGTGTGATGGTTTCCTCTTTCAGACTTCTAGTAGTTGCGCCCCCACCTGTCTTTCTCTCTGCCACGTATCTCTGCCTGCCACTCACGCCTCCTCTTTGTACTTCCTGTCCCCCTCCCCCCCGTCTTCCTACAGCCATTCTGACGTCGGGTGACCATTCCACCCGGAAGCTATCTTTTGCCTGGGAGAGGGTGGGGAGGTGGACAGACAGGAGCAAGAGGCGAGTCCACTACGACAGAGGCTGCCTGGAGCTGGAGCTGCCGGTTGCTGACCCGGAGAAGCAGAGCCATGGTTGGGTAGGCGGAGGAGGTTGGATCGTCCGAGGCTGTCCTGCCCGAAAGAGCCGTGAGACTGCGGGCCTGGAGACGCCGAGCGTACAACTTTGCACGACGCATCTCTTGTCGTAGGAGAGGTTGATATTACTTGGGAAACCGTCAAACCCAGCGCTTGGGCACGGATGGATCGGCCCTGTGCTTCCTTTCCCTCTGTTCTCTCTCTGACATTGGTGAGAGTGTGAAGCATTGGGATGATGGCAGTTGAGGGCATCATCTGTATAAGACTTCAGCCGGGCCGAAAATGGGCATGAGGACTACAGCCTCCTCTTGGCCTTCTCCAGTGGCGTTTGGGGTTTAGTGTACAACCGAAAGGACATGGCAACCCTAAGGAAGAGAAGTAGCCTTTGGGGAAAGGCTCATTGCCGGGCCAGGTTGAAAGAAAGAGGCGACACACGTTCCGCTTGGATTAAATAAGGGCCACAACTTTATTAACTACAGTAACGGATTTTAAATTACTTATCAATGAGCAATAACTTTAGGAGGGCCTGAGCCGTAGCGCATCATCAAAATGGTAACAACAAATTGATTAGGTCCCGCTACTCCACCAATTTCCTGCGGCCCGTTGAACTGCCGCAGTGAGGATGCCGATGAGATCTTTTGGCATCAACGCTTGATTAAAGGTTGGCAGCCCTCCTAGGGTTTTGGGTTATTATTATTATTTGCTCCCTAACTAAATCCTATTGGGTAATTAATGGAAGGCTGCCGAAGATGTGAAGATGTAATTAGATTCGGGACCTAAATGGTTAACTTTTTATGCGCTACCCACCAGTCGTGACCAGGGTTGTTGCCTACAACACCCACCGCCAATATGTGAATGGTGGGATGGGCGAAAAAACACCACCGCTCAAGGCCAATCGGAGAAATGGTCAAAAATTCCCATCCGGCCCCGAAGCGACCAGCAAAGCATCACCAGCACATAATAAACCGTGGCGGGAGGGCGGGAAACCGGCAATTGAGGAGGCAGGCTGAGGGGAGCGCCGAGGACTTATAAAGGGGCGCGCTCCTGGCGTAGGCTACGCCAATGCGGAGCCAATAGCCGCCTCCCCCAACCGGCCGGCAAAGGTGCCCCTGCTCGGCACGAGGCCGGGCGGAGCATCCATCATGGACGCTTGCTATGTGAGAAAGCAGGTCAAACACCCAACCACTCCATTTATATACGACCATAATCCTTTTGCTGTTGTTGTTTTGGCTTGGGACAAGGCAGCGAACATACTCTGGTTAGCAGTGTGCACACTCTAGTTAGCATCAGCCAGTGGGTCTTTTTAAAAATCTTTTCATCAGACAACATGGTCCATTATTCTCACAGTTCATAAAAGACAACACCTCTCGTCCTGGTAACGGAGAGGTCAAATTGTCAACCCTTTGGGGGCACTCATGTTAGCGGTGGGGTTTTTTTTCTCCCAACGAACCCCATTCACAGCCTGTTTGTGTTTTTAAGAAGTGGCTCATCTATGGAGGTGCGAGAGCTGAGAGCCGGGGGTACAGCTGTCCGGGGATGAGCTGGTGGAGTAACATGGTCCCGGATAATCTGTCTTCTGACGGAGCTGCCGGTGTCCACGTGGGATCCACGCGCATAAGCCCCGCAACCTGGCTCATTTCACACATGCATTGTGGGGAGACCCAACAAAGCAAACAGTTGAACGAGAAAAATGTATGGTATCCCTACCTCCAAGCTTAATTTCTACCGTGCCGCAAACCCCGAGTCCTCTTTTTCTGAAACGGGCTGGCCATGTAGGGAGACCAGTATCCGATCTAGCCGAAGAGGAGTGCTCAGGAACCAGTGCCTGTTTGGCACAACGGACTTCCTCTTTCTCCCTTATGTCGACGCCAACGAAACAGGTGCCGCGATCTGAAGCCCGAGAAGACCTGCTCTGCTGAAGAATCGACTTGGCTCCTCTCGCACCCCTTAAGCCTGGCTTTTTTAACAGAGGGAGCCGCATCTTTTAAACCTCGTTCTGTCCGAACGTTGCGATGGTTTTAATGTTTAAAACTGTGACCCGCCTTTCGCCATGTATCCGATAAGTTGGGATGTTGTTAAATGCTGATAGATAAGACTGGGGCTTTGGTGGTGGTGGTGGGAATCTCTTACAGCTGTAGGGAGAAAGAGATTTGATGTTACCTGTCTTCATCCCAAAGAGAGCCTCTCAGCAGGGAAGCTGCGCCTATCCACCTGATGCCTCTCAGTTCCTAAATTTGTGTCCCGAAACTTTCTAGGATTGCAACTCCCAGAAAGATCCATCACAATCTGAAGTGATACCTCTCAGTTACGGGCTCGCCACCTCGATTTGCTGCGGGAACCAGAGACTAGAAGAAGGACACTGCCGATGCTTTTTGATGCTCCTGATCCACGGCGGGAAACCTACTCTTTTAAAACAGGAAATCTACTCTTTCTTAAAGACCCAAGTGCAGCAGAGGTTAAAATATCCTCCTCCCACTTTGCCCCTTCCCAAATTCTTATACGGTATTGCGGTTTTCGTCATCCTCTCTTTAGGGACGTGGGTGCTGCGGAAGAGATCTGGCAGGATTTGGGAAGGCTGTTAGTGCACCCGTTTTGAGTTAAAAGTAGCTCATGTCCCACCCCAACAGAGAGAGGGTAAGGTTTTTACGCAAACGGTGGGGGGAAGCGGACACTTGAGTCTCCGCTTCCAAGGTGGTTTTACTTTCTTTAGGATGTTGTTTTGGAATGGGAAGTTATAGTACGGGGCCCAGTTCCTGCTGTTCGGCAGATGTCTTGACATTGGGGCTGTGAAAGGCAATCCCCCGTGGCAAATTCTCTTGTCTCGGGTGACCAAACTCGGACTTGAAGTGTTTTGATAATAAACCACTTTGAATCTTGAATGGTAAAAATGATGGTTCTTTGCAGTTGTGCAGCGTACAGGACCTCACAGGGACATTTCTCCCTGGGCTGGTTGGATCCCCCTTCTCACTCTTACCTCCCTTTTTTTCAGCCAAAAATAAAAGGGCCCCCATAGAAGCAGTGCTCGGGTAATCCGAGAAAGGAGCATTGCCGAGCCCTGATTGCGATTTACAAATGATCCGTCAGGCAATACTGGAAGGGCTGAAGTTATGAAACCAGTGCTAGATATTTTCTGCAGTTGACTCGGAAAGCATTCAGCGCTAGCAAGGTGGATCGTCGTCATCATCACCATGATAGAACTGCAGAGGTGGAAGGGTCCCGAGGGGTCATCCAGTCCAGCCCCTGACAAGGAGGCCCCCACGGGGGAATTGAACTCCCAGGCTTTGGCTCTGCAGCTAGATGCCTTAAACCAACACTGTCCAACTTTGAACAGGCTGACATCTACTTTTTCTGGCCCAAAGTGCCTGAGGGCTTCTACACTAATACCTCTCCTTACGAATTTTATCCATTCCAAGCACATGTTTGTAAGTAAAAAAAATGTAAGTAGTGCAATAGTTTCCCATAGGAATGCATTGAAATCCGTTCCCTCTGGAACAGATTGATTGGTTTTCAGTGCATTCCGATGGGAAAGCTGACCATGCAGCCGCTTCCCTTGCTCCTGCTCAATCATCTGGCCAGTGGGGACCACGCCATGGCCCTTGAACTGCCCCGATCAGCTGAGACAGTGGGCTGGCAGACCCAGAACTTTGCTGAGGCAGTGTTGGTCCTTGGGATGGGGGAGGGAGGGGTTGGAGAACTTATTCCCCTCCCCTTTTTATTAGTGGCTGGCGGGCTACTTTTGAACCCTTCACGGGCTACCGGTAGCCCGCGGTCTACCTGTTGTGCAGGCCTGCCTTATAAACCATTGAGCGGTTCAGCAGTTATTCTCAAGGCAGGTGGTGAAGCTTTCCCATTGCTAGTGGCTAACAAAACAGAAAGTTCAGTCTCCAATCCCACCTTATTTTGTACACGGAACGGATTGAGGAAGCCCTGTCTGCACCAGCTTCAGGCAGGGACTTTAGCGACTCTCAGCCTGGAGACAAGGGCGCTCATACATATGAAGGCTAAAGAGTCGGGCCCTCCCTCGTTTTTGCAACTCTTGGCAAACAGGCGCCTGCGTTTTAGATCTACGGATCTGAAAGGCACCTTCTGGATCATGGCGTCCGTCGGCGGTCAAGGAGGCCCAACGTGGGAATTGAACTCCCATCCTTTGGCTCTGCAGCGAAGCGCCTACTGAACTATTGAGCTCCTCCAGCAGATTTGCTTCGGCAGATCAAGGGCTGGTGGGTATGAGAGCTTCTCTACACTGTGGTAATATTTACCACCTCCCAGGAAGAGATCTACAGAGGAAGCAGGTGCCCCAAAGCAAGTTACAGGAGATACAGGAGCCCATGAATTGCTGCTGTTGTGAATTCTTGTTCCTTTTCTACCTCAATTAGACCTAGGAAAGGATCTGGTCAATGCCCCACAGGCTCCTCACAGCCCCCATGTGGACATACCTGTAGCAAGGCAGTCCGGTTCCTGGCCTTGACATCACAATGCACACACACCTCGGCCCAGAAGCTTATTTTTCCTTCTTAAAAAGTATTTATTTACTTTTTTTTAAAAAAGGAACTCATATGTGCAACTGAGGCTTTTTCTGCAGAAACCCCAGGCTCTTCGAGCAGGGTTATACCCAAAAGAACTCTCCAGTTGCAGGCAAAGTTCATGGAGTGGCGCGTTATGCAGATCTCCGATCCTGGCGGTGCAGTTTCCCCGCACATATAAAGCTGCTTGGCATTCACCAGAATCTCCCACGTCAGAGTTTTCTGGTGTTTATCTCACAGTCCCAACATGATGGTAGTTCTTGGCATCCCTCTCGTCTTTGCATCTGGGTTTTGGGTTAGGGTTTGTGCTTCTGCAATTCCTCAGCATGGCAAAAGTTTCAGAGAGGGTAGTAGCCATGTTAGTCTTTTCAAGAATTTCAGGCAAGAATTAAAGAAAAAACAAAACAAAACAAAACAAAAAATATATATATTTCATATTATACAGTATCACACACCTCATTCTGCTGCTATATGCCTGAAGAAGTGCACATGTGCATGAAACGTCACATTAAAATATGAAAGTTAGTATTTAAGGTGCCACATGTTTGCATCTTTTGTTTTGTTTTGTTTTGTTTTTCTTTAATTTCAGCATGGCAAGTGTCACTGGTTCTGTTATGGACACCTTAGCCTTTATTTTCTCGGAGTGATGCTGCTGCTTCTATGTTGATACACACACACACACACACACACACACACACAGAGAGAGAGAGAGAGAGAGAGAGAGAGAGAGAGAGAGAGAGAGAGAGAGAAATACAATATCAGAAATGGGAACTGAATTGCCATAGTGGTGTGTTAAGGCACAGTTCAGCCCTTCCCCCTGGGCAGTGCACCCTTGAGCGCAACATGGGGTTGGCTGTTGCATACGGGAGGTGAAACAGTGCTCCTTCTTGAGTATCTGATCTGCTTAGAACCAAAGAATCAGAAGTGTTCCTGCAAAGACCCAAAGAAAATAGCTGCCTGTGAAAAAGGAGTTTGTAGCTGCCCTTTTGAGGTGCAAAGGATGTCCAAGGCTGGTTGTGTGAGACATCTGGAGGGACAGAGAAAAGTGTTCCATATTTTTCCTCCAAGTGAAAAGGGCCTCTATTCCGATTCGTTTGAGGACCAGCGATTGTCACAGCCACGTGATGTGAGATGCGCCTCGGCCCACCGCTCTCCCAGGGTTGTTGTCCACTTTGTGGGCTCCTTGGATGAGGGCCAGATCCTGATCTCCTCCGTGAGCCTTGTTGGAGCTGGGTTGCCAGCTAAAATTTTGCACCCTGAGCATTGCATTGGCTTCAGTGCTCATGGGTGGGTGCAAAACAGTTTCAGCCTCTCGGCTGGTCAAACCCTCTCTGCTACTCAGGAACAGAGCAGAAAGAAGAAATTCCGATTTATCGGAGGGGGCCTCGGCTTTGGACTCCCAAGGCCTCTAATACAAAATGCCCAAAAGGTGTGGGAGCTCAGCAGCAGCTGCGCTCCGGTGGGATGGGAGAGCAGGGGCCATTTTTAAAGCAGAGAGTTCCTAATACAAAGGATCGTCCAGTTCAGTCCAACCCTCCAAAACCTGAATCCTTAGGGAACATCTCCCCACCCATCTGCCGGGCTCTCGAGGTCACTTTGGCGGCAAATTCCACAGATGAAAGGGAGTCTCTGCACCTCGTCCGCCGGGGGTTCCCACCGCCATTCCTACGGCATAGCGAGGGTGCCGTTGGGTTGCTCCCGACCACCAATCCGGCTTTCATCATACAACGGGCAAAAGTCCCCACTGGGATGCTCCAGAACGGTAACCTTCATCCTCCGGCCGATCTGTGGCGTCCTCCATTGTTGTGGCTGTTTATCAGAGACCACCCGTGTCAGCCTCAAAGTCTAGAAGTGGTTCATTATCGGATAGAGATTATCAGCCGCTGTCCTGGTGGATGGTGGATGCCCTCGCCATCAACGCTGGCGTTTCTCCTCCAGCTCCTCACTGGGTGCAGAAAAGCGTTGGATGGTCTAATTTCCAGAGCTGCCATTTCTTCCTCATTTCAGATTTCACCTGCAAGAGGGGAGAAAGTGTGTTTGTCGCACCAAAACCCCATATTATGCAACAACTTTTCCTGGCAGTTGTAACTGTTCTCCTTTGGAAGGAAATTCTGCTGCCCATATTCATTCATTCATTCATTCGGTCGGTCGTTCGGTCGATTGTTCGTTCGTTTGCTTGCTTGTTTTGTTTTGTTTTGTTTTGTTTTGTTTTTGCATATCTAGACTGCCCGATTTCCCAGAAGGGACTCTGGGAGGTTCATACGAATGGCAAATAAATCGTAGGCAATTAAAAAACAAAAGGACCAATAAAGAGCAAAGACATAAAACTAAACTCAAAATGGAATAAAAGGCCCAACAAGAGGCAAAATTAAAGGGTGGTGAGTAGAGATGGGCACGAATCAAAAAAATGGTTATTGTCGTTTGTCAAGACAGGACAAATTTTTGCAAAAAAATCGTGACAATATTTATTTCAATTTTTTGTGATTTTTTTAGCATTTAAAGTGTTCACTGTATTGGTGATGATGTGTCTGTGTTTCTGTTCTTGTCATTTTTAAACAAAGTCCCTACTCTGATCTTGAAGTTTGTCCATCTCTGTGTGCCAAAACAGGACAGTCTCAATATTACCCTTGTGTATGGGTGATGATGTGTCTGTGCTGCTTGTCATTAAAAGAGTCCCTACTCTGATCCTGAAGTTTGTCCAGCTTGTGTGCCATCAGTCAGTCTCACTGTTAGAACCTGTCCGTTCAAACCTAGAACCTCTTAGTTACTGTCTGTCTCCTTTGCTGGAGGCATGATCAGGTTTATCCAGAGATAATTTATAAAATAGGATTTCGGCCAGTAATTCCCAGAATCTCGAGGGTGGTGTGGACAGGATGATCCTCGCTGGGAGATTCTGGGTATTGTCCTCAAAGAAGGAAACATTTCAGAGCCTCTGGTTTGTCTACAATGCCTTGGCTCTAGGATTGCTCACTGGGCTGGAAACTCGGCATGGCCCTTTCATTTCGGAAATGGGTCTGAAACTGCTGCTGTTTGGAACTTGGACCCACCCTCTGAAACGAAATCACCCATTGACTTACCTTGCCATACCTCACATGGGGCTAAATTCCAACCAGGAAGCAGCCTCCGATGTGACATCGTTCCTTCTCCCTGGCGCCGGCCAATCAGGAGCTGTGCAGGGGCATGCATCATCCTGCCTCCCTGTCCGATTGGCCAGCACCAGGGAGAAGGAACAATGATGCATCAGAGGCTGCTTCCTGGTTAGAGTTTAGCCCTGTATGATGTCCAAGTTCTGAACAACAGCTGTGCTGCCATGCTTCATTTCGGAACCGGACCCATTCCGAAATGAAAGGCCCATGCCTCCTGTAGACACCTTGACCATAAGTGTGCATCAAAACAGGGAAAGGATCACCTTGGGTAGGAGATGTTACCTACCTCTCTATTTGCAAAGCAGTAGAGGACAGCAACCAGGAATCCCTGTGTTCAAGTAGAGGAAACACAAGATGAGTTGACAAGATTTGGGGACAGTGGGGCTCACGCAAGGCATTCTAGTGTTGCCATCAGTCATCCAGCAGAAGGTAAACTGTGGAGCAGCAGTTTCTAACCTTGAGTTGGACTACAGCTCCCAGACCCCTTCACTGCTAGCAATGCTGACCAGGGTTTCTGGGAGTTGTAGTCCAAGAGCATCTGGGAGTTCAAGGTTGGGAACCTGTGCTCCTGGGGATGGAAGAGCAAAGCTATGTGTGGGGACTTAATGGAAGACATAAACATGGCAGAACGGTGTGGTATCCTATAGACCAGTGGCTCTCAGCCTTGGGTTCCCAAATGTTCTTGGACTACAACTCCCATAACCATTTGCTGTGCTGGCCAGGATTTCTGGGAGTCGTAATCTAAGAGATTCTGGGGGCACAACCACCCCATGATGACAACACCTCCTCTAGATACTCCTTGGGTAGCTAGGTTAAGGAACTTTCCCCTTGGCCATGGCGGAAAGTGAGAAGAAAACAATAAAAAAGAGAGATATTCCATAACCCAATGTGAAGCCATTCAGAATCCAAACCAAACTCCTACCTGGAAAGAACTAAGGAAGAGCGTCAAAACCATTTTGACGTAACGCAAAACTCCCGTGGTTTGCTCATCTGTGGCAAAGATGAAGAAGACTTCGTGGATTCCAAAGAGAGGGAGAAGAGTAAGGGTCGCCCTGGCGAGCCTGGAAGGAACAGGAGAGACGAGGGAGGAGAACTCAAATCTAACGTGGTGGCAAAACCAGGATCGGCCTTCTGCCGTTGGAAGCCCACATCCTCGGCTTTCCCGGGGGGACCCATCCAAGGGCCAGACTCACCGCAGCTTGTAGCCCGCGTACACTTTCTGATTGGCTCGGAGTTTGGCCAGGATCACCTTAAGGATCTGTGTGAAGATCAGCAGGTTGATCTGGGAGAAGAGAGGACAAACGTTTTTTTGGGGGAGGTTATCAGAGCTTTCGGAATTAACGAATTGCCAAAAATTAAAAAAAGGAACTGGGAATGGTAAAATCCGGGTGATCGTCCAGCATCCCTCCCTCGGCCGGGACCCCTCCTGAGGATGTGGGTGGTCCCTCCAGCTGAGCCGACACCAGGATCAGCCAGCCCTACTTCCCCCTACTTTTGCTGCTCTGCCACTGGTTTTGTGCTTCTTTTGATGGTAGTTAGGGATGGGCCCGAAACAGGAAAATGACGTTTCGTTTCGTTTCGTGCCCACCCGTTTTGTTTCGTTTTGTTTCTTATGAATTTTTTTTTAAAAGTTTGCATGAAACGAAATGAAATGAAACAAAACGGATCCCCTTGGTCCTAGAGGCACCAGATTTGGTACCCGAGAACCATTTTTAAAGGGCTCGTGCCGAGCTGTCAGGGCTGGATCCCTTTAAAACTGACCCAGTCGGCACCAGGGGATACACTGGTGTTGACTGGGCCAGTTTTAAAGGGGTCCAGCTGATATCAGCTCGGAAGAAGCCCTTTAAAAATGGCTCCCGGTTTACAGATGGAATGAAATGGTTCGTTTCAACGGGAAAAAATGACCATTTCATTTCATCTGCAACGAAAGGCTGCTTCCTCGTTTTGTTTTGTTTTGTTTTGTTGCATAACAAAATGACGAAACAGCATTTCATTTTTCATTTTGTACCCATCCCTAATGGTTTTACAATATTTTTTGTATTTTTCACACATTATTTCTCTGTTATTCAGCTGGGGAACCACCCAGAATTGTACACCCCACCATTTGGGGCAGTATATAAAGCTAACAAAATGAAATAAGTAACGCCCGAGACCTCCTAAGGCCAGTTGCACCGGGTTTCACACATGCCTCCTGCTGCATCCTTGACAAGAGAGACGGAAGGAGAGGCACTTACCACAGACGCAAGCAAAATCGGGATGCGGATGATCCACCAGTACGCCATGTTCTTATTCACCGCCCAGCACCTGGAGGAGGGAAGGATCACATGCCATTGCTCAGTGTCATTGATCTGAAGGGACTGGAAAGTAATGTGGGGCCGCCGGAAGTGAAATCTGACCTAAACATGTTGCAAAGGGGCCTGGTAGCCTGGAAGGCTATGGAACTCCCTGCCACAGGAGGTGGTGATGGCATCTGGCGTGGATGCCTTCAAAAGGGGATTGGACAGATTCCTGGAGAAAAAGTCCATTCCAGGTTACAAACCATGATGGAGATGTGTAATCTCCAGGCTTAAAACCAGGGTCCTTCAAGGGCCAGATGCAGGGGAGTAGTCTCAGGAGACAGAGATCTAGTCTCGTGCGCTCCCAGAGGCATCTGGTGGGGGCCACTGTGAGATAACAGGAAGCAGGACTAGATGGGCCTTTGGTCTGATCCAGCAGGGCTCTTCTTAGGTTCTTATATTAAGGTCTTCTTTGCGGTCCGTTTTTCTCCACATGAGAAGACACCAGAATCTCTGTGTTGGTGCTAACTCCTCACTCTTCAGTCCTTACGAAGCCACACATCAAATGCAGAGAAACCCCTTGCGTGATTCCTACATCTCAAGTCATAGAGCTGGTTTGGGCCCTTGACAGCATGCATCTCTCCCCCCTTCCCCCAATATTGCTACAAAGAATACAGCGATACTGAAATATAGATTTTTTTTTCCCTAGCAGAGGGCCACTAAAACGCAATCAGGTGAGAAGAGAAATCTAATCTCAAGAAGGAAAAAAAACAACATCCCTGCAAGGTTGTATAAAACCATCAAAGGTTCTCCATAAAACTAGTGTCTTGGCAAGGGGGGGGTGGAAACTCATCAAAGGCTGGAAGGTGGAGCTGAAAAGATCTGACTTTAGAACTTTAGATGGATGTAGATGACAGTGTAA
Source organism: Phrynocephalus forsythii (assembly GCA_029282475.1). Taxonomy (NCBI): domain Eukaryota; kingdom Metazoa; phylum Chordata; class Lepidosauria; order Squamata; family Agamidae; genus Phrynocephalus; species Phrynocephalus forsythii. The sequence continues at coordinate 4,454,991 of JAPFRF010000021.1, read as the reverse complement.
GCTGCCTAGATGCCCTCAGCACATCCGATTCTCGCCTTATTTCAGAAGCTAAGCAGGGTGAGCCCTGGTTAGTCCTTGGATGGGAGACCACCAGGAAATACCAGGTGCTGTAGGCTCCTGGAGTAGGAACTGGCAAACCACTCCAGTATTCCTGCCAAGAAAACTCCATGGATATGGAGTCATGAAGAGTCGGTCACGACTGTAATGACACAACACACAGAGAGATGACAATGTGAGTCTTATGTGTAGCTCCCTGTGGACAGGTCGGTCCACATCAGCTGGGTCTTGCACACCTAACCCTCTCGCTGTGCAGAATTGAGCGTAACATTTGAGCCATCTCTGCCTCTGGAGAAAATAATCTGTCCCTCCTCTGGCAGTGGATGGGACAGGGAGGGGGGGAAACGCAGGGGGAGATTTCGCCTTGGCCCCTCCACCCCGCAAACTTTGTGACCCTCCCCTGCTTCCACCAACACGCTTGACATCTCCGGATGGTTTCAAAGGCCCCTGAAATGGTTCATTCCCAGTGGATCACACTCACTCCATGTTCTCATTCAGGTACTTAGCCATCATCCACGGCACCATGAAGGCCACGGGCGTTCCTGCGAGACATGGGATGTAAAAAATACAATATCAATGGAAACCAAACATTCCCGGGAGCTAAGAAGCCATGGTTCTCTGCGGGCAAGGAGGATTTTATTTTACAAATGTTTCAATCAAGGCACGGTGGCCAAGCATCTGAGCTCCGGAAGTGTCCCTTGGAAAGCCAGGAATGGGACCAATCGCCAAGGGAATGCACATCCAGCAGGGCTGGCCAATCAGCCATATGCATCATCCCCTTAGAAAGGCAGTGGTGGAAGAGTCCCCGTGGGTCATCCAGTCCATCCCCTGTCAAGGAGGCCCAGTATGGGAATTGAACTCACAACTTTAGGCACTGCAGTCAGATGCCTAAACCCACTGAGCTCTCCAGCAGTGCTTAATCATAGTTTGTGTTGCCTGATCGTCACACATCAGGGAACGATCTCGCCATCTCTTGGGCCACGGGCTGTACGGAACGGGCTCCACACCACTGCAAGGAACTGGCATGGTTTTGACCCAGATAGAGCACTGTGATGCCAACAGGAGGAAGAAACCCCTTCCCAAGGTCCTGTGCTGCCCATGAATCAGCAAATCACTCCCCCAATCCATGACCCTTGCTCACCCCAGCCAAGGTAGAGGTAAAGGGTGTAATAATTCTTCTCCGAGAACACCGCTCCAATCAGGAGCTTGTAGAGGTAGACCGCCTCGACCAGAAACCAGTAGTGATTCGCTAGAACACAGTAGTGCATCATGACTTGCGCGATCCGGCAACCGATGGTCGCCTGGAAGAAGGGAATGAAATATCAGATGGACGTGGGGAGGAACGGACGGGGTGATCCAAAGAACAACAATGTGCCTGACCTTCCTAACACTCCTACAAGGTTGACTTCGAGACAGTTGTGTCTTTGGACTACAAGTCTGTGGAACTCCCTGCCACAGGATGTGGTGATGATGGCATCTGGCCTGGATGCCTTCGAAAGGGGATTGGACAGATTCCTGGAGGAAAAGTCCATCCCAGGTGACAAACCATGATGGAGATGTGTCATCTCCAGGCTTAAAACCAGGGTACTTCAAGGACCAGATGCAGGGGAGTGGTATGAGGAGACAGAGATCTAGTCTCGTGTGCTCCAAGATGCATCTTGTGGGACCACTGTGAGATACAGGAAGCTGGACTAGATGGGCCTTTGGCCTGATCCAGCATGGCTCTTCTTATGTTCTCATGTAAGCCTCCAGATGCTCCAGGCGCCACGCTGGATCAGCAAATCTCAAAGCTGTGGTCCAAGAAAGGAACTTCTCAAACTCTTCACTGCCCCCCTCAGAGAGAAGACCCCCGAATGGCACATTTTAGGGAGCAAGGGAGGTGTTTTCCTTTGCTTTGTTTCGAGACGATGAGACCCGTCAAAGAGACGGGCCGGCGCCAGGTCAGCCACATGTGATTTCTGATGGCCCATTTACATTTCCGAAATTTGTCTCCTGACAGCCCCTTAAAAGTGGGTGGGGGTGCAATGGTTAGCAGGGTTTGGTGGGTTCCCCTTTTCCGACTTGCCTCGTGCTGGATGAAGGCCTCCCAATCCGAGACGGCCACGTTTTCCTTCCGCCACGTCTTCTCCAGCAGCGCGTCTTTCACGATGATGGAGAGGGCCCGCAGCCCGAAGGAAGCGAAGAGATTGGCGTGGATGTAATTCCGCGTGCAGCGCAGCTTCCTGCGGGGATCAATCAGCAGAGCGCCCATGGCTTGGGTTGGAGGGGCAGGCCCCATCACAGTACGACGGTTCTACGCTTTTAGGATTCCAGCGATTCGCTTAGGAAGTGGGATCGGAGCGTGGAGCAAGTGCTGTTGCAAATGGCAGCTCGCAAATCGCTCCCAGCCGCTATTTCTCCACCTGCTTCTCTGTTCCTCCAGACCCTCCTTCCACTCAACGTTATTCAGAAAGCCCTTCCCTTGGTAAGTTTGGAGTTACCTGCTGTGCCCCATCAACCCCTTTCTCTGCGCCCCTAAGGAACAAACCAAACAGTACTCCGCCGGGCAAGGCAGCAAGTGAGAGGAAAAGAGACTACGGTGCCCATCTCCGTCCCACACGGGCTTCGCTACCAGCTGGTCAAGATCCATTCTAGTACCTGAAGACGGTGAGGATGAGCAGAGCTAAAACCAGGGTGAGCAGCGAGAGGGAGTACCCCACCGTGTAGAGAGTTTGGAATCCAACCATCAGGTGGTAAAACCCTTCCTGCACAGGAGAGAAGGAGAGCCTCATTCAGGACGGAGTTATTATTAAAAGCTTTTTCATCCTCTTCTGCAGCTCTGATGGCTCTGGGGTACTTTGCAATACAGTAGGACCCCCGTATCCACTGATTCAGTTATCCACAGTTGGCAGAGGGGAAAAATAAAATAATTCAGCAGCCGCAAAGCAAGCTGCTGTCAAAAAAAGCAGGTTTCTTTTGGGGGAGGAGGTGGCGTTCTCTCTTATCCACGGTTCTCATTATCCACGGGAAGGCCTGGAACTGATCCCCATCAGATACCGGGGTCCAACTGTAATTTTCACCTTAAAGCAGAAGTCGGCAACATGTAGACCATGAGCCGTGTGAGGGCCTCCACTGAAATTCAACCACAAACGGCCTGTTTTACAGGTGAGCGACTACAGGGACCAAATATCAGTGCATGTGTGTGTGTGTGGGGGGGGAGGCTTCTTTTCCACAGGCTGCTTGGAGTACAGAAATTTTGGCCCGCTTTTTTTTAAGGGGGGGTGGAAATGGAAACTAGCAGGGTTTGCCATCTCTTTCTCTCAAACCTTGATTGATAAAGATTGATAACCCACCACCCGCTTTACTTAAAAAGCGGAAATGTTCATTTTTTTTTTTGGCAGCTGTGTGGCACAGAGGCCTGTTGGCATGTGAATTTGGGGGGAACAAAACCATGAAGAACATGATTAGTGCAACGGGTTCAAATCCCACCCAGCCCCACCTTGTGTTTTTTGCATTTATGGACCAAAACAGTGGAAAGGGAGACGAAACAGGTGCAGGGGGCTGTTGTCCTAAACGCCTCCTCGCTCTTTTTCTTGCAGAGCTGCAGAGGCAATGAAAAGAGGGCCTTTTTGTCCCCCAGTGTGGCCTGGGGATAATGGGAACTGGAGTGTTACACTCTACAGGGAACCCACACTTTAGAGACTTTGGGTGGCCCGTCAGGAGGAGTACCTAGGCGAGCGTCTCCAGCTCAAAGCTTGGGGCAGAGGGAAAGCAACAAGCAAACGTGGTGGGATCAAAGATCCACAAAGCCCATTGGTCACACTGGCTTGGGGATTCTGGGATTTGTAGTCCAGAAGAAGGTATTCCCCCCCCCAGGTTCCATTCAAGTTTTAATCGGGGACAACAAATCTCATTAGGCTGCCCTTAACTCACCGCTTGGACCTCGGCTCTCATCTCTTCTTCACACTGGGAAAGGTCCCTCCAGATCTCCGTCCCGTTGAGCAGCTCCCAGTGTCCGTCCAGACCACACTTGCGTTTCACCATCCCATGCTTCACTGCAAGCACAAGAAACCAGGCGCGGCATTTGGAGGTGTCATCTGCTGGGCCAATGTCAGGCGGGGACCCTGGGATCCGCCCTCCAGCCTGCACGGATTATACTAGCTAGCTTTGGACAGTACTCTAGGAGGCTAGCATTAGGACCCAGAGGGAAACTGGAGCTCTGCCTATAAAGCAGGAAAAGGTAGCTTGTTCCTTAGGGAAGATATGGAATGCTGACAAACATCTCAGTTCCTCCACTAGGTGGCTGAAGTATTGTAAAGCAAGGATCAGCCATATAAATCCCATAGGCTGGGAACCAAATGCAGCATCTCCCCCCCCCCAAAAAAAAGATGCTAATTTTAGAAAAAGAATTAATACAAAAGACTCTTTATGTCATCTATGGGGTGTGCGGGCAACTCCACTCTCCTTTAAAGGGCAGCTGTCGCAACCGCCCCCCTTCAATTCTTATTCTTTTTAAAGTAACTATATATTTTTGGCCACTAGAGGGTACATGGGGAGTTTTTTTTTCTTTAAAAAAGGTCCTAAGGGCACGGAGCAGGGTTGTGAGACCAGTTGTGTCACTTCTAGAGAGATGTCCACCTCTAGAGACCTGCAACTTTGCTATAAAGTGACTTACCCACAGGCCCACCTAATTGCAGGGAAGTGATTTGCAAAAAGCTCTAACAGGCGAATTCTGGGCCAGCCTGTTTCAGCACACTTAACAAAAACTAAGCAAAAAATGTAACTCGAAAACCCTTTGCCCAAACTCCCCCCAAATTTTTGCCAAAACGAAGAGCAGATTGTCTACTACATCTGCACTGAATTTGATGCTGATCTGAGGTCCACTTTCATAGTTACACCTGTTTGATTGGGGCGCCCCTATTTTGTGCGTTGGCTTGCAGAATGCCGAATCCCGTTGTCTGCATAATACATTGGTGGCTCCACAGCTGGCACAGCTGGCTAAACACAGGAAAGCCATGTCGTCATAAAGGCTAACCCATGCCTTTCTGCGTGAAGTAACATGGAGGTTTGGGGGAGTCTGGGAGCTGCGCAGCCCACCACAAAAAAATAACCAACCAACCACAAATCCTTACACCTCCACGTCCATCTGTGCAAACGGCTGCTCTACCGCTGATGGCCACGAGATGGGGAAGCCACCAAACAATTATACCACCCCTGAGAAGGTCACCTTTTTTCAAGAAGGAAGAAGAGGAGGAGGAGGAGGAGGAGGAGGAGGAGAAGAAGAAGAAGAAGAAGAAGAAGAAGAAGGGGGAAGGAGGAGGAGGAGGAGGAGGAGGAGGAGGAGGAGGAGGAGGAGGAGGAGGAGGAGGAGGAGAAGAAGAAGAAGGAGGAAGGAAGAAGAAGGAAGGAGGAGGAGGAGGAGGAGGAGGAGGAGGAGGAGGAGGAGGAGGAGGAGGAGGAGAAGAGAAGAACAACAACAACAACAACAACAACCAACAACAACAACCACCACCACCACCCTGACATATGGCTATCAAGACTCATGGAGCAAGCCTCATCCCACCAGGCAGACGTGTACCAGTTTGCTTTGTTCTCTGTTCTTCAGAAGGAGGGTCAGAGCACAGAAAACCCGATGCACCCAGGAAGTAGATTCCCTGGGGTGGCATTCTGACTCCCGTGCTATGGAAGAGTCTTACCTTGTTCATACCAGGGGAGGTAGAAAGGGCAGGAGACGCTGATGACGGCCCCGGGGCTTCCATCTGGCCAACACGCGTACATGTCAAAGGTCCGGTTGCAGAACAGGCCTGGGAGAGACAGGTGCACGTTGGCTTGAGTTCAAGTTTGGGCCATCACATGGGATTACAGGAGCAAAGGCTGGAGCCGGTGTGTGGGGGGTTGGCATTGTAATCCAAACAGGAGGGGCTTGATGGCTGAGTGGGATACTACAGCTGCACAAGATGGCACTCAGAAGGGATCTGGGTCAGATGTTGTAGTTATTCCAATCTTGCATGCTGTCTGTGGTTTGAGTGAGTGGGAGGGACTTTTCTGGGCCAGAGTGACTGTCAATCTTCCCAGCACTGACCAACGGTTCCTTCCTGCCTCTGAATTCAGTGAGAGCCCTGCCTCTCTGCTGAATGTTCTCTTTCCCTCTTGGAAGTTGTGTTCTGATAGTTTGCTGTTGATCTCTTCCCAATAGTAAGCAAAAGCTGGTTTTATGTATCAGCGCATCTCAATGGGGAGGGAAGATTCCAGAAATCTGGAACATCTTCATAAGAGTTCAAGGTGTTTCCAAGCTCAGAAGTAAAGAATTTGTCTGTGGGACCACCAGCATTTCTGCAAGGGACACATCCCTCTCCTAGAATCTTTCCCCAGGTTGCATGGGGACTGGAGAGGATTCTGGGAGTTGTAGTCCAAAAAGCTCCCCAGCTCTGTCTGAGCCACATATCTTTAGACAACACATCTGCATGATCTGCTTTTGAATTCCAAAATGTCCTGGCTCTGGCACCCCAACTCCAGTGGGGAAATCCCTTGACGTGAACCCCCCCTTTCCTCACTATTATTATATTTTTGTTGTTTTAACTACTTATTTTACTTAATTGGCCATTAACATAAAAGAATGAGATAGGTTCATGCTTTTTAATAATAATTACACGCCATCAGTCTAATTCCCCTTGGTCTGCTGCTGCTCTCCATTGATAGCTCACCCATGGCTGCCCGGGTTTGTCTTTTCCGCCAGCAGGCACTGTAGAGGAGCGGCTCCAACCCACCGAGGACCCAAGGCAGCTACAGGCATGTTTGCCCAGCCCTGTGACTGACCACAGCATCATCTCGGCTGCTCTGAATGACTGCATCCTGAAAAGCTGTCCCCAGTTGTTCCCTCTTGTGGGTGAAAAACAGCTTAGTTCTGGCCTAATACTCAGTTTGCATGCCAATCTGTTTCTTGGTTGACAGAAATTAACATTTCCAGAGGCAGAAGAAGAGGTAGCAGAATGCCTCGACAGAGATTCCTGGTGAGTCTTTCGCCCTCGGAACAGGACTGCCCCTTGTGTCTGTGTCGCCCCAGAGTAAACATGTATTCTGGGGGCCCTCCCCATGGCTTGTTAAGGGAGGTTTTATCACCCTTCCCACTTCCCAACCATTTCCCACTGCATTGTGGGAGTCTGCACCACCTGAAGGGCTCCAGTGCCCCCCACCCACCCCCAGTTGTAAAGACAGAGCTACTGCATTTTAGGTCCAGGTAGAATCACTTTGTTTTGGTTTGTTCCCAGCATGTGTGACCCCTGGGATCTAACCAAAGTGGAGCTTGTGGGTTTAAATATCCCTTCCCTTTTTCATTTCCCTTAAGAAATAAGCATAGCCACTTTACGATACTGGGAAATTAAACAGAGGCAGAGGAAGGAAGCAAAAGGTATCTAGTTTAAGTCTGTTAGGACAGTGCTGATGTACTATATCTCTTGGGAGGGGGGGACACAATTAAAAATGGAAAGCTTCCTTCCAGAGGGAGGAGGCAAGGAGAAGGGTTTGGTTGTTTTTGTTTTCATATGGAATCTGGGCCAAATAGGATTTTGTGCTGTGTGGGTACAAGAATCACACTTAATGGCACACCATGGCTCTGTGACCTTAAGCGACCCTAAAGCGGCCTTTTGGGCCAGATGGGTGAGGTATAAAGATACAGAAATAAATAAGTAAATATTCACATAGCTTTAATATGTAATGTTTCATATTAATGTGATTCCTGCTTTGTCTTTTTAAATTGTAACGAATTGGTGATATTTGAGGTGCGGTTAGCTACCCGGAATGGCCTGGGGCCAGTGGGGTAGGATAAAAATACTATCAATCAGTCAATCAGTCAGTCAGTCACTGTTGCTCTAATTGAGCCACCTGATTTAATTGTTATCTGCCATCAAATTGCTTCCAACCTATAGCCACCTCAAGGGGTCTCAAGGTATGTTAGATCAGGCATGTCCAAACTTCGACCCTTCAGATGCTTTGGACCACAACTCCCACAGTCCTTTGTCATTGGCAATCTAAGCTTAGAATTCTGGGAGTTGTGGTCCAAAACATCAGGAGGGCCGAAGTTTGGACATGCCTGTGTTAGATTATCATTGCCACCCTCCATCCACATGTTTCCATGGCCGAGAGGAGATTGGAACCTAGATCCTGAATCCCAGTCCAATGCTCTACTGCAGCGCTCTATCACTAAGGCAAGTACTTTAGATAAGGCCTTTTCACTTAGCAGCTAGGCCACTGCATGGTTCCCTCCACATCATCTGCACACAAATATAAACACAGAGAGTGATGCCTGCCCTGCCCTGTGCCTTTTTTGTGGCACTCTGACCTGATCCTTAGGTTGGTAGGTGAGCCTTAGGGTTTTTGATGAAAACCCTATCCCCTTGATGTAGAGAAATCCAGGCAACAAAACCTGGATTTTGAAAACAAAAACAACCTTCAGACTGAATCGAAGAGATGACACAAAAGCCAGCCATAGACTGCTGAGCTGGGTGCTCTGTTTAATTTTCATTTCCATCCTTCTTTTCCTCAGTTGCTAGGAGAATGTCCCTAATAGCTAAGACATTGGGGAGAAAAGGTGGACTTGAAAAGATCCAACAAAACCCATTGATTCTTTCTTAAAAGAAAAAAAAACATAATAAGGCCGCTTTTCTCTCCCTATGACTCTTCCTCTTTCGTGGATATAAAATTGATGCTTATAGTAATGTTCATTAAGGGTCTCGCAGCAGCAGAAATGGCACAAACGGTTCATTTCTGAGGTAAAAATTGTGCCTTCCTGCCAACTTTGCATCTTCATTCATTTTCTTTTCCCCCTTGACCCCGCTTTGGTTGATTTGCAAGAAACAAAGAGATGCCCGAACTAAATGCGCTCATCTGCAAGCGCCAGAAATCAGTTCCAAGATCGTGTTAATATGAATAATAACCTTGACCCTTAAAGTAGCCGTAATTGGATGTCTCAGAACTATGTTTAAGCAAGCGCCTCAGGTATATTACGTGGCCAGTAGTTAGAAGTCATACTTGAGTATTTCATGAAAGATCCTTGTTGCGTCCCATATATAAAAAGGTAAAAGGTAAAGGTCCACCCCCACACACCACATATGCATGTTAGTCATGTCTGACTCTAGGGGCAGTATTCATCTCTGTATTCAAGTCGAAGAGCCAGTGTTGTGCAAGTCCATGGCCACGTGACCGGCATGACGGCAAGGAAACACTGTTTTACCTTCCCGCTTTTTATGGTGATACCTATTTATCTACTTGCATTGACATGCTTTCAAACTGCTAGGTTGGCAGGAGCTGGGGTGATCAGCGGGAGCTCGCTCCACTGTGCGGCACCTGGGATTCGAACCGCCGAGCTGCTGACTTTGCAGCCGACAGTTTCCGGAAGCCTTAGTCCACTGAACCACCACGCCCGTATATACCAGACATCATTTTCATTGGAGTAAATCACAAGAGGGAAGCATGGGGAATCCAATTTCATTTGGGCCTGACCCGTTGGACAAACAGTGGCCAGAGCTCAGAAATGTCGTTTTTTTAAGGAACTACATCGCCCGTAATCTCCAGCAAGAGATTGTGGCGCGTTGGCTGTGGATTATGGGATATGGAGTCTCTTTTTAAAAAGTCACATTCCCAAGTTCTGCCCATTGAGAAAGACACAAACATATCCTTACCTGTGGGATAAGGGTCATCCGCCATTTTCCTGAAACACTCGTCCTTATACCTCAGCCAGAGTTCAAATGTCTCTTCCATCACTTTTGCACAGCAGGTCTAAAGTTGTGGGGCGGAATTAACACCCAGGTTAGGTCACTGCTATATCGATGTTTTAGTGATCTCATAGCAACCAGCAGGATTCTTACAACTCCAGTGTCACCTCCCTCTTGTCCGCAGGAGATGTAAATACGGAGCAGAGAACACGAAAGGGAAATTTTATCCTGGTGAACACGACTATTTAGGGAGCAAAGCTAACTTTGAATGGGGGGGGGAGGCCCATTTGACTATAAAAAACAAACTATCCTAATGGACGAAATCTTCTAGTCAGCCTGGAAAACAGCAGTTGGCTTACAATATGCTGGAGTTTTTACAACCTTACATGCTGCCCATAGCTTGTTGATTGGCTGGGAGGGGCCTTTTCTGGGCTAGGATCAACTGTCACTCTCTCCAGCACTAGCCAATCATTCCTTCCTGCTTATGAATCCAAAGAAAGCCCCGCCTCTCCATTTAGTGTTCTCTAGCCTTCTCTTTTGTCTGCCAGAAGTCGGTTCCGTCAACTGCATGTCCGTTTGCTCTTCACAACCGCAAGTAATGACATGTGCTGATTCCTTCAGCCATTAAGGTCCCAGGGTGAGCTGCTGAACTTTGAGTGCCAGTTAATAGGAAAGGGGTGGACTATCTGGGAACCCAAAAAATATCCTCCTCTGTGCATCTCTGTATTTCTGCTGTGCCCCAAAAGGAGATTTCAGCCAGAAATTCCAAACCCAGCAACACAATTATGCAAACACATATCAACTGATATAACTCAGTGTAGCAATTTAGAACCAGAGTAGGTTCCAGTAGGTCCAATGGACCTACTCTATTTTCCAATGACTTCATTAAGTAAAGTCCATTGAATGGGTGGAACTTATGGCACAGTTGACTCCCAATTTGCTACCAACTCAGTGGGTCTACTTTAGTTTTGACATACTATGGGCCTTTTCACACGACCCCTAAACTCCGCCACAAATGGCTCCCAGCTCCGGAGCTTAAAATTATTTCCCCACCAGCTCCAGAGTTTACAGATAATTAAGTGCAACCACGCCCACCTAAGCACGTCCCAGCACACTTTTCATGTACCTGCTCTCGGAGGGTGAAAATTCCTGATGCGGATATAACAGTAGTGACTGCCGGGCTCTCCTGGCTTCTGTTTGTTCTTTTTTTGCCCCCCGCCCCCTTTAAGAGATCTGAATGCAGTGCCCGGACGGCAGAACAGAGGTGAGTGGCATTCTTTTCTTCCTGTTTTTTCTCCCTCCCCTCACGCAGCCAGCAGCCAGGAGTGCGGAGAGGGTGGGAAGGCAGGAACGGCAACAAACCCCTAAGATCTCTGGTCTGAATTTAAGTGGCCAGTGGATCTTAGGGGTCGTGTGAAAAGGCCCTATGTTAAGAACCAGGGTTAAATCCTAACATTTTCCATGGGTGACAGGGTACCATCTCAGGGCAAGGGAAGCAACTGAGGGACAACTGATATTCTCTGCTTAGCTTGAGATGTTTCACTCTTAACTTTGAACCCTTTCCCTGCAATGTGTACCCATCAATTGTGTTTCTCAGATTACGGTCCACAATTTTTTGAGCATTTCCTAGCAGCCCTGAGGTCTAGAAACCTGCTGCTTTCTCTTTAAAGGAAGCACACTGAGATTCTCAAGAAGCTGCTGTCATCACCCACACCGTAGCATCTGTGCTATGCCAGGGATCTCCCCTAAGATTTGTCAGGTACCATCACTTGCTCCTTTGCCCTTCCCTGCCCTGAAAATTACCAGCTTTCTCCGATTCCCCATGGGATCCCCCAACCCCAGCTTTAAAGCCCGACGATGCCCAGGGGACCTTCCGACCACAAAATGCACAAGGCATGACCTAGAGATGTTTCCTCTGGGCCAGAAGGAATCGCCAGGGGGAAAGATCAAAGCTGGCCCTGGCACAAGTCCTGATCTAGCAGTTTTGATGCTCTTACCTCCATGAAGCTGAGGCTGACCCAGAGAAGGTGGATTAGCTTTGCCGTAGTTTGGGAGAAAAAGTCCTTCCTCATGATTAACTAGGATCTCTCAGAAGCATGAATTATGCCACCAAGTTGTGGTCTTAAAGTTCTCTGAGATGGAGGGGAAGATCTGAGGGAAAAGAAGAAGAAACAGATGTAAGCCAAGTTTGGAAATATTAAACCATGGCACACAGGTCCAGCTCAGCAGGAATTCTCTCAACAGCTTTCCTAGATGGATTAATTATCTAGATCCAAAAGACATGATCGGGGGCCAGGGGAAGAGATACATGGTTGCACCAAGACATGCAGAGACTTTAACGGTGGGTTTAAATAACCCTGGAATGTTATCCAGAATCTGTGATCTGGCGTCCCCAACTGCTGTTGGCTAAGCTGGTACACAAATGAAGCATGGACAAACTGTAAGGCATGTTTAGCCTTGAGAATAGAAGACTTATTTTATTTATTTATTTATTTATTTATTTATTTATTTATTTATTGGATTTTTGTACTGCCCCCATGCCAAAGACACTACTCTGGTTGGTCTTACAAATATAAAACATAAAATAAATAAAAATGAAGCATTAAAAACCACTACAATGACAGTAAAAAGGAGCTGGTGGAAGCAGATACATGCAAAACCAATAGTCTGAAGAAAGCCAGATCGGATGTGGAATGAAATAAGGGAGTCATACAGAGGAAGTGTGGGATCTGTTTTTGATCCTCCCAGAATCTGGGAGATGTAATAATGGGCTCAACCCATGGGAAGCCACATTTAGGCTGACTATCGGGGGGGAAAATATTGACTGTTAGAGGAGTATGACATGGGAACCAATGTCCCCAGAAGGTGGTGAGCACTTCAACAGATGAGACAGTCGAAGGAGAGTTGTGCGACCATTGCTCAGGTTCATTTGATCTGGATTCCTGTCTTGAACAGAGGGTTGCACTTAATGGCCTTGTAGGCTCTTTCCAACTTAGTTATTCTAGGATTCTGTGGGGAGGACTACAGGACTCTTCCAAACAGTAACTTTTTCATGCCTCTGGTATGTGCTACCAACACATCCAAGCTAGTATTGAAGGAAGGAGGGTGTACCATTACAGAGAGATCCGGCGGCTCTGATAGCACCAGATCAATGAACTCATGCCAGGTTTTTGTTCAAACTCGAAACGTCTACATTTAAGGTGCTGAACCAATTTCAGCACCATGGAGAGCTCCTGCAAAGTCTGATTCACTGCCCCAGCCACACTTTACCATCCATTGCCTAACTACAGCTGCTGTTTGTGACAGTAGCTTGCTCCACGGCTGCTGAACTATGTATTTAATTTTTTCCTCTGACAACCATGGATAAGTGAATCAGTGGTTAATGAATCAGTGGATACTGGGGTCCTGCGTTACTTCACCTTTATTTAAGCCATGGAGCGAGTTCTGGAATCTGTGTATGTAGCCTATTTCTACAACTTCCTTTCCAATCTCTTTCTATTATTCCTGTTTTCCACAAGAACTACTTTTAGATCTGTACGAGTGTCCTGGGAAGTCAACATATTCTGAAACTGGTTTCCCCCCCCCTCTGTTGTTGTGTTTGATGTCCATTATCGGAACCATCATCCAGCCATGATCTCCAGCACCGTGGGGCTATGTAGAAATGCAGGTGGCATTGTGGATTCCGAACAAAAGGGATCTTGATCTACTGAAGCTCATCGTTCCAGAACCAGGGGCAAATCACAACCCGTCAGGCAGGAAAAACCCCAAACATAAGGCCTCCCCGATAATAAGGCCCCCTGAAGCTACCTTAACTCTGGACTCTGGACCATAGCGGCGGGCACTGCCGTGCAGCTCACTATTGCCCACAACATGGCTGTAGCAGACAGGAAGTGTGAGGTCTCTTTTAATCAGAGAGCCCGCACTGCTGCCAGGACGAGCTGCCGCCTGTTGCTCGCTCTGCCCTGACGGAGTTTGGCTGACTCCCAATTAGACAGTGAGTTGCACGGGGCAGGAGTCAGGCACATTGTGTGGACACACAGGGGTGACTGAGGTAGGGGGAAAATGTCGGATAAAGGGATGGGGGGGATGTCTGGTGAAGGTGTCCCCTGGCACAGGGGTGGGGGAGGGGGGATCACTTCAAATGGTCATGGAAAAATAAGACATCCCCCGAAAATAAGACCTACTTACGGTTTTGCCTCTTGCTGAAAAATAAGGCATCCCCCCCCCTGAAATAAGGCCTCCCCATAATAAGATAACAATAAATGTATACCATATTTTTCTTCATGGAAAATAAGACATTCCCTGAAAATAAGACCTAGCACATCTTTGGGAGCAAAAATTAATATAAGACACTGTCTTATTTTCGGGAAAACAGGGTAGCATTCGAAACTGTCCACCAGACCAATCTTTCCAATCCTCCAGGTTTTTTTCCCACCCAATTCAGTGCCCTCTAGCTCCCTTCTGGTGACTGTGTGCCATCAAGCTGCCTCTGACTTCTGCCCACCCTATGAATTCACGGCCTCTTGAAAAGGTTTTACCCTCAGTAGCCCTGTTCAGGTATTCATACCGAAACCCAGGGCTTCCTTTACAGAGTCAGTCCATCTCACCTCGGGCGCTCCTCTTTTCCCACTGCCCGCACCGTTTCCCAGCCCCGGCGTCTTTCTCTTGCGCCCCACAAACAGGGTCGCGGATTTTAATTGATCCCTTTAGTTTTGCCTCAAGCTGCTACCTTTGAGCGGCAATTTTGGGAACAGCCCCGCTGTTTGGAAACTGCCGTCAGCCCAAGGGAGAGCTGAGCAGGACCGTCCAGGGCAGACCCCCCCCTCCCCGCTTCCCAGCCACAAATCGGTGGCTCCTTTTTGGAACCTAAGAGCCACTAACGGCGACCGAGCGCTGCTTGAAGAAAGGCGCCCCAGGCTCTCTTTGCTGGTCCGCGTCGGTCCAGCGGCGACCTCCGTCGCCTCCCGGTCGCCCGTCCGCCCTCGGAAGCGCCCTTTGATTTACCTCCGCGCCGACGTTTCTCCTCTTCCACCGCTGGGAAACTCCGCCACCAGCGTGCGTAAAAGTGCCGGCCGGCTCCCGGGGTCCGATCCCCGTCTCGGGGAGCTCTTTTTGTCTCCGCTCCGCCGGATCGGGAGCTGATCTCCGGGACAAAGGAGCGCCCGCGGCCGCGGAGGATCGCGCCTCTCCGTCCCTGCGCGGCCAGGGCTACTGGATGCGCCACGAGCGCTCCGGCGTCCTTTGGCTCCCAGCGCTCCAAGCCGCCTCCGCGCGTCCCCGCGCGTCCCCTGCCTCCTGCGCGGAGGATGCCCAATCCGGACGACAGGTTGTGGATGTGTGATCGCGTGTTGGGGGCGCGGGGGGGGGGGGAGAGAAAGGATTTATGAATGGGCTGCGGGAACTTCCCTAATGTGACTTCTTGCTCTCCTTGGTGCAGAGGAGGGCAACCAGAATGATGAGGGGACTGGAACACCTTCCTTCCCTCTGAGGCTGCAACAGCTGGGCCTCTTCACTCTTGAACAAAGGCACCTAAGAGGTGAACTGATTGACGTTTATAAAATCATCCATGGTGTGGACAAAGTAGATAAGGAAGAGCTGTCCCCCCCCTCCCATCGCACACCAGTAGAACTAGGGGACACTCCATGAAACTTTTGGGGGCTAGATCTCAAACAAATAAGAGAAAGTACTTTTTTCACCCAGAGGATCACTGGTCTGTGGAACTCCCTGCCAGAAGAAGTGGTGACAGCTTTAAGAAAGGATTGGACATACCAGGTCTCTCAACTGGAGTCTTTATCCCTGGTTCATACAGCTAGATATAGACAGAGACAATTTAAAAAAATAGAAAAATCCCCCCCATCTGCAGCCACCTCATTCAGAACCGACAGCAATTTACAGGGAACGTTGTATTCCACCTGCCAGCCACATCGCTGCTAAAAGATGACAAATATGTCAAAGAAAACAGACTGATCACTTTAATTCCAGAAAGAAATTCATATTTTGGCCTTGGACTTGTTTCCTCTCACATTTAACATTTTTTTAAAAAGCTATCTCCACATGGTTCCCTCCCCCAGCTGCCACCCCATTTATGGGAGGGGGGCAGCAAATGCGGTGAAATTGCTATCAAAAAGTCAGCTGAACAAAAGCCATTCAACATGTGTCTCTCCTTTGTAAAGGGCAACTCTTGTGAATAGCAAGCCTTCGTGGAAGCATTTATTTACTTTAGATACAAGAAAACAAACAAAGGTGCCCAAGTCAGTCTGAAGTGAGTTTTGTTGTATTCCCACCCCCACCCCCACCCCCAGAAAACATTTATGCTATTAATTTCTTTGGATCCCAGTGCCATAGTGTTTGGGACCTGTCGGGCAATCAACGGAGGAACCAAAAGGTGCAACCAACCAACCAACAAGGCTTAAAATGTGTCACTTTTCCACTAAAACATTAATAACGCTCAACAGCAAGGAGAAAGAATGGCATTGCCAGGCAGGCACTGTCATTAAAATTCCAATGTACTGCATTATTTTTTTAAAGGGGCAGCGAAGATATATTAATTTCCTTAAGGAATACAGGCACATTTCAAAAGCTTCAAAGATGTAATTGGTAGTGAGAATGGCGGGTTATGCCTTGGCTTAGATGGTCTGCACTTTCGTTCAAACCCAGGAATAAACTCCATGACCTGTAAGTGTTGAGTTCCTGAGCTTTTTGGAGAGCTCGTTAGTCTGTGGAACTCCCTGCCACAGGAGGTGGTGATGGCATCTGGCCTGGATGCCTTCAAAAGGGGATTGGACAGAATCCTGGAGGAAAAGTCCATCATGGGTTACAAACCATGATGGAGATGTGGAATCTCCAGGCTTAAAACCCGGGTACTTCAAGGACCAGATGCAGGGGAGTGGTATCAGGAGACAGATTTCTAGTCTTGTGTGCTCCCAGACACATCTGGTGGGGCCACTGTGAGATACAGGAAGCTGGACTAGATGGGCCTTTGGCCTGATCCAGCATGGCTCTTCTTATGTTCTTATGTTTAGCATCCGGAAATTTTCGAACTACAAATCCCAAACGCTTTGCATGCAAGATGATGTCCAAATACAAATGGCATCTTGCCACACTGAAATCAGGTCTGAGAACACAAAGCAAAACACTGTGAATTGGGGGTGGGTTGGCAGGTTAGATCCAGGCAAGAAACAAAGGAGACAGAGAAAGGGGGGGGTCTGTTTCAGAGTTTTGAATTTCTATCAACAATCTCCTCTTTCTTTCTTTCTTTCTTCTTCTTCTTCTTCTTTTTTGTTTTTGGAAATACAGGGACCTATGGAGTAGAATACCTTCAAATTCCGCAGGTAGTCCTTCCCTTTCTCATTATCTGGCTCTTAAAGTCTCAATCATTCACTGTGAAACATTACTTCTGGGGGGGGGGGGATTGGAATGTTTTGTTACTTACTGTACGGACCAGCAAACAAAGAAAAAGATTGATTTCCAATAAAGCCAAGAGAGGGAAAGAGAACACTCAGCGGGAAGGCGGAGCTCTCTTAGAATTCAGAGGCGGGAAGGGATCATTGGCTGTCGCCCTGGCCTTGAAAGGTCCCACCCAGCCAAACAAACCATAGGCAGCATGCGAGGTTGTAAAAAAAACCCAAAGTCTCCCAGCAAGTTCCCTCCAACCAAAGACAGACAATTTGTACTTCATTGTAACGGAACTGACAGAAACCTGAAATTGTTGCATCCATCATCATTTCTCTTTGCTCATGTCCGTGTACAAGCAATGAGTCAGTGGAGCTTGTCTGTGCTTTGGAGAAGCATCAATAAAACCAAGCGACGGAAAGAATAATTTAGAAGCGCTGGGTCCGTCCAGTACTTTTGAACGTGCTCCTTCCTGCGTGTGACACCTACTAGCTAGGGTTGCCTGCAGGTCCCAAGGACCCATGGGCTTTGTAATCCCTCTGAAGGTCCGTGGAGGCTGGCTTTGCAAACCGGGGCTCCTTTGGAAGAAAGAGGAAAGGTAGAATCCAGGTTGAGCAAAGTTCAGTCTGGGAGTGAGTGGTCTGTGAGCCCCTGGCTCCCCTGGCACTTGCGTGCCTCCATTTGTTGCGATGTAAAAATAAGCACCGTCCTCACCTTGGCAGGGTGCCCGAGGGGAAGATTTGCTTTTGCTGGCATTGTGTTTGGTGGATGTCTTTTAGTGTGTTTAGTCTATGGTTTTTTGTATTTGCTGTTTATTGTTTTGTTTGCTTTTATCATTGATTAATTTCCTTTCGTGTAAACTGCCCAAAGTCCCTATTTGGGAAATTGGGTGGTCTAGAAATGCAATAAATAAATAAATAAATAAATAAATAAATAAATAAATAAATAAATAAATAAATAAATAAATAAATAAATAAATAGACAGACAGACAGACAGACAGACAGACAGACAGACAGACAGACAGACAGACAGATAGATAGATAGATAGATAGATTTATTAGTCCTGGAAAACGGCATTACGTAATGGCACCTTCCAGAAATCATGTTAACCCATGCAGTGCCTCAGAGCACAAGGAATGCACATGTCGCTGCTCCCCGTTTCTGCATTCTTCGACCTCAGAGGGTGTTCATGGCTGTGCAAATTGCCCCCTGCCCCACCAATCCCTTCGCCTTCTGCCCTGGTGGCACTTCTGTCCGACTTCTGCGTGCAAGGGCAAGGGCCAGCCCCGTTACCTGAGTGGCAGCCGCCCCATCAGTCCTCTGATAAATTGGCACCCTTGGCTTATTAGGCAATTATTGAATGGGGACATTTAATCAACAAGAACTCTGTTCAGCTTCCTTGTGGTGTGACCGGCCCTGGATTGATGAGGCGGAAGCAGTATCCATAGTCACCGATGTACCGGGTCCAGCAGTGGACACCCACAAACACACGTCTTTCTCTTCTCAGGCCCACCAAGTGGCTTCGTGGGCTCGATTATTTATCTGGAATTAAATTCGGCTCCATCCCCCCTCTTATGAAGGATTCATGGGAGGCATGAGAGTGTACACACACACACACACACACACACACACACACACACACACACACACACACACACACACACACACACACACACACACACACACACTGAAATGCCAAAATGTTTTATTTATTCTTGTTTTTAAAAAGTATCCACTCTTATTTCTTCCGGGCACCCAGGACTGCTGTTAGAGCTGAGCCCCGGGCAGAATTCAGAGGCGAGGGACTGAAAACTGTTGGAAATCACCACTAAAGAATGCATTCAGCCCAAGGCAAAAGTAACTGGAGGTACTCAAAGCCAGCCCCTCAAGTCAAGATATGCCGCCCCCAAAAAAAACATGTCTAACTAATAAGTTGTTTTCTGGTGCTAGCACTGTAAAAGAGCACCCCCTGTTCAATTTCCTAGGGGGCAAACCTTCAGCCCTCCAGATGTTTTGGGCCACAACTCCGAGAATTCCGAGCCTGTATTGCCAATGACAAAGGGCTGTGGGAGTTGTGGTCCAAAACATCTGGAGGGCCAAAGTTTGGAGACCACTTCTGTCCTTCCATTCCCCACAGCCAGAGGTGAAATTGGGAAGCCTCTGAGCTCATTCTATGGTCTCCATTTTGAAACTTGCTTTAAACAAGGAAACAAGGCCCATCTCTCTGGCTGTGGAACTTAGTGGGTTTAGGTGTCTGGCTGCAAAGCCAGAGTTCGGGAGTTCGATTCCCCAGTGAGCCTCCTGGGAGAAGAGCCAGCCTGGGTGGCCTTGGGCCAGCTGCACACCGTCCCAGGGCACTCCACCCCAGAAGAAAGGCATGGGAAACCACCCCAACCACATGGGGGATATTATGAGTGATTCTGGTTTTTATGTTGTACGGATTCGCCCCATAGAGGATTCTGTTGAGAAATTTCCCCTATCTCTTGGATTTTCTATGTTGTACGGATTTTATGTTATACAAACTGTTAGTTATAGGTGGGTGCGCTGTATATTGTGCTCCTTGTACTTTTACTGGCACATCTGACCTTAGCTGAAGCCGCTTGCTGTTAGGAAATGAAAAAAGTCACCTGCTTTTCGTATACTGTGGACTTTTTGATTCTGGCAGCCTCTCTCCCAGGCGTGCTTTCGATTAGCCAAGCTCAGCCCATGGGCAAATTTGTTCTGTTTGGAAGCGGTTTCCGAGATGTGTCCAGCTGGGCTCGTTCCAGCAAGAGACGAGGGGGGAGAAAAATAAGAAACCCAGGGAGAATTTCTGCTGAAGATCCCTCGATCTAGCCTTCCTCAATCTCTATGCAATAGGGAGGTGTCTGGCTCCTTCTGCCCCGCCCGGTGGTGTCCGCAGAAGCTGGCGATGAATTCAGGGTGAGAAAAGAGATGTTGGATCCAGAGTCTTCACAGCAGTGCCTTTCTGATGTTTCCCTCCCCTATGATAGTGGTTGCCAAGCTTGGTTCCCCCAGGTGTTCCTGGACTCATTCTCCCAGCAGCCTTCACAACGAACTCTGCTGGCTAGGGTTTCTGGGCATCGTAGGCCAAGAACACTCGAGGAACCCAATATTGGGTACCATTGCTCTATGACAGTGGTGGCGAACCTTTGGCACTCCAGATGTTTTGGACCACAACTCCCACAGTCCTTTGTCACTGGAAATACAGGCTTGGAATTCTGGGAGTTGTGGTCCAAAACATCTGGAGTGCCGAAGGTTCGCCACCACTGCCCTATGATGTCTTCAGCAATGCTAGTGGGCCACTGAGAGAATAGAATAGAATAGAATAGAATAGAATAGAATAGAATAGAAATTTATTGTCCTTGTACATATGCACAATATGTACAACAAAATTAAGTGCTGTTCCAGCACTACACAAACCAAAAACAACCCAACAACCACATGAACACCATTCTGATTAAATTGACCTAAAATGCTTAAAATCTGCTTGAAGACTTAAAATTCTTTAAAAAACTTAAAATGCTAAAAAAATCTGCTTAAAATAGACACAGCCACAACATTTAACCCAGATGCTGCTCTGGGGTAAAAACTGTTCCTTAATCTATTTTTTTTTGTCCTAATAGTCCTGTATCTCCTGCCAGATGGCAATAATTCAGAAAACTGATATCCAGGATGCGATGGGTCCTTTAAAGTTCCAGAGGTCTTCCTTGAATATCTGGAGTTATACAGTTCTTCCAAAGAGGGAAGAGGACAACCAATTACCCTCTGGGCAGTATTGATTACCCTCTTTATGGATGACTATCTTCTGGCCATATGACCCCTTACTCAACCCTGGACAGGAAACACTTGTCACTTCCTGTTTCTCACCTAAGCTACTTATTTATTGCCTGTGTCTCTGAATAGATAAGCAGCTACCAGCATCCACCTTGGCATCTTTAAGGATTATGGAGACCTTTTATGAAGGGCAGAGACGGAACAACAACAGCATTCAGTGCTGGGAGCTGTCCAGGGTCCTGAATGCTGGATAGGCCCTCTCAGACTAGAAGTGACTGTGGGGGGCCCCCATTGGTCCACCTCAAATGAAGAATTTCAGGAAAAAATCAAAGAAAAACAAAACAAAACAAAAGGCAAAAAATGGCACCTTCATGGTATCACCTAGTCTAGTCTTGTTTTAGTAAATTAGTCTGTTTTGTTTCGTTGTTTATTTGTTGGCTTGCTTGCTCATCAGGTGCAATTGATGGGGACATGGCAGCCGTTTCTATTGTCCTTCCTCAAGCAGGCAAAGACCTTCTGTTCAGGCAGGCTTTCCCTCAGCGGCGGGCTTGTTAAACAGATTGTTGTGTCTTATTTCTCTGAATGTATTTTATGGTATAATAAAATATAATAGACTGGTAACAAAATGTCAGAGTGAAAATAACAAAGAACCCAAGTTAATCAAAATATAATCAATACCTGAAGGGCGGTCTCCTTCCATATGAGCCTACCTGGCAATTAAGATCCAGCCAGAGGGCCCTCTTGAAAGAGCCATCCCTCAAGGAGGTGAGAGGGATGGCTTGTAGGAACAGGGCCTTTTCGGCAGCTGCCCTCAGATTGTGGAATGCCCTCCCAAGTGAGACCCGCCTGGTGCCAACATTGTTGACATTCCAGCTCCAGGTAAAAACATTCCTGTTCCAGAAGTCTTTTAACTGATTATTGTGGGTCCTGATGGTGATTTTAGTGTTGCATTTTAATATATTGTATTTATTGTATTTAAATGTTTTATTGTTTAAATTTTATTGCAATTTGATGTTTTAATTATCTGAATTGTTTACTTTGATTGTGAGCCACCCAGAGACCTTTGGGTAATGGGCAGCATACAAGCTATATAAATAAATAAATAAAATAGCTAATCCCAATGATGGTAGGACCAGCACCACAAGTCTAAAGAGGTTTAAAAGAGGATGCTGTTAAAGTGGTCTGTAAAAGCCTTGCCTTGGTTATCCTCTTGAAGGCTAGGAGGGAGGGGGCCAGGCACAGCTCGACTGAGATCCCATTCCACAGAGATAGGGACACCACTGAGAAGGCCCTGTTTCTTGTATACGCCTTCCTGGCCTCTTTCGGAGCATGTGAGAATTGAAGGCTGACATTCTTGGGGAAAGATGCTCCAATGCTTTTAAGGACTTAAATATTCCTCCTAGGGAATGCTCTATCTTTCATTCAAATTGCACTTTTTTCTGCATTGGATTTAAAAAGGGGAAGCAGTCAACTGTTGCAATAACCACCAGAGATCAAAGTCCTTGCATATTTTATTGCAAAGTGAGTGACCACTCCTGTGCCTCTGGTATCATTGCATACTCTGGCTACAATGCACACAGCTCCCCAAGTCACATCTCCAAATGAGGCAGCCTGGCTGGAGGTCACATCCTCAAGTTTCTCCAGATTTGCTTTCATCATTTTCGTTGCACGGCTTCCAAATGGTTCTTCACCAGGAGATCCGTTTTGATCGCAGGTCGGCTCAGCGTCTTCTTTCCCGTCTCTCTTTGAGAGTACAGTACCTTTAACAGAAGAGCAATAGGAATGTGGAGGTGAGCAAGAGAGTGGAATTCATAGAAAATTGGAGGCTGGAACATTTCAAAGGGTCATCAGATCACAAGGGGTGGTGGCAATGGCAGCCCAAATGTAGATCATTACCAATAACGCTCCTGAAATCTGCGTCATAAAACTGTCATCTTTGTTATCTGCTGTCTTTTCCAACTCAAACCAATTGTGATGTGGGGCGTTCAAAGTGTGATTGATCCTTCCTGGCCTCCAGTGCATTTCCAAGACTGGCTGAGGATCTCAGTCCAGGTTTCCTGCATCTCTGCATCACTTTGCTGGAACTCGCAGTGAGTAAATAAAACGTACAGCCAGGCCAATAGATGGGCAAACTTGATAAGGCCACGGCGATCTGTGGTTGGAACCCCCAGTTCTTTCAATGTCGACAACCAACAGTTGGGGGGTTAGGATGTGGAAGAGGGCTGCCATGGACTCGGAGGGGTGCATCGTTTCCCTGTGCAAAGTTTCCCTTTTTCAAACCTGTCTCCCTAAATCTGGAGGTTAGCCCACTTTGGAGGGGCAGGGGAACAAAACTGTTGGTCCAAAGAAAATTGGACCTTCTGGGACGGTGCAGCTTCCCCAAAGCTACACAGGCTGGCTTTTCTTTTGGGGGATCAAACTACTTTCCTGCCATTGCCTTTCTGCTAGAAACAGCCATGTTCCTGCTTGGAACAGGCCTATCCATGAATCTTAGAGGTGAGCTGCATTTCAGGAATCTACAATGACCAACATGTTCTAGTTCCTTTAAAAGGTCAGTTTAGACACGTGGTGGGATGTTCTTCATTTTGTGAGATCCTCTTGTCCATCCAAGGAGATGCATTTTAAAAGCTACAGAAAAGGGAACCAAAAGCAGCAAATGACACAATGATTAATGCGGTCCAAGAACACCTGGATGATCCAAGGTTGGCAACCACTGATCTAGAGGATGCTAGATCCTACTAAAAAGATCCAGTACTATGAAAATGTCATGAATCACTCATCAGCTCTCTTCAAAAGACCTTAGATGTGCTTGTTGTTGGCTGGAGATGCAAAGAGCACAAGGACTATTATATTTATTTTATTATATTACATGAGTTTGTTGGCCAAAGAAAGATTATGTAAGGCCAAATCATTTTTAACTTATGTCACCCCCTTGCCAGAGTTATACAGACAGACAGGAATTGATGATAGATAGATAGATAGATAGATAGATAGATAGATAGATAGATAGATAGATAGATAGATAGATAGATTAGATAGATTTTATACCACCCATTCTGGGTGGTTAACAACAGAAAAACAAAAACAAAAAAAATCAAACACATAATAGAACAAATAACAGAGATAAAAAATAAAAATACTCGGCAAGGTGGTGGAACAGAAAGAACAAAAAATAGATAGATAGATAGATATGTAGATAGATAGATAAGGAAGGAAGGAAGGAAGGAAGGAAGTGATAGATAGATAGATAGATAGATAGATAGATAGATAGATAGATAGATAGATAGATAGATAGATAGATAGATAGATAGATAGATAGATAGGAGGGAGGGAGGGAAGGAGAGAGAGAAAGATAAGATAAGATGAAGGAAGGACAGAAGGAAGGGATAGATAGACAGATTTATAGATAAATATATAATAAGATAGGAAGGAAGGAGGAAAGAATGGGAAGAAAGGATAGAGAGAGATAAAGATAAGATAGGAATAAGGAAAGGAAGAAAGGAAGGGAGATAGATAGATAGATAGATAGATAGATAGAGGAAGGATAGATAGATAGGGATAAGAAGGAAGATCAGATAGATAGATCAGAATAAGGAATAGATAGATTATTATTATTTATTGTTTAAAATATTCCTTCAGGTGTCTGAACAGGTGTTTGCACATATGGACCTCTCCAGATGACCAGTATAGAAAAGTACTATGAAATTCTCTCCAATGATGATAGATAGATAGATAGATAGATAGATAGATAGATAGATAGATAGATAGATAGATAGATAGATAGATAGATAGATAGATAATTTCTGGATCAGTCTGAGAGATGCAGTTAATTACACGTAACACCAAACTCCCTCAAACTGATCCAGAGAAGAAGCCGCCCCGCCTCTCCGCTCTTTTCGCCTCCGCCTTCCCGCCTAGTTTGAGCCCGGCGCCTCGCCGTAGCGACGTTGCCATAGCGACCGCCGCGCCGCGGCCTGGCCTGGGGAAGGGCCGCGGCGGAGCCTCCGGCGAGCGTCGCCGTCGCCGAGGAGGTCCGAGGGGAGAGCGGCGCCAAAAGGGTCCTCCTCCTCTTCCTCCTCTTCCTCCTCCTCCTCCCGGAGCCACCATGTCCTTCCGCGACCTCCGGAGTGAGTCGAGGGGCTTTTCGGGCCGTGTGTGTGGGGGGGAGGGAGGGGAGTCTCCTTCCCTCTCCTTTATTTCATATTAATTTGTTTAAACTCTTTGTTTTAGCCCGGCTTTCCCCCCCTTTTTAAAAGGACCCGTGGCGACTTATTAATATTTATTTTATTTATTTTAGAGTATACACACACACACACACACACACACACACACACACACACACACACACACACACACACACACACACACACACACACACACACACACACACACACACACACACACACACACACACACACACACACACACACACACACACACACACACACAAATTACTCCGCCTTTCTCCTTGGAAAAGGACCCAAGGCTACTTTACAGTCATGAAGGACAATATACATTCCTTAAAATGCTTTTATCCTGCCTTTCCTGTTCCAGAAGTTTTTAAACTGATGATTGTGGGTCCTGATGGCAATTTTCGTGTTGTGTTTTAATGTATTGTATTTATATGTATTTATATGTTTTTATTGTTTTAACTTTATTGTAATTTTGACGTTTTAATTGTTTATTTTGATTGTGAGCCGCCCAGAGACCTTTGGGTAGTGGGTGGCATACAAGCTAAATATTTATTTATTTATTTGTATTTATTTTTGCACTTATATACCTCACCAATTTCCCTAAGGGAACTCTGGGCGGTTCACGCAAAAAGCACCGAACATCCATAAAATTATAAAATATTAAAACATTAATATATTAAATAAATAAATAAAAGGTCCCAAGGTGGCTTACATTATTAAAAAGACAACATTTACACAGCTAAAAACAGTAATTGTACCTACATTTTAAAAAGAACTCACCAGGCATTGTGTTAAAAATGGTAAACAAAAATCAGTACAAAAGCACACTGAAAAAAAAAAAAGAGCACAATCATCAATTAAAAAACCCCTCTCAGGCCACAGGTAAAACAAAATGAAATAAAGCAGGGAGGCAGACTTGATCTCGCAATGTTTGCCTATTCTGCATTTCTGCCTGGTGTTAGCTTTGGAGCCTTCTTCAGGGAACTGGAGAGTAAAACCAAATATATTTTGAACACTATTTTTGCACAAAGGCTGGGATCTCACTGCAATTTGCATGGGGTTTGTGTAATTTTTTTGTGTGGTGTTTAATGGCCAAGGTGATGGAATGATTTGCACCGGTGGAGTCAGGCTCCTAAGCAAGACATACCTGGCATCTTAATCAATTCCCTGTGGCGACTCGACTCGCCAGTTATGCAGACCTTACACAAATACTGATCGGATTCTGGCCATTATGTAGCAGAACTACATGAAAAGAAAAGAAAACCATCTGAAAACAATGCAGTCTATTGTTAAATTATTTACAGTTTTAAAAGTTTGCTGACAACACTGCTTGCTTTTGTGTTATAGCAGGTGTTAGTTTTAGAGGTTAGAATTTCCCATTTTCCCCTCCCCCTTGCCTATGAAAAATAGTACATTGATCCCCCCCACCAATATTTCCAGCAGTTTAGTCCCTTTTCATCCAGAGATCCATTTGTTTCTTTCTTCGATAAGATCTTGTCTGTTTTATCAGCAACTTGTAATTTAACATCTGCTGTTGGCCAAAATAGTGTTCATTCTGGCATAACTTGCAGTTATTTCACAAAGACTGGAACCTCGCTGCTATTTGCGTACGGTTTGTGTAACCCCTGGCAACAAGGAATTGTACTATAGTGGTACCTTGTCTAAAGGAATTAATTCGTTCCAAATGAAAGAGTTCCGATTCAGAAGATGGGCGGGGTATAAATGCAATGAATGAATGAATAAATAAATAAATAAATAAATAAATAATCATGTTAAGCAAATTTTCCTTTATAAAAATTTCCCACAGGAATGCATTGAAAACAGAGTAATCCCTATTCACAACCATTTTTATGTTGTACGGATTCGCCCCATAGGCGATTCTGTTAAGCAACTTGTCCATTTTACATTGTATCTCTCCTGTATGTATATGTTTTACATTATATCTCTCCTGTACATAATTGGGAATGCAGTGGTACCCAAATTTAAGAGCAGCTCAACTTAAGAGCAATTCGACTTAAGAGTGGAAAACTTTAGATTTTAGATATGGTCTGCTTTACTTACATTTTTTTTTTTTTTTGGAATTTTTAAACTTAATTTTTCAATTTTTTAGAATGGTACCCCGACTTAAGAGTAGTTCAACTTAAGAGCATACATTCAGAATGGATTAAATTCATAAGTTGAGGTACCACCGTGTTCCTGTTTGG
This sequence comes from Phrynocephalus forsythii, assembly GCA_029282475.1. Lineage (NCBI taxonomy): Eukaryota > Metazoa > Chordata > Lepidosauria > Squamata > Agamidae > Phrynocephalus > Phrynocephalus forsythii. The sequence goes on along the minus strand of JAPFRF010000021.1, from coordinate 4,427,678 downwards.
GTTCAGTTAAATTAAACAATTGCTTTTTCTGGTTAAGGGGTAGAGTTGAGCAAGATTCCATGGTGAAGTTGTATTCATTGAAACTTCCATGTTTTTGCTAAAGACTTTACAGAGATGATGAGGGCTCTGGGCTATCCCCGGCTCATCTCGATGGAAAATTTCCGTACTCCAAACTTCATGTTGGTTTCAGAGATACTCCTCTGGCTGGTGAAAAGGTTGGTAATGGGGTAATGACTCTTGTAAACTGCTTGAAGCATTGGAAACGAGCTGGTTTAAAGATGCACTTTAAATATTTAGCCCAAAGTAACATAGGTTCTAATTCCTGAAATAACATTATCATTATTACAGTGGGATCTTGTATAAAGGAATTAATTTGTTCCAAATGAAATTCTGTTAAGCAAATTTTCCTTTATATAAATTTCCCATAGGAATGCATTGAAAACGGAGTAATCCCTTATTTATGTTATACGGATTCTCCCCATAGGCGATTCTGTTAAGCAACTTTCCCCTATCTCAGGAACTTTTCAAGTTGTACAGATTTTATGTTATACAAACCATTTGTTATACGAGGGTCCACTGGATGATGATGATGATGATGATGATGATGATGATGATGATGATGATGATGATGATGATGATTGTCACCTTAAACCCTTGACTCCTCCCCCAGTATACTTTTGGAAGAACATCTACGGTCATCTTCTATTGAAATTAAACAGAGGAATTGCATATCAATACATGAAAAGGCATTTCTCCTCCAAACAGTGTTTAAATGTAGAAACAGGTTTAGATGTAGGTCTCTTCTGTTACTACTGGAGGATGGCTGTTGTGTTTTAAAAGCAAGAATTTTCATTACCAGCTAGGCAAGAAGTGACAATCGTTTGGATTGCCTCAACAGAAATGGCAAAACACACTGGGTTTGTTTTTGTTTTTAATCCAGGAGGCTTATAGGGTAAAGATAGCCATGTTAGTCTTTTTCTCAGTTCAACACTTACATGAGGTCTGAGATGAACCCTGTGCTTTGATGATAAAGCTGGATGCCAAAGTTTGTAAAATCGGGCCCAAATATTATCTTCTATATAACAATCCAAACTAGCAGGCGAGATGCATGGTCACATCCATCTCGGGCACTTTTTAATTGCAACAAGTGCCACCGTATTAGTGAATTGATCTTTTTAAAGGAAACAGACTAAGAACAAGAAATTATGTGCTAGGAGCTTCGGGGAGCATCTAAGCTCTGAGTATTTCACAGAACTAAAAGTAAAAAAACTTGCAACAGCCGTTTTGAATCAGAAGAACATAGTCTTTCCAGTGCATTTAGACAGCCCGTTAGCAACAGGGAATGAAACCTATTTGTGCCTGCCCTCAAGGATTTAGGTTCAAAAGCAGCGTTTACTTTGGAGTTATTTTCGGCCCCCGTAGCTGATCTCCTTCTTGGGTCCTTTTCTTAACTGAATTGTGTCAATTTTGAGATTTCTGATATGTATCTCTCTGCATGTTGCAAACATTTCAGAAAAAAAAAGTGCAGTTGGACCTGCTGTTTAAACGCCGTGGATTTTATTTGTTTCAGATACGAGCCTCAAACTGATATCCCTTCTGATGCTGAGACAGAGCAGGACCGGGTTTTTTTCATTAAGGCGGTAGCTCAGTTCATGGTGAGTCAGTTTATTATTTTAGGGATCATCACAAAAGAGTGTGACTGACACGTTCTTACACTAGAAAGAGCTGTTTCTAAAATGTAAATATGATTTTGAAATATCTCTGTAAGATCTTCCAGAAAACTGTACCAAGCTCAGGTGCAATACAGTAGGACCCCGGTATCCGCTGGGGATTGGTTCCAGGCCTTCCTGTGGATAATGAAAACCGTTGGATAAGAGCGAACACCTGCCCACCCACCTCCAAACTGCTGTTTCCTGACAGTAGCTTGCTTTGTGACTGCTGTTTTGAGACAGTAGCTTGCTTTACAGATGCTATTTGTAACAATAGCTTGCTTTACAGCTGCTGTTTGTGACAATAGCTTGCTTTGTGGCTGCTGAATTATTTGATTTTTTTCCTCTGCCAACCGTGGATAACTGAATCAGTGGATGATGAATCAGTGGAGACGGGGGTCCTACTGTACTCTGTCCTTTGCATGTCAGAACAACACAGAAGCGTGGATACTGTTGACTCGGCAGTTCCAGTAGCACATGGACATGCTCCTTGGTCATATGTAGGATGATCAAATGGAAAAAGAGGACAGGATTAATGCAAGTGTGTCTTGCATTAAAAGTAGTATCTACTGAAATGTTGTACAGCACAACAGGGCGACTGTATTCTGCAGCGAGTATCGTGATAAGACAAAGATGGTTGTGCACAATCTATTTTATGGGAACGGACTAAGAACATCTGTTGATTTTCTTTGCAGAAGACTTTGTAGTGTTTGCTATAGAAATGACTCAGACTTTTGAATCCTTGAGTTGTTGGCTAAGAAGTACAGAAAGCACATTATTTTCTATTTACCAGTCATTGATTATTCCGCTTTGTGCTTTAAAAGGACCTGAACTACCTCATTCTTAACAATAACTTTAGAACGCTTTTCATCAACTGTCTTTTTAAACGGACATTGTAGGTTTTCTGCAAGGGGGGGGGGAATGACATTTTCTTTCAGTGTTTTGTGTCTGCTGTTGTCATGAAGCAGCTGTTCACATCCTTACTGTGGAATGAAAATGAATGAAAAATACTGTATGTGGCATTGTGAACATATTCCTTTGCCCGATTTTGGAGTGCCTGGTACATTTTAGTTGCCTCTTAGTGTTGGCACTTGAAGGAAGAGTGCTAAACATTGCTCAAGTTTCTGTCCTGCAGTTTTTATGAACCTGGTGTAACCCTCTTCATTGAATGGAAGCTGTAGGAACCACAGGATGAAAGAAAGATGTCTGTAATTATGAAAAAAAAATCTCCCCCTGCCTGCCAATAATGTCATCCAGTGGGGGTGATTTTGGGTAATTAAAGACAACCTTTCTTCAAAGCACAGCATGGGAAGTTTTCATTGATGGAAGATTGTGGCCATTAATACATTGCACAATCCATCTAGCATTCTGGGAGCTGTGATCCTCAAAAGTATAGTTTTTTCTCTGAACTTGGAGATCTCCAGCCAGCAAGCAGAGAGGAAAGCCGGCTGAGAAAGAAGTCCGGAGGCTGAAGTAAAGCCGATGATTGGCAGAGAGATGAGAGAAGAGGCAAATAGCCAGAGAAGCAAAGATGGCTAGGAAGAAACTGGGAAACCTTCCCCATTTGACTAGGACTTGGCTGCTGCTGACCTTGAAGCATATCTATCCAGATCAGGGAGAAAACGCGAGGTCCCTGGAGTCTGGATGGTCAGCTGTCTCTGTTTCCCTTGTATATTCAAACTGTCATCACCAGGAAATGCAACAGGTGCACTGGGAAGCTCCCAGTTCGAGTCTGAATTGACCGTAATACGTTATGACTGCTTAGACTTGACCAAAGATTAAGATGATGAAAGGGGGTGCATTTTATTGGATTGTAGGTTTGTTGATAGCTTATTTATAGGGTGGATTAACATGATTTACATGACGATTTAAATTTTTAAAAAATCAATGTTTTTTCACATTTTTAAAACAAGCAATACTTTTTCTGTTTAAATCCTGTTTTAAATAAATTTTAAAAACAAAACAAAAACAAAGCATTGATTTTATCTACTTTTTAAAAATTATTCATAACAACATTGTAAACGTTGTAATGAATGAATGAATAATAAATACTCTAGGCTGCCGAGAGGCAGATGTTTGCTGCATTTGAATCTTTTTTTAAAGTTGATGGGTTTATCAAAGTTTCACAAGAAATGCTGTCGGCTGCCTCAGATATTCCTTTATAGTGAGACTATATGTAGAAATCAGATTACTGGAAAAGGTGTGCGAACTGCCTGGCCTGCGTAGGGTATTCCCAGAGTATGACCTGAAAGCATGCAGTGTATTGACTTTGTGAAAGCAGAGACATCATTTAGTTCTGGCCGCTGACTAGATGAGAAAGTGCTTTAAATACTCCTTGTGTGTTGCAGAGGCATAGCTAGGGTTTTCAGTGCCCAGAGACAAAGTCAGTTTTTCACCCGCAACGCGCTTTCCCGCAGCTTCTAGGAGGGGAGCCCAATTTCATACCCCCAGATGCTGCACCCAGGGACAGATTTCTCTCCCCCCCCAAGCTACGCCACTGGTATGTTGCATGGTAGTCCCAGCAAGATGCCAGTGTAGTAAAATGAAAAGCAAAACATTGCTTCTGTCTTTCCAACAGGCGACCAAAGCTCATATAAAACTCAACACCAAGAAGCTGTATCAGGCGGATGGCTATGCTGTGAAGGAGTTGCTAAAGATCACATCCGTGCTTTACAATGCCATGAAGACGAAAGGGATGGAAGCCACTGCAGCAGGGGAAGAAGATATAGGCAAATTCAAATTTGACCTTGGTTCCAAAGTAAGGAACAATGTGCATGTTTCATTTGCAACTTATTTTTCGGGCCCCTCAACATGGTTCATGAGCCTCACAACATCCCCGTAGTTGCCTTGATGAGAGTATCTTCACTGAACCAAGGACTTCCCTACACTTCTTGTTTAGTTTACTGAAATCAACTATTTCCTGTCATAGATCCTAGTATTCTGCTTCTGCCTAGGAGAAGGCAACAGATCTTATTACAGTAAAGGTCTCTTTGGTGTATTAAGGAACCTTGTGGTGCAGTGGTTAAATGCTTGTACTGCAGGTTGAACTGTGCTCATGACCTGGGATTCAATCCCAGGTAACAGGCTCATGGCTGAATCAGCCTTCCATCCTTCCGAGGTCGGTAAAATGAGTACCCAGCTTGCTGGGGAGTGGGGTGGGGGGGATGTGTAACCTGCATTATTAAATTGTAAACCGCCCAGAGAGTGCTTGAAGTGCTATGAGGTGGTATATAAGCAGAACGTTTTGCTTTGGTTTGGTTTTAAAAGCACTCAGGCTTTCTCAAGGGTTCATGGCTGTGTTATACATCCAATGATTCTCTACTCTAATTTAAGAGAGAAAGGGGGCAGGAACATTAGAAACCACCACTCCATGTTGCATTATCTCTGATTCTAATTTTAAAAAAGGTTGTTGCTGCTGCTTTCCATGTCATGAAGGTGGATGGCAGGCTAGTTGTCATTAGCCAATTACTTTGTTTCATTGTGGGCTTGCTTTGAAAGGTTTGTTCCAGTATTCAATACTGGGAGCCACAATTCAGTGGATAATCACAGATGTCCTTTGCGTTGAGTCTGAATCAGCAATGACCACAGGCAAGGCCTGTTTTAAAGCTCAACCATTGTGGTAGGCTCCTCCAACTTAAAAGAATATTCATCCATGCAAATAGAGCCAGTGGAATGGAATGGTTTCATTGTTGGACTGGAACCTCAGAGCTCTGGGTTCAAGTCTCCCTAAGCCATGCCTGCATGATCCAAGGCTAACTTCAGAGGGTTGTTCAGGGGGATGAACAGGAGTCATGAAGACCTAAGTTGAATGCCTTAGGCTAAAGTTTTCAAACAGCGGGACACCACTGTTGTTCACAGGGAGGCTGGCTTGCTCACAAAACAGGGGGTAGGTGGGGGGTTGAAGACCCAGGGGCCGTTGAATACCTTGGGGGCCGCATCTGGCCCCGGGGCCTTAGGTTGAGGACCCCTGCCTTAGAGAAAAATGTAGGGTAGAACGATAACAAAACAAAATGCATTTTAACAAATTAATTCTGTTTTGAAGGGAGAGAGAAAAAATCTGTGAGGACAGTCATCTGGAATTGGTTCTTGAACCGGATTGTGGTCCCACGCCACCTTTCCACCAAGAATGTCCCTGCCCCGAATCCTGTTTGCATGCAGATGTAGAAGCAGCTCCAGCCCTTTCAGGAACAAAGAGATGGGGGTTGTTCTTGGTAGCCTTGTGATGCAGGGCCCTGATCCAGGCGCTGCATTTATTTTGTGTCGCTGTTTTTGCTTCCAAATAAGAAGGACAGGAGTCAGCTTCAGGTGGTAAAGAACTTAAAATGGAGAGTGGTTTGGTTAGTAAGGTGCACAGAAAGTAATGCAAAGATGATTATAGCTCATAGCGGGACAGGTCCGTACTGCGGTAATAGTGGCCAGCAATCTGGCTTTTACTAGGTGCATGTTCTCCTTGCTTGATTTTTTTTTAAAAAAATAGCAATGTAAAACTGTTCTTGTCATGTTTGTCTAGGTTGCAGATCTGAAAATTGCCAGGCAGCTTGCTTCGGAAATCACCTCGAAAGGAGCGTCTCTGTATGATTTACTGGGCAAAGAAGTAGAGTTAAGGGTAAGTTAGGAAAGTGAATGTGATGTTTTACTGGAGGACAAAGATTTTCAGATAATCATGTTTTGTCATCTCCCATCCCTGTTCTGTGTTCCAGAGTCTAACCGGGGCTCAACACTTAAAGTGCAATAAACAAAAAACAACCCAGGCGGGCTCACTCGTCTTTTCTATCCACTTCCCTTGATCATTGTCTTTTCCATTCCTTTGTGTTCTTTCTCTGTCCATTTCTCTCCTAAAATGTGCTTTCCAATCCTTTTCCACCCACCCTCCATGTGGATGGCTTACCTGAGCCGCTTGTCGCCTCCTTCATTGGATCTTCCTGCTCTGGGTGAAAAGAAAGATCTCTCAAGGGTGCTATTTGGTGATTTATGTGCTATACTGGAAGCTGACTGGAGAGAACAGAACTTCATCTCTGGTGGTCTGTGCAGTAAAGGCGTACATATATAGGGCTTGCAACATTGTTGTTCCTCTGTATCCGACTGCCCTATTCATGTGGCATTGCACATATGGAATACAGTAGGACCCCTGTATCCACTGATTCATTATCCATTGATTCAGTTATCCATGTTTGGCAGAGGGAAAAAAATTAAATAATTCAGCAGCCACAAAGCATGCTGGAAAGCAAGCTGTTGTCACAAACAGCAGCTGTAAACCAAGCTATTGTCACAAATAGAATCTGTAAAGCAAGCTACTGTCACCAACAGCAGCCATAAAGCAAGCTACTGTCAGGAAACAGCAGTTTGGGGGTGGATAGACAGGCGTTCTCTCTTATCCACCTTTTTCATTATTCACGGGAAGGCCTGGAACCAATCCCCAGCGGATACCGGAGTCCTACTGTACTCCTTGATAAGAAACTGGGCAAGCCTGGCATGTGAAAAAAATAAATAAATCTGTACCTGGAGGTTCAGGGTAGTGGCAGTTTGTGGCAATTTCTCATCACTTGAAGTAACTTATTAACCAACTGGCAGCTTAGCAGCAGGTTCTAGGTATATCCTCCCTCTTCCAGTATGGCCCAGAGTACTTTGCTGCCAGAAGCAAAAGACAAGATTGCACCCCACCGGCACTGGCAAATGGACAGCATCCTTGAGGACAGTAGGGGAGGGTTATGACTGCTTTCATCCGGCCCTGCAGAATTGTCTGTCTTAGCCCGTTGCCTTCTTGCTGTGCCTAGTGGGAGGGCAGACCTCAGCTGCACGTAGAAAGGCAGGCTAAAATTTATTTCGCGTTTCTTTCAAATCTATGCCACTCTTCCTTTGTGTTCTCTCCAAACTGGCGCTTTGAGGGGCATAGCAGGATTTTGTAGAAATATTATTGCAGTTGCAGTGATAAAAACTGTAGAGGTTTGGATGATGGTTTTAGGAAGGAAGGAAGGAACGAACAAATGAACGAATGAACTGAGGAAGGAAGGAAGGAAGGAAGGAAGGAAGGAAGGAAGGAAGGAAGAGGATTTTATTTTTGGGCATTGAATTGTATCATGGCAAAGAATCATAATACTGCTTATTTCTGAAGGTCCCGGCATGCTCTAGAGTTTTAATAAGGATCTGGAAAGCTGACTATAATAGAATCAACAGATTGTGTCTAATATGGTAGATAGGTTTCTCAGAACGTCATCAATCTGTATCCTCTAAACATAGAAACTCAAGTTGCATGGCTTTCACTGCCCTTTTTAAACCCAAATGCAAGCTCTTTATCTCTCTCTCTCTCTCTCTCTCTCTCTCTCTTTCTCTTTTGACCAGGTGACTCCCTGATAGACAATGGGAATACTGTAGAGTGTGTAGACCAGTGGTTCTCAACCCAAGGGTCCCCAAATGTTCCTGGACTGCAACTCCCAGAAATCCTGGCCAGCTCAGCTAGTGACGAAGACTTCTGGGAGTTGCAGTCCAGGAACATCTAGGGACCCACAGGTTGAGAACCACCGGTGTAGACGATATATCTTGAATTCAGCAAAGCCTTTGACAAAGTGCCTGGTGATATTATGATTAGCAACCTAGTGAGGTGTAGTCTGGATAGTAAAACTGCCAGGTGAAGCTACAGGAAGTCAGATTTAGGCTGAATATCAGGAAGAATGTCTTAATTGGCTTTGAAATCAGACAACTGTCTGCCAGATCTGCTTCAATGTGGATTCTTGCATTGAGCAAGAGCCTGGACTTGATGGCCTTTATAGATCCTTCCCAACTTAATTAGTCTATGATTCTAAGACAGAAAAGTAGTTAGTTTCTGGATCATCTTCTATTTTCACCTTTCTATCATTGAGAACTTGGGAACGTGAGATTCTTTTCTTTTCTTTATGCCACAGGGGTGCCTTGGTAGATTGTCATGGACTGCAGCACCCATAATCCTTCTTCACCGGCTGTGTGCCTAGGAGCTGCAGGGCAATGTTAGGCAGAAACATCGGGTGGCTCACAGTTGCCCACTACGTTTAAACTACAATTCGGAATTGGCCGCATTAATAACACCTGCTGATTCCATCCCTGTGGAGATTGGGGGAGAGGAAAACTAATAATTGTTTTTACTTTATTTTTCTAAACAGCTCATCAACATTTACTTTCTGCTTCCATGATTTCTAATGAGTAGTTTTTTGCATGATATCATCTCCTCTTGGGTCCTGGTAAACTGTAAACAACAACAGATGCCTTTGATTGGTGAAATGCTGTTTTCTTTAATATGCATAGTTAGCTACAACTGGCATCTTTTGCATTTCCATGTAAAAAATTCCCTAAGTGTTCTAAGTGCATTTTAGGTGACCTCAGTGAAGTGTTACTTCTGCTAAGTCTGTGTCAAGTTCCAGCAAAATTTAACTACTTGCTGTTCTTCCATCTGACCTATTGTTTTTGTCCCCTATTAGCTAGTATGCTAAAAGAGTACAGAAGATTATAAAAAATAATTCACCCCACTTGTGGAGTAATTAGCACAATTAAGATTCATAGACTGTAATACCAGAATCATAATTCTGAAATGCTATATCCTGTCTGTAGCATTCCATCAACTAATTTGCTACTTCAGGTGCCTCCATGTTCTTCTATGCAAAAATGCATATTCCAATCACAGGTTGGTTGTATTGTCAAGCACACCAGTGTCCACCAAAGCAGCTTATGACTAGATTTTAAAAATGGAAATAAGACAACTAACACAAATTTGTTAAAATGACGTTTAGTCATTCTTTAGTACTGAATTACATCAAATGGCATTAGTGGTGTTATGACCACAAACACAAAGCTACGAATTAAATACTAATGATGATCTTGAGAGAAATGCTGAGTTTTACTTTTTTTTGTTTAAAGCTGCAGAAATGGCAACACAGAATAAATGATTATTAATATTTCTAAGTGTTTGTGATTTCAAACAATGCAGTACCATATCCAGACACTAGGTGGTCGACTTCTCTAACCAGTGAATAGGTCTGCAGTTCATTAGAGTGGAACCTTGACTTACATACTGCTTGACTTGCATCATATTTGACTTGCAGCAAGAAGGGGCCTGTTTGACTTGAGTCGCAGGCTTTGACTTACATCTCGGAGCCCCAGCACAAGGCACCGGAATTGGGCGGCAGCCACAACCCAGCATCGCGGCTGCCACCTCCAAACTGCTCCTGCCTTCTTCCCCTCCTCTGGCAGCGGCGGCTTCGGCGAGGCCAGCTCAGAGCACCTGGAGCTGGTCCTCGGCCTCGCCGAAGCTGCCGCTGCCGCCGGAGTCGAAGAAGGGCCGGAAGCCCAGGGCTGGCCTCCCTGTTGAGACAGTCGGCTCAGTCTTGTAAAAAAATCTGGCCGCAGAAGTCTGGTCCACAATGGAAGCATTTTAGTTGGGGAGCTGTACAGATGTGGGACTCTAATGGTAAGCATAGAGTTGTTCAGAACTTGGAACGTCAGGTTAAAAATCATAAAACTTAAATGTTAGACATTATTGGAACATTAAAAAGTGGAGGTGTACAACTTGTGGACTATAATTCCACTGCCTCCTCCTCTCTTTGAAGAGACATTTCATTTACATCCCCAGAAGGAATCTCCTATCCCAGTCAAATGTGTGTTAAATTGCTGTTTTCGGGGGTCTTTTTTCATCATCTGGAACGGATTAATCTGCTTTCCCATTACTTTTTATGGGAAACGTTTGTTTGACTTAAGTCATGTTTGACTTAAGTCTCGACCACTGGAATGGATTAATGATGTAAGTCAAGGTTCCACTGTATTTTGAAGCAGGGAAAATAGATATAAACACCAGCGTCTTCTTGTCTGTGCTGTTGTGATTTATATCTATTTTAATGATCATGAAATGGCCAGACTCCTTCTTTATGGGCAAGTGCGGGTGCCCTATACTAGGAGGCACTTAACAAAAACTTGATAAAATGTTATGAGAAATGGTGGTGCAGAAGATTCGAGAAAGCACAAGTGCCCTGTATGCCTTAAAATTGTCATTTAAAATGCTGTGCTGTATTTGTTTCAGCAGTAGTGTTCATTAGAGTTGTTTTAGTTGCATTTTCCCTGTTTTAATTGGTACACCGTTTGATTTTCCCCAGACATTTTTGTATCGCTTACCTTTAAGCATCTGTTTTTCTGCGACGGTCACTCCTGAACACTTCCCAAGAAGCCATAACTGCACATTAAGAATTATAGCCTTGATGCTACAGACAGTTTGTACAGATCACTTTCAGTTCTTGACTCAGAGGTGCAATTAGTGGGTGAGCGAATGGCTGTGAGAGAACACGTAATATATGAGAGAGAAAGAGTTTATTAAAGTTCTGCATCTGGTCCATATCTTACCCCTAACCTTGCACTATTGCTTAGCGTGCCAACCACGGAAGTTATTTCTATGGTAAATTAAGCTGAGGATTATGAGTAGCCCAGGGTCCAGTGGTGATCAGCGTCTGAAGAAGTTACATTTTACCTAGGTTACAGCTTGCACAACCCCCCAGCTGGCATGCTTAGGTCTTCCCAGTCCAAATCTAACTTGAGTGTGTACAGACACACACAGGGCCTTTTTATACGACCTCTAAGATCCGCTGGTCCCTTAAATTCGGACCAGAGATCTTGAGGGTTTGTCGCTCTTCCTTCCTCCCCACCATTCCGCACTTCCTTGCTTCTGTCTGCGTGAGGGGAGGGAGGGGAAAAAAGCCTTAAAAAGGGACAAAATAATAAAGCCTTACCTCCGGTGCCGGTGGAAGTTGCTCCGAGCGCCGGTTACTTCCTGATTCCTCTTAAAGGGGCGGGAGGCAAAAAAAAAAAAAAAACAAAAAAAGAAGCGAGGAGAGCCCGGCACTCTCCGCATCAAAATTTTTCACTGTCCCAGAGCAGGTACCTGAAAGGTGCGCTGGGACGCGCTTAGGTGGGCGGGGTCGCACTTAATTTTCTGTTAGCTCCGGAGCTGGTGGGTAAACATTTTTAAGCTCTGGAGCTGGGAGCCATTTGCAGTGGAGCTTAGGGGTCGTGTATAAACGCCCACAGAGAGAGCGGGAGGGTACGCATCAGAGATCCTTGGCCCCCTCTACCTCACGGATCAGGAGTCAGGATAGTGTGGTATATCATGCTGGTTTGGGTATGGGGAAGTTGCAGCTGTAGTCCAGAATGAGCAGCCAGTCCTCGCTGAGCCATTGGTCGCGTTGCACCATCCGATCTCGTGCCTCGCAAGGTTGTTGGGAGGACAAAGTAGGGAGGAAGGGAGGCATGTGAGTCAGCCTGAGTTTATTGGAGAAAAGGAAGACTCGAACTCAAATAAACAGGCAAACAAAGGTTAAAAAAAGGAAGTGAACTGTAATACTAACTGATGGCAGTTCTCCAGCATCTGGGGTAGAAATCGTTGCTAAAGGTATAACAATTCTGAAAACATTGGGGGAAATGGGGTGGGGGGGAGGGTGTTCTGTTTTTTGTATCGTTTTGGTTTTTTGCCAAAGTATTTTTCCCATGGCTTCAGAATTTCCAAAAATTTTACCTCTCTAGTCATTCCCCTCATTCCCTGGAGACCTTGGGTGAAGTGAACCCTGGGACCTTCTTTGTGTGAAGTTTGTGGCGCTCACACTCATCTTCAACTCCTTTCATTGTCGCCACACCACGTGTTCCAGCTCTTGGGCATTTTAAATAGCTAGCAGGGGGAAAGGTTTTACATTGCATTGCAGGTTTTGCGTTACAAAGTGCAGAATACACCATTAGATTAAATGTACAGTTGCTGCTTAAAATCTCATTCGTACAACACATCTACTTCTCTAGAATTATTTATCTTTTGCGCTTCTTATGTTGCTGTAAAGTTGCTTGCCATGTTAACTGCATACTTTTTGTAATTTCATAAGGATTAAATCCTGTTGTTGGAATGGATGCCTGCTTTCCCTTTAGCCTGCTGCGCACAGAATAGACTTTCCACATGTAAGACATAGAATTGTAGAATAATTGACTTCTGATGGGCCTATAAAGCTATCAGGTCCAATCTGCCCCCTGCCCCCACTTCGAACACTTCTGATGTATAATGGGCAGCCGTCATTGCTTTGACAAACAGCATTTTGCTGAAATCCACTTAGCTGGATCGGAGAAGGGCTAGTTATAAGGCCATAAGACCTTAAGCTGAATACATTCAGTAGGCGATCCAGTCATTAACCTATAAGAACTAGCACATTCAGAATTACCATTTAGAGGTGTGATGTTAATTAACAACCTTTTACTGACTGAAAAAGCGCCTTGATCCGTCAAAAGCATATGTATTTTAAATAGGTACATTAATGTTGAATGCCAAGGGATTCTTCTTTCTCTCTCACAGAGAATATACCACTTCTAAGACTGTTGTGTGTGCTATTTTGTTTATTTTTATTTATTAATTTTATGTTCCGCTCCATCTAGCTACATGGCTACTCTGGGCGGTTTACAAAGCTGAACAAAACCAGACCATAAATGATACAATACAATATAATATAAGCACAAATAAATAAAAACATAATAACTAGTAAACAGTACATTGAACAAGGGCAAGATGGGCTACAGATAAAACAAAATAAAATACATAATAGCTAGAACCTGTTGTGTTTATCATTTGAAAACAAAAAGCACTTATTCCTTGCTTTGCAGATACCAATTTTAGTTAAAGAGGTATTTAATTGGTAAACAAAAGGTGTTATGATCAATCCACTTAAAGATTGCAGACTATTAAGAATTAAAAGTCTACCCCGACCCATATCCTGTTTGCTTTGTTAGTCAGCTTGATACTTTCAAGACTCCCATAGGAAGGCTGTCTATGTGATATTTTCTCCCTGCTATTTCTTACATGTCTCCTTGCATTCAGAGTTGAACTAGCTTTGAACCTAGAATTTCAGTTGAGCTGTCATAGCCACTGATAAGAGCTCTCCTCCATGAAATTGTCTAATCCGCCCTCCAGTATTTTATCCAAGGTAGCATTCTGACAATCATAAATCATATTGTCAATCTGAGGTGTACATAATTCTTCTGCCTGTACATGCATTCCCTTTGTTCTGTCCTTTTCAATGCCAACCAATCAAACCCGGATGCCTTCAAGTGCAGGTCTGCTCTATTTAACGATTGTTTCCTGATTTGTTCACACTGGGAAACTAGGGTTCTGAATCTTTGGGACAAGCCAAAATTGAAGTTCTGCTTTGAAGTCGATTCAAGATTCTGGCTTTGTCTAAAATTAATAATTAGAGGGAGAGACTTCTGAGAACTTTCACACTTTCTCTGCAACCTTGTACTTGAACCCATGAGCAAGTTTAAACATGTTCATGATTAATCTGGCCTTTCTCACCAGATCACTCATAAACATGCCCGAGCCCACGTTGGCCTTGGGTGGAGCAGGGGAATGGCATATCATAGAAATCCTTCCCCCTACCGCTAATCATACTTCCATGGCTCAAACATAACAAGAAACTGTGGTTTAATGCGAAACTACTTGGTTTAATTGCTGTGGGCTGAAAAGAAGAGCTGAAGGAGCTCCCTGCTTGGGCAGAATCTCAGAATTTAATATATCACGATGTAATCCAAGAGAGCCAGGGGGGACTTTTGAAAGAGCCATCCTTCAAGGAGGTGAGAGGGATGGCTTGTAGACATAGGGCCTTCTCGGCAGCTGCCCCCAATCTATGGAATGCCTTCCCGAGTGAGATCCGCCTGGCGCCAACATTGATGACATTTCGGCGCCCGGTAAAGACCTTTCTGTTCCAGAAGCTTTTTAATTGATACAATATAGACTGTGGGTTCTCTGATGGCCATTTTAGTGTCATGATTTTAGTGTAAAGCTTTTATTACTGTTTTAATTATTTATTGATATTTGATGTTTTAACTGTTTTAATTCTTTGATTGTAAGCCGCCCAGAGATCTTTGGATAGTGGGCGGCATATAAGTTGTATAAATAAATAAATAAAATAAATAATCCTCTGAATCAGACCCAAGAGCTGTCATTTGCAACTGATGCAAGACTTAATTTTATATATTAACCTCTTCTCATCATTGCCTCTGGTGATGGAGGGAAGAGTTGTCGGTTAAGAGGAGCTCCAAGACTTAGAGGAGAGTGAACCAGATTAGACTTTAGTTTGATTCAGCCTGGCTGTCCCCCCCCCCCCATTCCTAAACAAGCCTCGATCAAGTGCACTAAGGCTTCCTTGAAAATATGCTGCGTTGAACGGCCAAGTCAGGAAACCTTGAACGTTGGGCCTTTGTCAGCCTCCTTGATGGAGACCGAGTCAGTGAAGGTCCTTCAGCCAGGCTGCTTAGGCCACGTTCCATTTATGATGCAAATCTGTTCGTTCAAAGCCGTTGAACCGGTTGTCTGCAGTGAATATTCATTAGAGGCTTGGCCTTTGACAACTCTGGGACTTTTTTTTTTTTTTTTTTTTTTTTTTTGTCTTTCAGGAAATGAGGACGGAAGCGATTGCCAGACCCCTGGAGATAAATGAGACCGAGAAAGTGATGAGAGTTGCCATCAAAAATATTCTGGTAAAAAGGGCGGCCTTTTGTAATCTGTGCCTTCACTAAGAATGGGTCTTAGGTAACATTCTAGTTCTTAATGGGTTCCTGAAGAGTTTTTAGTTATTATTTCTATTCATTATTTAGCATATTTATATGTTACCCACCTCCTTGTGGCATTCCCACTGGCATCTCGTAGGCCTCTGTGGAAAGATATATTTATTTAAACATATTTATATTTATATGTTAAATATAAGCAGATGTTTTTGCTTTGCTTTATATCCCACCTTTCTCCTTTAAAAGAGTCCAAGGCAGCTTACATCACTAAAAAATAACATTTGAAAGCTAAAAAACAGTAAGCTTACAAATATTTAAAAAGAATTAAAACAAAAGTAAATAAAATCAATACTAAATCCCATTTTAAAAACAACAGAGCACAACAGTCCATTTCGAAAAATGGATGTCATTCATTAGAGAAAGGCCTGCTGAAGAGGAAAAATAACATTTGAAAAGGACAAAAAAGATGGGGCCAAATGGTTTAAAAAGGGAGGGAGTAAAACAAAAAAAAAAAAAGCAATGTTCTAAATCCCATTTTAAAACAACAAGTCGTCTCTGGGCAGTTTACCATTTTTTTAATTAATGGATGTCATTCATTAGAGCAAGCTGGGTGCTCATTTTAGAGGAAGGATGGTCTTTTTGAACCTTGAAGGACTGCAAAGATTGAACCCAGGTCTGGTTTTACCTGCAGTGGGAGGCATTTAACCACTGCAGTCTGGGAGCAGCCAGAGAGAAGGCCCTTTTATGTGTTGTTCTGAGACACACCTGTGAAGGTGGTGAGACTGAGAGAGAAAGGCCTCTCCTGAGGATCTTAATGCTTGTGGTCGTCTCACACAGGGAGATGCAATCTTGTAGATAGCTTGGACCAAGCCATTTGGGGCTTTATAGGTTGAAATCAGCACTTTTGAATTCTGCCCACCAATGGATCGGCAGCTACTGGAGCTCATTTAACTGTGTTTTTTTTTTTTAAAAAAAAAGTTTGTGTGTTTTGGATTGGAGCCTCTGATTGAAGCGTTTTCGCATGGATGCTTTTTGGTATACCTGTGCCACATGCCTCCAGCGGAGCTGAGATTTTTGGCACACCTAGGATAAATCTTTATGAGCCATTCTGGACATGGAGGTGGTAGCTGTCTTTTGTTCAAGGCTGCATCAGCTTCATAATTCAGCATAGTATGGGGTGGTATCAATGCTTAACATCAGCATGGGTGCGCCTATGAGACAGTGGAGCCTCTACCTACCTTTCACTCATACGGACAGCCACTTCCATTGCCGGCCAGCTCATTCCTGTTATTGGAACTTACATAAGAACCTAAGAAGAGCCATGCTGGATCAGGCCAAAGGCCCATCGAGTCCAGCTTCCTGTATCTCACAGTGGCCCCACCAGATGCGTTTGGGAGCGCACGAGACTAGATCTCTGTCACCTGATACCCACTCCCCTGCATCTGGACCTTGAAGGACCCCGGTTTTAAGCCTGGAGATGACACATCTCCATCATGGTTTGTCACCTGGGATGGACTTTTCTTCCAGGAATCTGTCCAATCCCCTTTTGAAGGCATCCAGGCCAGATGCTATCGCCACATCCTGTGGCAGGGAGTTCCATAGATGAACAACGCGCTGGGTGAAAAAATATTTTCTTTTGTCTGTTCTTACTCTCCCAGCCCTCAATTTGAGTGGATGTCCTCTAGTTCTGGTATTTTGTGAGAGGGAGAAGAGCATCCTCTATCCACTTGACTCATGCCCTGCATTATTAAGTACGTCTCAATCATATCCCCCCCTCAGGCTCCTTTTTTCTCAGACTAAAGAGCCCCAAATGTTTTAGCCTTTCCTCATAAGGGAGGTGCCCCAGCCCAGTAATCATTTTAGTTGCTCTCTTCTGCACCTTGGAGAAGGAAAAGGAACTTGGGTGGCAGCAATCAGTAGAAATGCTAGAACAGGGGCTTTAGGGAAGAGGATGTCTCTTTTGCTGTAGACATCAGATTCCTCACCTGGCTTTATATTCGAAGAAAACAGGTGGTTAAATGTATGCATTTGCTGCAGCTACTCCACCTATGTCAATTCTCTGGGAAAATAAAGTCCTGCTAACGTTCCTCCAGGCAAAATTAAGTGGAGGGAATCGTCATGTGCCATCAAGTCAAGTGTTGGCTTTTGGTGACTCTTTTTGGGGTATCTCTACCCACTTATCCTCAGCACACACAGCCTTGTGCATAGACTGGGTACTTGGATCTTAGGAACTGGCGTTTTGCGGGGCTGCCAGAAATTGCAACTCATTCTGCTTCTTATAGGAGCAAGTCCAGAAAACCCAAGACATGCTGAATAACGTGGCTTCGGACGAAGCCAGCTTGGAGGCCAAGATCGAGAAGAGAAAAGCAGAACTGGAAAGGAACCAGAAGCGGCTGCAGACTCTGCAGAGTGTTCGGTAAGGATCGGCTCAAAAATATCCACCCGTTTACCCCATTTTTTAAAAAAAAAAGCAGCCTCCAGCTAGGTTCTAAAACTCGGCGACCGGCAGGATAACCTTCTTCACAGGAAGAACAATCTGACAGGAGTGATTGGTTCTGTTTCCCAGGCCAAGGGGAATATCTACATCCCTATAGGAATATAAGTGTCCCCAAGAGTGTACTTTAAGACTGCCTTCGTCCCAAGCTCACTTAAATCCCTATTAGCCAGCTCCTTGTTATTTTCCCTCTCTTACGTTTTTTTCTGTTTTCGTTTGCTTGTTTTTGCCCTCCCCTCCCCCCACTCCATTTGCCTCCTGCACATGGGTACAGCTTTAATCCGCTTCCCCCATCCCCACCGGGTGCACGATGGTGCCAGAGAAGCTTTTCTGTTGGTGGTTGGGAAAAGGAAAAGCTGCTGTTAAGAGGTGGACAGGTAACAGCTCATCAAGCTGTTCCATCCCTACTGTTTGCGCAGATGTATACGCTTAATCCTCCCTGCAGTAGAGGGAGAATCGTCAGCATTGAACATGCCCCAAAAGTCATCTAAATATGCTGCAGGCTCAACTTTTCTGTCTCCTGCGAATGTACACTCTAGAAGTCCAGTTACTGTGTGATCCATTTCCCCTCTCTTTAGATTTTACATAACTGACGCTTTGCTACTGGAACCCTCGTTTGATTATTGAGCTTTGAAGCTTGCTTTCTCCCCCAATAATTAAATAAAGATGCAATCTGTGAGGTTTGAATCTTTGGTAATATTTAAACGTGAACTAAATACCTAGGTATTTAGAAAAGCCTTCCCTGAGTCCTGTAGATGGGAACCAGAGCTTGATAGCCTGTCAATCTGCCTCTGCTTCTGGTCTCTGGACTCATTGTTTTTAACATTTTAACCTGCTATTGTTTTTATTATGTCTTATACTGTATTAGGTTGCTTTAGTTGTCTAATTGTGTTGTAATCATTGTTTGTTAGTTATGGTTATTATTTTGGACATGTTGGTATTTTGTTCTAAATGGTGTTCACCATCCAGATAGATAGATAGATAGATAGATAGATAGATAGATAGATAGATAGATAGATAGGCAGTCTGTCTGTCTGTCTGTCTGTCTGTCTTGTCTGTCTGTGTTAGAGATTGTCAGCCCATTTTGCCAAATTTCTTAGAAAAATATACCCAAATATTCCCTTTTCCAGTCTTCCTGCCAATTTTCCATTTCCACCAGAGCTCTTTGAATGAGGCCTTTTCTGATATCCAGGCCATTCTTGTTTACTGCTTCTTGCAGTGCTGCCAATTATAGCAGTTCTTTGCAATAAAGGAAGGGAATATGGCGTCAGTTGTTTTAGGAGTGTCGTATAGAGATGGGCACAAACTGGCAGTTTGTGCCTGTTCGTTGTTTTTTCTTTTCTTTTCTGGCCAAACGTGTGTTTGGTACTTTGAAGCCCTGCCCACTGTGGCCGGAGTCCACTCAGAAGCATTGGCCTAGCTTTCCTGCCCCACCTCCTCCAGGTGCTGCCTTGGAGGCGGGGTACTGGCTGTGGGAGGTGAGACTCTGAAGCCCTAAACCCCTGTTCAGCTTAAAAATGAGCTGACACAAATTGGCAGTTTATGTCTCTGCAGGATGCTGCCTTACTGGCCAGATGGGTCCATGCTCTTCGAAGCTCTGCAGCCCTGCGCAAGAAACTGGTTAAATATTAAAGTTTGCCAGCTTAGTTGGAGCAACTTCTTATTTCTAAGGCCTGGGGAAATTGCATTCTCCATCAGAGGTGCATTTGCCTGGATGTGTGTTCACCCATGCCATGAAGTGTATGTTACTTTCCAGTTGTTACTGCTGTTTTTGTTGTTGTTTCTGAAACATATTCAATTTAAGTTTTTAATTGTTGCCCTACGGCTTGGGTCTTTTCACACGCTTGGCCCACTCCTCTTTGTTTGACTGTCCAACTAGTGGACAATAAAGATTATATTTGCCGAGGGTACGTGCAAGCATCCTTAAAAGCCTGGTTCGAACACTTGAGGTAGTACTGGCTGCAGTTCTTCATATGTTTTGGATGTTCCTGGGCCCCTTATGTCCCTAGCTTGGTAGCTCAGCGGTTTAGGTATCTGATTGCAGAGCCAGAGGTTGGGAGTTCGATTCCCCATGGAGCCTCAAGGGAGAAGAGCCAGCCTGGGTGGCCTTGGGCAGGCTGCACAGTCCCAGGGCACCCCCGGAAGAAGGGAAAGGGAAACCAATTTGGAAAATTCTCTACCCAGAATATCCTGGAAAGGGTTGCTAAAAGTAGAAATTCATTTGAAGGCACATGATGATGATGATGATGATGATGATGATGATGATGATGATGATGATGATGATGATGATGATGATGATTGGCACCTTTAAGATGGAGAGGGGGAAGAGCACTTAGAGCAGTGGTCTCCAAACTTCAGCCTTCCAGATGTTTTGGACCACAACTCCCACAGACCTTTGTCACTACAACCTAGGCTTGGAATTCTGGGAATTGTGGTCCTAAACATCTAGAGGGCTGAAGTTTGGACACCCCTGACTTAGAGGAAAACAAAAAAATAGCTTGCTCTTGGCTCAGTTTCCCACACAACACGAGGTAACAATTTCCCCTGCTCTTTCTCCCTTGCATTTCTCACCAGCCCAGCCTTTATGGATGAATATGAAAAGATTGAGGAGGAACTGCAAAAACAGTATAGCTATTATCTAGAGAAATTCCGCAACCTTACTTATTTGGAACAACAGCTGGAGGACCAGCATCGAATGGAGCAGGAAAGATTTGAGGTGAGAGTTTTCCACATTTGCATCAGTCCAGTTTCTGCCTCACTTTTGCAGTTTGCAGTTTTATCCTTATCTAAAGTGCTAACTGCAACTTTGTATGGCTCCAAGTGCATCTCAGTACAGGTGTTCATACAGAGGTGTTAAAAATGTAGAGGCTTTATACTTTTTATAAACACCGATCATTATTTGTCTTCAGTGGAACCAATTCAGGTGGTTCCCAAGATTCATGGTGGCACCGGAATGTATGGCAAAATGACCCCACATATCCCTAGATGGTAAAGGAGGACTTATTGATCAAAAACGATTTCTTTTAAAAAAATGCAAGGGTGCTGAGAAGCGCAAAATTGTCATCATTTTAGAACTGCAGAGCTGTAGATGAACAAGTCCAGCCTTTGTCAAGGGGAGAGTTGATCTCCTAACCCAGGGGTGTCCAAACTTTTTGCAAGAAGGGCCAGATTTGGTGAGGTGAAAATGTGTGGGGGCCGACCATTTAGATGCATTTGGAATTTGCACAAGCCTCAAGGACAGTGGTGGCAAACCTTTGGCACTCCTGATGTTTTGGGCCACAACTCCCAGTATTCTGAGCCTAGATTGCCAATGACAAAGGACTGTGGGAATTGTGGTCCAAAGCATCTGGAGTGCCGAAGGTTTACCACCACACCTCTAGGACATGCAAGAAGGCAGGGAGGATGCTGCAGCAATGGAGCCGGGGGCGGGTAGGCTGGGCAGGTGGCTGGGGGGACGGAGGCAGGCAGGGACGGCAGGCAAATTGTAAAACTGTAAGCCAACGTCTCCATCCAGTATGGGGAGAGGCCAGCTGGCGGGGATGCGTGACAGGCTGAGCTGGTGGGGAGAAGAGGCTGCGGGCCACTTAAGATTTGAAAACGGGCCGCATTTGGCCCCCGGGCCTGACTTTGGGCATGCCTGTCCTAACCTCAGGATTCACAGCCAGATGCCTAAATCACGGTGTTTTCCGGGTGTCTAGCAAAGTGATCCAGGAGCTGCATGTTACTCCCCCTTCCTGGTACAACACTGAGAACATACCTTAAATGGAACTCCCCGTTCTCTCTTAGCTGTGCTGTGCACGTCATGGGAAAGCCATGGGAAAGCCAGTCCATATTTGTGGTAAATTGGAAGCTGTCTTCTTGCACATCTCATGCTAAAAGCCATATTTGTTCTAAAAATGAACAAAATACAGGACCTGGAATTGGAATTTATTTATTTTTGTTCCGTGTCTTTCCCTATTGATTTTATTTACCATTTTTAATATCTTGCATCATCTCATGCTAAGGCCTCAAATATCTATATCTATATCTAATCTAGTCCTATATCTATAGAACTGAAGCACAAACATGAGAGAAAGTGTTCTAAAAATGAACAAAATAGATGTAAGCCCCCTCGGGTCCTTTTTAAGGAGAAAAGTGGGGTGTGTAGATATGTGCAGTGAGAGAGTAGAGGTGCGAACTAGTGAAAAACTGGGATGGGGTACTCATTGGTGTCACACCATGTGAGTTTTGGCTTCTGGAGGTCTCCCATCCTGGCATCTTCAGATGTGTTTGAAGTTTGGAAGCGATGGGGTTTGTAATTCAGAACATCTAGAGTAGTAGTTCTCAAACTGTGGGTCCCCAGATGTTCTTGGGCTGCAACTCCCAGAAGCCTCCACCACTCGCTGTGCTGGAAGGGATTTCTGGGAGTTGAAGTCCAGGAACACCTGGGGACTCACAGGTTGAGAACCACTACTGATCTAGAGGATGTTGCCGGGGGGGGGAGGGGGGAGTTTGATTCCCCACCCAGAAGAACGGCCAGCCTATGTAGCTTTGAGTAAGCGGTGCAGTCCCAGGATGCCCCCGCCCCCCCGAAGAAGGGAAAAGTGAGCCATGTCTTGGTATTCTCTACCTGGAAAACTCTGGAAAGGGTTGCCATATGTCAGAATGGACTTGACACCGCATAATTAGAGGAGGCAAGGTTGGGTAGGCCTATCACCTGACATGGTTTCCCCAGCTTTTAAGAGGCTTCATCCCCATTCTAATAGTTGGAAATGCCTCTTGTGAGATTATAAACAATTATGAGCCAAAATGTGCTTTTTTGGTGTTTCCCTTTTGCCTTTGACCCTGTTGGCTACACTGGAATGAACCCCTCCCCTTCCGAGCAGCCAGCCAAGTCAACGAGTACAACAGAACTGCAATACATCGAGAGAATAGCAAATGAGTTTGCATTGCATTGTTACAGTGTGTACCTTCCCCTGGTCCAGAGAGAGAAATAAGCAAATAAATAGAAGAGCTGATGAGATAATTGCTGCTACGATGGGAACATGTGTGATTTAATCAGAGGTGTCCTCAATTGATCGCATTCTTGTTAAGAGGAGGCCATCAGAGCTTGATTCCTTAGTGGGCTCCTTTTAATGTCAGTCATTCAAAATGTTGCTTCCTTTTCTGATTATTGTTGCGCAATATTTGCATCTCACTTCTTTCCCTGTTGACGTGTCCCCCCCCCCGGCCAGAAACTTAAGCATAAGGTTCTTGGCTCTTAAAGAGACGTTGTGTTCCAGCAGGACATTTTTTGAGTTTGGGCTGGCAGGAAGTTGGCATTTCCCTCTTCGTCCCTGGACGCCGTGTTTGTCTCGAAACGGTTAAGGCACACTATTGCTCCAAGTTCATGTGGTCTTCTCTGGCATAGTTGATGCAAAAGGGACTCGTAGAACGAGAAGTTTCTGTTGAAAGCATTGCGAGAGTACAACCCGGTCAAGACCTGAGGCATTACAGGGGGAAATCAGGTTGCAACTAGCAAGGTGCTGTAAAAGAATGGGAGGGTTACAACCTGCCTTTGAAACCCAGTGTCTTCCAGATGTCCTGGACTACAACAATGTTATGATTGCCCCAAAGAGTCCATTTTTTTCTCAGCTGGGTTTTGGCCAGTAGGTGGGCGATGCAACCACTGAAAACTCATTGATAATTTTTTTTTTTTTGCTTCCGGTCTGAGAAATATTCAGAAACCAAAGGAATTTACTGACAGAGGAGCAACATAGCCATGTCGTTCATGTGAAAAAGAAATAAGCGCTCGGGGTTGAATAATACCTAACCCTGATGTTGGACTTGACATAATGATGGAGGAGTGACATCTAGCATCCTTGCCTCTCTGCCACGGAAGGGCCCAAATGACCATGTGTGTGGCATTATCTTTTGCAAATGTTCTTTTACTGAACTAACTGGTCACTTTTAAAATATATATTTTAAGCTTGTGAATGTCATGTGTTATTATTTATTTTTCAGTCTTTTTACTCTGCCTTTCACCTTGGAAAAGGACCCAAGGAAGAGGTTCTGATACGATCTTTGTTTTAGGGAGAAAATAGCATAAGAGCCTGCGTCATTATCGTTATCATTAAAGGCGATGGATATATATATATATTCCACATGGCCATTTGGAAAGAGCTGGGATTATTTCACAAGGCGATAGCATTGCTGCCCTTCTGATGTTGGCGCTTGCCTCTTTCCCTTGCCAGGAAGCAGAGAACACCTTGCGTTTGATGCAAAACAAGCTGAAGGAGGAGGAGAAGAGGTTGCTGAAGGCGGGAAGTGAGTGCTTTCTGTTAATTACCTTTTGCGCCGGTGGACCTGTGCTTGAAGACCCAAGTTTGATTGACAGTGCGTTAGGGTTAAGGTGGCCACGCTCTTGCCTGCTACAGATAAGGAGGTGGCTAAGGGCCTCTCTGTTTTCATCCGTCTCCCGCCACTCCACCTTTTTCAAATAGGATCCGAAAGCAAAGGTTCTGGGTTTCCCCAGAGTCCTGAGTGCCTCCTACTTCTAAAAAAAAATGCTTTTGCCAGCATGAATGCAGTGGCTGGACAGGCGAGCTCTGCCATTAAGAGCAGATGAAAAATAAAAACACTTCTTTTAAACGGCAACGTATCAGATCTGCATGCCTGCCCCTAGAATGACTGCCACGGAGCTTTGGGGTTGTAAGATAATACAGTTTCCCATGCAATGTCAATATTATAAGAATCATTAGGTATTGGGCTTACTTCCAGAAAATGTTAGGTGATATCATTAAAATATACTGTATTTTTTCCATCTGTAAGACACCCCCATGTATAAGAAGGCCCCCGCTATTCCAACCCCAGAGTTACTCTTTCGCAACTGCACAGTTTTCTCCTTGGCTTACTTCCATGTATAAGATGACCCTCAATTTTTAGCCTAACAATTTTAGACAAAAAATACAGTCTCATACATGGAAACATACTGTGTTTTAGAACTGGGTTTCTCTTGAAGTCCTCTCACAATGAGGAGATAGTTATTTGTTACACTTATATACAACTTTTATGCCAGTTCGGTCAGGGCAATTTATAATTCTAAACATTGTTTTATAATTAAATCGATGTAATATAAAAGGAGCAATAAACAAAAGGCAGAAGAATAAACAATAACAAATAGCCGCTTATTTGAACAAAGTAAAATTGTGACTATGTAGAACGAGCACAGAGAGAAGTGAGAGAGTGAGTGGGATTCCCCATTCAGGTTAATCAGGGAGCATTATAACCTCATACCTCCCTAATGCAACTAAGCGAATATCCGTTGGCAGGGACAGTTCTGAACAGTGAGGAGGCAAAGGGTAATGGGTCTGATAGAAGGTTAAAGGTAAATGTTCCCCCTGCACATGTGTGCTAGTCGTGTCCGACTCTCATCTCCGTATTCAAGCCGAAAGAGCCGGTGTTGTGCAGGTCCATGGCCACGTGGCCGGCGTAGCTGCAAGGAAACACTGTTTTACCTTCCCACTTTTTACAGCAGTACCTATTGATCTACTTGCATTTACATGCCTTCGGACTGCTAGGTTGGCAGGAGTTGGGGTGATCAGCGGGAACTCGCTCCGCTGCGTGGCATCCGGGATTCGAACTGCCGAGCTGCTGACTTTGCAGCCAACAGTTTTAAGAGCTTTAGTCCGCTGAGCCACCACGCCCCGGCTCTGAAAGAAGGACCCACATGCTATCTCACCTGTCCAGGTGGAGCAGCTGGACAGGAAATCTGTAGAGGTCAATAGTGGCAGCCCCTCCTAAGTAGAGAGAAATGTATCCCTCGCTTCTTCAGACAGGTGCAAAAGTAGGCTAGGTGAAAGCAAGCTGAGCTTCTAGTGGCAAGCCATCGTTATCAAAGCATTGTACCAAAATACAGTCTTGGCAAAATATGTAGTCTGCTAGGCGTTGAGATTTTTCGTGGCCAGATTATATTAGCCAGGGCACTGTTCTGATGGGGTTAGGAGGCAGGGCTGGTGTTAAAACGGCATCCGAGTCCAGGGTTGGTTTTCAAGCCCCATCTCTCCAAACAAAGGGGCATAGTCCATGCCCACTCAACGGTTTGCTAATCAGTTTGCGAATCTCCATCATGGTTTTTCACCTGGGATGGACTTTTCCTCCAGGAATCTGTCCAATCCCCTTTTGAAGGCATCCAGGCCAGATGCCATCACCGCATCCTGTGGCAGGGAGTTCCATAGACTAACAACGGGCTGGGTGAAAAAATATTTTCTTTTTGTCTGTTCTTACTCTCCCAGCCCTCAATTTGAGTGAATGTCCTCTAGTTCTGGTATTTTGTGAGAGGGGGAAAAGCTTCCCTCTATCCACTCTACTCATGCCCTGCATTTATTTTGTACGTCTCAATCATATCCCCCCTCAGGCGCCTTTTTTCCAGACTAAAGAGCCCCAAATGTTTTAGCCTTTCCTCATAAGGGAGGTCCCCCAGCCCAGTAATCATTTTAGTCGCTCTCTTCTGCACCTTTTCCAGTTCTACGATGTCTTTTTTGAGATGCGGTGACCAGAATTGTACAGAAGCCAGAGTGAGATTTACATTCCTGAATTAAAAGGCAGTTGAGTAACAGAACACTTTTTATTATCCATGTTCCCTTCTCTCTTCTATCTCCTGATCACACTCCTCCTGAGTAATACTCAGTGTGCTATAAATCACTGAAATCTTCCATGTGGGCAGAGCTGAATGTTCAAACACATTTGGAACATCATTGGCTTTGTTTTTTTAAAGTTAGCGGCAGGTTAAAAGGGATAATGGATTCCTGAATTGCTGCCAACGGTATTGACATTTCAGTTTTGACTCATTCTAAGCTAAGACGTCAGTAGAGGGCCCTCGAGCGACTCGCCCTGGTGATTTCCGCCGATCCGCATGTGCATTTAACCATCACAGCAGGGAAGAAGCCACGAGGTTGTCCCTTGTGAGTCACTTGGGAGAATTTCTCCTTCGGGGCTGCCACTTTCTGGAAAGTCAGGGAAACTGGTCAGGGAAAGTCAGGGAAATTGAGATTGAAATATATCGAAGCAGTGGGATTTTTTTTTGACCTGCTGCTGCAAGAGCATGATCTGATCTTTTGGCAATTGGGAAATAGAGAAGTAGCAGAACACAGGTAAAACTTAATGATGCCCTTTCTGAGCTTCACCCCCAGCAAACAGCCTCACATGTTTGTTGAGCTCTGTCCCTGCACGGTTTCCAAGGTCTGCCTGCTGTAGCATTTGCAAAACAAGGCAACTTTAAACGGTTAACAATATTTATTTATTTATTTATTTATTTATTTATTTATTTATTTATTTATTTAAAAGCAAAGTGTTCTGCTTATATACCGCCCCATACCACTACAATTAGTCTCTGGGCGGTTTACAATTTTTAATTACAGTGTGCAGGCTACACATTGCCCCCCTCCAGCAAGCTGGGTACTCATTTTACCGACCTCGGAAGAATGGAAGGCTGAGTGAACCTTGAGCCTGCTACCAGGGATTGAACCCAGGTCGTGAGCACAGTTTTACCTGCAGTACAGGCATTTAACCACTGCACCATGAGGCTAATGAATAAATAAAATTTATTTATTTACAAGATTTTTTTTTAGCCAGGATGTTGGGGTGAGGGTGGGGTAAGATGCATTCTTGCAGGGTGGCCCCCAAAATGCTTCTTCTGAGCCGGTTTGGCCATCAGGCTAAAAGATGCTTCCCCTCTCCTGTTCAGCTTTGGAACTGGGAGAAGAGTGTATGCATGATAAGGCTGGGGGACGTCTGTTTGGTGCCGCTTTCCTGACATACAAAGGCAGCCGAGTGCCTTGACCTTTAAAAGTTATGCCAGTACCTGTGAATGAATCGGTTTTATCCTGACTCAGGCCATTGGAAATCCTAGCACTGGACGAGTGGAAGCAACTTCCTAGGAGGTTCTTTTCCCAGTCTCTGTGCTGAGCTCCTTCTAACTGGAGGCGTGTGGCGCTTTCCATGTGCAGTGCGTGTCACAGGGCTGGGTTCACCCCAGCTCCAAAGGGTTCCTTACGTTGCAGCAAAGAGCATCGTTGAGTGGAGCTGGCACCCTGAGCGCCTTTCCAAGAAAAGTCATTTATTCTTCTGCCTCTTCTTGTTTTTATCTAGATAATGACGACTCCGACATTGAGATCCACGAGGACGAGGGGTCGGACAGTGAAATGGAAGACAGGCAGCTCATGAAGCAGCATACGGCCATGGAGATGTTGATGCAAGGTACCTACTCCTCAATTCCTTGCCCCGAGTAATTCCCATCACGTGGTTTTTGAGAGCGAGAGCGAGAGAAAAGCCACCTCCTCAGCCTAAAGGAGCAGAGGAGGAGCGAAAACCTGGCAAGCCCCAGAGGGAAGCAAATGTCCCGTTCGCACGAGAAAGCCGGTGGCGGCTTTCTTTGTAAGGATGGGAGGGTTTAGGGCAGTGATGGCGAACCTTTGGGAGACCGAGTGCACAAACTGCGATTCAAAACCCACTACTTTTTTTTTTTTTGCAAAGTGCCAAATACAGTAATTTAACCTGAATGCGGGTGGCTGTGAAGGGGCGATTTGGTGTGGCCACAGAAAGGGCTCCGAGGGGCACCTTTGGCACCCGTGCCCATAGGTTTGCCAACTCTGGTTTAGGGGATGCACAGAGCTTGCCCTCTGAGCTCCCGGCATGGGCGTGTGCGCCCTCAGCGCTTTTAGAAGGTGTGCTCTCCCAGTTTAAACACATCTCATTTCCAGCTGGAGACCTTGGAAACCCTTGGTTAGGGTTAGGGTTAGGGTTAGGGTTAGTCGGCCCCTGGTTCTGCCCCTGTTACCTTCCGCAAAGGGCACATCTTTGCAGCAGCTTCTCCTGACATTTGCGGCGTAAGAAAGACAAACACCCCCGTTCGCCTCTCCACCCACCGCAGCCGGCTTCAGAGCCTCCCCTGGCCCCGCATCAGTCCCCGGCAACCCGGTAAAGTAACGGGGCTGAACAAAGACCTGCCCCGTGCTTTGTGAGCGGTTTCTGAAGGAGAAAGGCAGCCGTGCCAGGCTCAGCGGGGGTGTTAATAATTAAGCATATGCCTACCCTCGGAGTTTTTAGATCAGCCAATTGGACAAGCTTCCCAAATGAGACTGATGGAGCCAAGCAAAGGAGACACACAGGCGGCGTGTGCCACGCGCCCTTGATCAGATCTTTCTCATTTCCTTCTGATCTCACGTTTAGATTTGCTGCACATCTGCCATTTGTTCACCCCAACCCCTGCCCCCCCCCGGGAGGATGAAGGGCACACTGGAAACATAGGACAAGGTATCGGAACAAACCGGAGGGTTTGAGGGTCCCGATGGTGTGTTCCTCTATTCCTTTCTTCTGCTGCTTTTGCTGGGCTTCCAAGGACCAAGCTCGTTATCTCCGGCTGAGCGGCAGAAAGACCAAAGCTGAGGGGCTTCACAGAAGGAAGGGGGAAGAGGGTCTCCCTCATGGCTCAGGATGTGTTTTGCAGACTGTTTTTTTTGGGGGGGGGGTTCTCCCATTTCCCAATTTATCATCAGCTTTCCACACCTCCTGATAGGCTGAGGTGCATCTTCTTCTTTATAGAACATACAGGGTTTGGGTGTTGTTGTTTCGTGGCCTTATCCACCCCTGGAATGCCCTCTCCTTCACCACTCCCTCCCCGCCCCCCCAAAAATACACCCTTATCTGAACGTGTACTCAGGCCTTGGGCAGACAGCCCCCTGCCTGCCCTTGGATTTAAACTGTTTGAACTTACAAGTGGGATAGGACAT
Organism: Phrynocephalus forsythii; assembly: GCA_029282475.1. Taxonomy (NCBI): domain Eukaryota; kingdom Metazoa; phylum Chordata; class Lepidosauria; order Squamata; family Agamidae; genus Phrynocephalus; species Phrynocephalus forsythii. The sequence goes on along the minus strand of JAPFRF010000021.1, from coordinate 4,398,186 downwards.
GGCGAGAAAGGCCAGATGACTCATGGGCGTGTTTGAGCGTGCTTCTGGAGTCAAGTCTAGGTTTCAGAGGAAGTGTGTGTCATGTCACAGAAACCTCTTCCCCCCCCCCCCACCGGTCCGGCCGGGCTCATCCATGGAAACTGCACAGTACCCCTAGCTTCCTTTCTGACTGTTCATTTTCTGCATGAAGCAGCCGGGTCTTGAGAGCGCTCCTTGTGGATCAGCTAATACGAATTAAGGGTCTGAATGCTTTGGTGGTCCTCCACAAATATCTCCTTAGGCGACTTCTTAAAATCCCCATTGGTGCGTGTGGGAGAATCTATGGCAGCCAGTCTAATATTCCTCTGAGTCGAATGTCGTCCTTTAAAGAGGTTGCCACAGGACTGGGAAGCAACAGTGTTGAAGGTGATGGGACAGAGAGAGAGAGAGAGAGAGAGACCATATGAGCAGTGAGGCCAGAGAATAAATAAATCTGAATGCCAAGATCCTGGTCTCAGGCTGCCTTTCACTCGCTAGGAAAATCTTGCCTCCTCTCTCTCTCTGCCTGGGCAGCCCCGTCCTGAGGAGTCCTGTTTCTTTCTCTCCACCAGGGAGGCCTAGCAAACGGATTGTCGGGACGATGCAAGGAGGAGACACGGAGGATGACGTAAGTAGCTGGCGATGGTGACATTCCTCCTCCCACAGTAGTTTCCGCATAACTGCTTTGCTTTGCTTGTTTGCTCTGGCTTTCCTCGTTCTTGGAGTTCCCTCCTGCCCCTCTCCAGTCTTTCATCCTCTCCGTTGACCCTTCCTCTCCTCCTCCCGTTGCTCCCTGTGTCCTCTTTTGCTGCGGCAGTGGGGCAGGATAGGGGCCATGGGGGGGATTAACATGCCTTTGGCTTAGTATCATCATCCAACTAGTCTTACTGGGCACGTTTTGGAAGACAGGCGCCTGTACCAGAGGGGATGTTCCATCTGTCTTTGCTGAAATTGTGTTCCAGAGGGACCAGGCGCTGAAGCATCTTGGAATCCAGGTGTTCCAGATTCTAAGAAGCAAGCGGCTGCAATTAACCTGCCTCCATCCTGCACCTTCCCAACTGTTAGGCTGGGCCAGTCGCCTTTGAGATGCCCCTGCAGTGCCAGGAGGTGCCGCAGCATTGCATTGCTCTCCAGTGGATCCTGGGAGGTGTCGTGGGAAAAGGCCCCTGTTCCAAGCTGCCTGCTTAAATTGCACACAAGTAGTTGCTTCCATTAGACCGCCCGTGTTGGGCTGCTGGGCTGCCCCCTTTCGCCACCTGACTTGGAGAGCCTGACCTTTCTGTAGTGCGGCTTCCTTCCTGCTCTCTTTTCTCGTTTCATTTCTGTTCTTTAATGTCTCCTTGCTGCCATCTCATCTCGCTCTGCCTCTCCGAAGGTCGGGGCGTCGCAGGCCCGGGCCAGTAAACCCAGAGCCTCCAGAACCAAGGTGGGTGTTTCTCTGATCTCATGATGTTTTTCCTCACCACTCCTTCCCCTCGTGGCCCTCAGGTGGCCTCGCTTCTGACGTGGTCTCATCCCGCTGCAGCAGCAAAGGGGACGATGCAGGGTGCTGCCGTCTCCTTTTGCCCCATACTTAGCAAGCCAGCAGAAGCTTTGAAAATGGGCTTTGAGTGCAATCTTAGGGAGCTCTCAAGGGAATTGGGGACAATGTTTCCAATCTTAAAAACAGAGGATTGGAGGATCTGTGGCAGAAATGCATGCTTCTTAGTTTGTGGCCAAGCATGCTTAGAGAATTTTATAGTGTTTCTTTGTGGAAGAAGTGCTAAATTTGTAGTTTTGTCATGTCAAGGTCTGATGCTTTACCTGTACTTGTTTACCTGTGTGCTGACCTACAGGCACCAAGAGGTCATATAGATTTGCTCCACGGTAGACATTCCCTGCCATGTGGGAGAGTTTTGGGGCTTTTTTTTTTTGCATATTTCTTAGCGCTTGGAATTGAACTGCCATCCAGTATGCTTGCATAAAGAATCCAGTCTTCTTCTCGGCAATGGAATAAGTTATAAATCACTGGTGAACTCATTCTCTCTTTAGCTGTTTCATCTTTTTGTTTTCCCCGTTTCCGAGTAGATAATTGAGTCAGGCGGGGCCGATGTTTCATATTCTTTTATTTACAAGCTTCAGTTCTCTCTATCCTTCATGAAATGTTTATACAATGCTTGAGGGAGCTTCAGACTATTCCAGTGATGGCAAGCCTTTGAGAGACCGAGTGCCCAAACTGCGATTCAAAACCCACTAATTTCTTTGCAAAGTGCCAAGACAGTAGTTTAACCTGTATACAGGTGGCTATGAAGGGGCCATGTCGGGTGCCCACTGAAAGGGCTCCGAGGGCCACCTTTGGCACCCATGCCATAGGTTCGCCAACACTGGACTACTCATTGGATGACTCCAAATGGCCATAGGAAATCCATGCTTCTAAAGATCATAGAATCATAGAGTTGGAAGAGACCTCAAGGGCCATCTACTTCAACCCCCTGCCATGCAGGAACCCCCATCACAATATTTCCGACAGATGGCCATCCAGCCTCTGCTTAAAAACCTCCAAAGGAGGAGACTCCACCACCCTCCTTTGGGGCAGCATATTCCACTGCTGAACAGCTGTCATGAAGTTCTTCCTAATGTTCAAATGGAATCTCTTTCCCTGTAGTTTGAAACCATTGACCCGAGTCCTAGTCTCTGAAGCCATGGAAAGCAAACCTGTTCCCTCTTCAATATGACATCCTTTCAAATATTTAAACATAGCTATCATATCCCCTCTCAGTCTTTTAGAGGCTAAACATTCCCAGTTCCCTAAGCCGTTCCTCATAAGACATTTCCTCCAGACCCTCAACCATCCTGGTCACCCTCCTCTGCACCCGCTCGAGGTTGTCAACATCCTTTTTAAATTGAGGCGCACAGAACTGGACACAGTAATCCAGATGAGGTCTGACAAGAGCAGGATAGAGTGGTTCTATCACTTCCCTTGATCTAGACACAATGGTTCTGTTGATACAACCAAGAATCGAATTGGCTTTCCTGGCCGCCACATCACACTGCTGACTCATGTTCAATTTGTGGTCCACCAAGACTCCCAGATCCCTTGATTAGATCAGTTGTTGCCTTCTGAAAGGCCGCTTTGTGGGATCCAGGGAGGAAATAAAATGTCCTTGACCCTAACAGCTGCTAGGCCCACCTTATTTTCTCTGTTCTTCCCTTTCCCATTGTGTCTCCCTGCGGAACATTTCCTGTCCTCAAGACGCTGTGTGAGAAAGTTCTGTTGTACCTTGGATTCGAAACGCTGCAGCTTCTTCTTTACAATCCTTGTTTTATTTTACCTCGAATGTGGATGTTGGCCTCTATCTTCCATCGGAGCTCCACTGGTATGCTGGGAATGATGTCACTGCTGCCAGCCAACTGCTATACTAATTAAGGAGTTATTTCGTTTTGGGGGGGGGAGTGCATGACTCACACATAATGACACCGTCTTATATGCCCACAGTCGAAAAGGAGCCTTTTAATTAGCAATGCTTGGCCATCGCAAGTAAGATCACCCACCAGAGCTCTACAAGAGGATGCATACTTAAAACTGATGTGATTCACTGAGTTTTCTTTAACGGTGTTGCCTTTGATCAGTATTTTAATTATATATCAATAATCTTAGCCCTCAGAAACAGATTCTCTCTCTCTCTCTCTCTCTCTCTCTCTGTCACTCGGGGCTAAGATTAGCCACATATAATTATTATCAGCCTCATTTGGGGGTTTGGTTGGGCGGGTTGTGTGTCGTTTGGTTTTAACCCAGCTGCATCGTGCTCCTCCCGCAGGAAGACTCCGAGGACAGCGAAATAGATCTGGACGATGAAGACGAAGATGACGACGACGACTTGGAAGACGACAGCATGGTCATCTCTCCCAACAAGGCCAGCCGGAGAGTCAGGAAGCCCGAACCCCTCGAGGAGAGTGACAATGACTTCTGAGACGCCACGACATCTCCTGGCGCGAAATCTTGGGGGTCAGGCAGCAGCCGAGAAGATTGAACGCGCACGCCTGTTTGTCTGATGGGACCTACCTTGTGGCAAGGCAGGCTGGACAGCAAGGAATAGCGTACGGGGTCATCTCCGGGATGCCAGGAACCTCTAAACCCACTTGCTGTAACCAGTCACTGGGAGTCGGAACGGCTTTGAAACAAAGCCAAAGCTGATGGCCCTTGATCGATACTCAGAAGCCCAAGCGCTGAGGGTCCTGTAGTGCCAAAGATTTCAACGCCTCTAGCAAGACAAAGACGTGCAGGGAACACTTATTTACAATCCGTCAGAAAGAAGTTGTTTGTGAGAAACCAGAGCGATATGTCCAGTTTGTTTGATGCAAACACGGATCCAGAATTGTTGCAAAAGATAATTCCGGATAAATGAATACATGTATTAGAGTTTGCGTCTCCAATCGAAGATTCAGCGCTGAGTTCACAGCTCACTGCTAGCTAGCTAAAACTGGTGAGACCTCTGATTATTCTTGAGAGCCTTCCTTTCTTTCAAGGCAAATAAATCTCCCATTTACCTTCTCCCTCTATTGGGTGCATTCACAGTTGTTTCCTCTTAATATAAAATAAGCTTGAGGAAACACAATCCTTGTTTTTCACAAAACAGCTGATATTCCACGCATGTCCCGGCAGCAAAGACAGGTTTAATCTAATTTTTTTAAAAATTTCCGAACAATGTTTTTGTCATTTGAAAGAGTTTGTCTAGAAGAAATGCCACGCGAGACTGAAATAGATTTGATCAACCGTCCTCATTGCCTGGCTGTAAACATCTACTACTCCTAGGCTGCCTTTATATATTACTTCCTTTTCAGAAGCTAGATGGAAATGTTCTATGGGTCCCAGCCTGTAACACCAGTAAGAGTTAGCCGTGGAATTAGTTCCAACGCAAGGGTGCCTCAGTCCACTTATCTGTCTGTACAGGTTTCTTTTCCAGAGCCATTCAGAATACATTCCTGCGTTTCATCAATAAATACCTTTTCCGTCTTTCTTGGTAACGTTGTCTGTGAGTTCCCTTCCTATTTGTCTTTGACGTTCACAGATTAACCAATGCCTTCCTCTAAAGATGGGACACGGTCCACACTTTAGCTGCGCCCGCGAAGATCCTTGGATCATCCAAGGAAGCCTTGCTGGTTGGGGGTGGGGTGGGGGGCCTCTTCCCAAGATCTCTTCAGCCCAAGCCTCTTCGTGACTTCTGTCCCTTGCAGCTTGATAGCATCTTCTTTTTAGCACGTTCCCTTCGCACTCGGACTTCAAGGGTGGTGGTGGTGGTGCCAACCCCCCCCCCGAGTGTGGAGCCGCAAAGGTCCCGGTCACATCTTCACCACGCAACTGGGGGCGTTGGTACGAATGGCGTCAGCGATCACTTTGGCTCCCGAAGTCACCGATTTGATTTCCCTGTAAGCTTTGGGAGGAAAGGAACAGGGTTCTCCTTAGCATCCATTGGCCCCCCCCCCCCAGCAAGCCAGGTACTCATTTTATCGACCTCGGAAGGATAGAAGGCGGCAGAGAAAAGACACGTCAGAACAGGAGTTATTATTATTTTTTTCCAAAAAAAGGCAAGTCCAGTAAATTAGAAGCATTAACGAGGGCGCTAGAACAGAGCGCTGTCCACTCCAAGCCACAAAGATAAGCCTTTAATGTGAATCGGGCGGGCGAAAAGAACAGCATTTTAACGACACCTTTGTTACGTCTTAGACCAAAACTCCTCAAAGGCAAAGGGGGAGGGAGGGAGGTCTTTGATGAGGATCAAATTGCTCAGTTGCAAACAGCAAACATAAAACAATCTTGCGGCCTGGATTCCTGCTACCCTGTACACCTAGAAGTGATGGATCTCACTGGCTTCCCCAAAACGGGGAACGGTTTCTTTTTAGGTTTACGCTTGCCCTGTTACTTATTACCCATCCCCACCACAGACACGTGGGGGAAACTGGAGGTCTCAATCATCTTTCGGGCTGTTTCCACCACAGCGCTCTTGCTGTAGGGCAGGCAATGTCCGAACGTCGGCCCTCCAGATGTTTTGGACCACCACTCCCACAGTCCTTTGTCATGGGCCATCTAAGCTTAGCATTCTGGGAGTTGTGCTCCAAAACATCAGGAGGGCTGAAGTTTGGACATGCCTGCTGAAGGGGTGACCAGTTTTGCCGGAAGCCCCACGAGGCCTCGAGAAGACCTGCTCTCGGCCCTCCTTCTCAGAAAAGGTAGTATTCCCCAAGCGAACGCGAAAGGAGGAAACTCTACACACGTTTTAAGAGGACAACCCTGACAATCCCTGGAAGCGCCAGAGAGGAAGCTAAAACCAATGAAGGGGCAGAAAGAAACGGGTCGGTGGGTGATCATTATACAAGGCAGGCAGAAAGTGGGATGCTGGTGGTGGCACCCCAGCCCTGCTAAAGCAGCAGGAGCAGCACTCAAGAAAATGAATTGAGAAGGCTTTAAAAGAAAAACACATCTTTACTGAGCCAAGTGGAGGCTACTCTCTGATGTTTGTCTCTCCCCCATCTACTCTCTGTCGGATAAACGGTTTCTGAAAGCTTTGCCTCCTCGCAGGAGAATCATCTTCCCTCCCATCTGTTCAGCAACACGCAGAGGAACCGGTGAGGACAGAGGGAGATGGAGGGGCAACGCGTCCGTCCCTCAACGGGGCTGCCTCCTCCGAAGCTGAGCAGGGAAGCCTTCGTAGGAGACCCGAGAGCCGCTCCTTCCTGAAACGGCCCAACAGCTCTCGGGAAAGGACCCTGGAAACAGCCAGCCTGGCACAGGGCTGCCTCTCATTCCACATAAACTAGGGCTTCTCTACGGATCCTTAAAAGCCTTCACCTTTGGACAGAACCACCGGTTTGGGGAGGGGGGGAAGCCCCTGGGTGAAAATGAACAGATATCCTATGGAAAAAAATATTGATGAAGGAACAGAGCCATCTGTTACACATCCCTTCTAATGCGAACCCTTGCTGTTTCAGCAGGTCGCCAAAACACTATCACGGCCTGAAAATAATAATAAAATTTACTCTCCCTTGTTGTATGAGCTTCCTCCAATTAGGCTCTTGGGGAAACTGATTTGACCAATTTAGACTGTTTCTACTCAGCTCAATTAATCTGCCCTGGTTAGAAATGAGAAAATAGCACCAGCCCTGCTGAGGGTCAGGATGTCACGGGCTTATTCAAGGGCCGAAGTGCCAGTTTATGTTTTAGAACAGTGATGGCGAACCTTCGGCACTCCAGATGTTTTAGACCACAACTCCCACGGTCCTTTGTCATTGGCAATACAGGCTTGGGATTCTGGGAGTCGTGGCCCAAAACATCTGGAGGGCTGAAGGTTCACCACCACTGTGTTAGAAATACATAGACGGGGCGTGAAGGTTGTGGCTCTTGTTTCTTAAAGAGTAGATTCAAATCCCATTCATAGGGCTCGTTTCTAGACCGCTGCAGTATGCTTAAGTCACTAATCTAGGCTCAAGGGCTGGAGGCTGGGTCTGCCTGTTCCGATTTAAAAACAAAGTACTCAGTTAACTGGCAGAGCATGTTTACACGACCAGCTTCGCGACGTGCAGAAACAATAGAAACCCAGAACTACAAAAAAGGGTGTGCTGTATTCAGTTAATATGAATGAGAAAATTTGGATTGGGTCAAACGATTCTCGAGGCTATGTACAGAACAGTTATGGATCGCTGCTGCTGAGCTTAGATCTCGCCGGCCTCCCTCTCTTCCGACCTCTTTGAACGGGATTTGCCGTTGGTGGCGTCGTGGCGTCTTTCCGAAGTGGGCTTCTCCTTCCTCTCCCGCTCACGTGATTTCTCCCTGGAAGACCGGTCTCGAGAGGACCTGGAGAAGAAACCAAACCGTACGATCAACGGTCTACGAGGGAACGGATGTGGTCTCTACAAAGCGAAAAATCGAATTAAGGGCAGACAGAAGCTCTGGAATTACCGGGCCATTCCCCTCTCTCAAACAGGGTCGGGAAGATGGATCGGCAACAGTGAGAACGCCCACGCTCCAGGGTTGTCCGATAAGGAAGATAAATGCTCAGCCCACACAGGGGTGCAGCCCTGGCTAGAGATCAATGAGGGCTAGAAAGCTGACTGATGTTGCCCAAATGGCATGACACCAGACCTGCATAGCCAAGATAGACACGGTCCGTCCCCTGACAAGGATTTAAGCACTTCCTTCTTCTTGGTAAAGCCGCCCCAACCGAGCTAGAGAGATTTTGTGTGTTGTGCGCTTCTTGTGCAAGACTGAAATAAATGTGGCATTTTTGCAAAAACTAATAACTGGCGGCGGGTTTTTCCTTGCCTATTTGGTCTGCCCCTCGTTGTTCCACAAAGAGAAAGCAGTCCTGTGCAAACATTCTGCCTTGTTCTGTCTCTGATGGCGGGGAAGGGGGAGAAGCAGTTTTAGCATCTCCATCTCAGAGCGCGGCGAAGGTATTTTGCGTTGCCTGGAGAACCCTCGAGGGTTTACTCTGTCAATTTTCGACCAAAACCATTCCTCCGCACCCGATACCGTCTGCAGCTAGCCCCACCCCCCAAGAAACAACTAAGGAGGCTCACAGCTTTTGCGATGGCTGCCCCCGCCTGGAAATATAGTTCACGGTCTGCCTACAATTGTTTGGGTGTTGACTCCCAAGCCCGGGGATGCTCAAATCATTTTCTAGAGCTGCCCCAGAGGAAAAAAATGGCCGGAGAAGCATGCAGGCCCACTCAAGTTCTAGGGGGAAGAGCATAAGTGGTTCCAGTCCATCCCGACGCTGCAGCTCTTTCAAAATGCAGAACTTGGTTAGCAGCATCAGGACTGAACCGGCATTAAGTTAGGCTTCTCGCCAGCCACAGAAGCTCTTCGTATTACCCCAAAGAACAGAGCGAGCCCCCTTGCTTCTCCGCTGGCAGTTCATGTCATTTCTAAAAGCTTGCCTTCCCGCGACAAAACATTTTTATCTCACAGTCTGTCCTGCTTCCTGCTTTTAGATGTTCTTCCCCAAACACAACCAGCCTGCACGATGTAGCACAGAGACAGAATCTTTCTGGTTTGTCGCCTAATGCTTTTATTTACAAGGCAAGGCCTCGAGAATAACTGAGCTTACACTGCTGCAAACAATTATTCCAGGCAGCAAGGGGCCTCTGGCAAAGTTGACCATGTTACTTCTTTGGACTAAAACTCTCAGAATTCACTAGGTCTAAATAAATATTATTTCCTGCTACTTGCGTGCTTTTTTTATTGTTCGATTTCCCCCCCCCCCCTTGGGGAGGAAGCTGGCACAGCCACACAAGAGGGGGAAAGCCAGTCAAGGAGGAGATACCTGCTTGTGGCCGTCACCACCTGCATATTCCAGAAGTTTTAAAACTGAATAGCGTGGGCCCTGGTGGCAATTTTAGTGTTGTGTTTTTAATGTATTGTATTTATGTTTTTACTGTTTTGATTTTACTGGAATTTTGATGTTTTAATTGTTTATTTTGATTGTGAGCCGCCCAGAGACCTCTGGGTAGTGGGCAGCATACAAGGTACAGTATATGAATGAATGAATAAAAATAAATATCCACAGGCAGCAGATAAGGGTGGGGGGCACAGCAGACGCCAGGACCTGGTAGTGCCTCCCCTGCTTCAGGATGTGCAACAACTTGGCAGATGCCCAGTCCTGCCAGGTCCCAAAACGAGCGTTGAATGCTTATACCCCACTGGTAAACCGGGGGGATATTATGACAAACGCAAGATGGTGAGCTTGGACAACAGGTTTCATAACCTATGGGGAACTGCAGGTAAGAGATACCTCAGTACGCCTAGTGCTTTGTGTTCGTAATCTTGCCAAGAACCTCCTTCGCCTCGTGGACAAGTAGCACAGGTTATTTTAAAGAGCTAACTATGAGAACAAAAGGTTTCTGCCACAAAAAAAAATATTGTTTTTTTGTTATTTTGGGATAACAGAGTGATCCCACCACTCTTATCTCCTACATTTCACCAATGAATGAAAACACAATGTCTTGTTACATTTCAGCTGCTACCGGGACCAATTCAGAATAAGCATTAAATTGCACCGCCGAGAGCAGGATAAGAACGGTTACAGGTGAGGCACAACACATGCAAAGCTAAGCAAGAGGATGTGCATGTCTGTTTTAACAGATGTCTGCTCTACAGCGAAATTACTCCAGCAGAACCCCTCTACTGCCAGCCTCCGAAAAAGCAGTTCATAAAAACCACAGATATTATGTGGGCATAAACAAGTAATAGCAATTGGCAAAAGGCATAAAACTACTTATGATAAGTACAACCCCCCCTCCAACAAAACAAACAAACCGGTGAACCAAACCCTAGCGATCGATTGCCAAAGGCATCCCTAAACAGCCAGGTCTTAACTGCTTTTCTAAAGGATGCCAAAGAAGGAGCCTGGCGTATCTCGCTCGGTATTTCATTCCAAAGGTCCGGCCCGGACACTGAGAAGGCCCGTTTACGCATTGCTACCCTACCAGCCTCCCTAGGGGTGGCCACCCCGGAGCGAGAGAGCCATGGAGGATCGGGTGGGTCGGGCCAGCTCTGATCGTCGGGAGATACGCTCTGCTACATAATCAGGACCCAAGCCATGGAGGGTTTTTTAAACCCAAACCAACACCTTGAACCTTATTCGGGAGGCAACAGGTAACCCATGCAGGTGAGCCAGGATGGGGGTGATGCGGTCAAACCTGCCCGCACCAACCACCAACCTGGCCGCCGCATTCTGCACCCGCTGCGGTCACCGAACAAGGTTCAAGGGGAGCCCCGTGCCACATAAAAACCACCCAGGTGCGAATTGCAGGTGTCATCTCAAATGAAGGAGGCCTGTTTTATGGTATCTGTGTTTCCCATTCAAAACCGACTCAATGGGCCAACTGTAGCTGGGGAGCACACCCAGGAGTCGGGCCTAGCAGGTTTCGAGACAGGCGGATGGATGTGTGTCGCCGTTCCTTAAGGGGCCACACCACACCCTTGTGCTGTTTTTGCAACAAAAGACCACCCCACTGCTCCTTCTGGCGCATTACTTTGGGCATGGGACACTGCACACAGCACACAATACCACTAACACAACACGCCGGGTTGGCATACAAAGGTCATATTGACTACAAAGACGGGAATAACCGTGCCCCTACAAACGCATTATCCTTTTTACACATCTTTTGTCTTATGGATATTTCCACATCCTTCTAAACAGCATCATCTTCCAACCTTGGGTCCCCCCCCCCGATGTTCTCAGGCTACAACTCCCTGAAATCCTGGCCAGCACAGCTAAGTGATGGAGGCTTCTGGGAGTTGTAGTCCAAGACCCTCTGGGGACCCAAGGCTGGAAACTGTGCCTTATTTATATGAAGCTGGTGGTTAGGACAGCAGCGGGTGGGTAACGATCGCTCCTTCCTTCTGAAGAAACAAAAGGACCAGCCGTCTGCTTCCTTGGCGGGTGCTTTGTTCCTCTCCACTCCCCACCCCGAGATGGCGCCATTCGCACCCAGTTCCCTCCCCACCCGGAGGGAACCGTTTGGGGTGGGCTAATGTAAATTCGAGGTTTTCTGAAGCATTCCCTTACCTGCTCTTTAGAAATAGTAATTACAGGGTCTTCCTCATTTCCTAATTGTCCAAACTTCTTTTCTTTATTGTTCATGTTCAAGACAGATTTAAAAAATGAATTTAGTATCTCAGCCATGACTCAATTGTTTCCACCCATCCCAATTCTAACATTACTAGTGTGTGTTTGTTTCCCCCTTGATTTTCAACACTCGTTTCTGTTCACATGGCACAGGCGGGATGAATGGTTGACTCCTCATTCATTCGTCTAAAGGCAAACATGAATCCAGAGGCCCTCCTGAACAAAGGTCTAGGCTCACCAAGTTCTGAGCAGTCCGGCATAAATCTGCAGGACGCTAAAAGGTGTGAGGCAAAGCTGTCCTAAGGACAGAAGGATAATACCATTGTACAAAGGGAATCAGTGCCTTTTCCTTCTTAAGTATCTCACATAACTCAGGTAACCAGAGGTCCTGTAAAATTCTGGGAAATGGTGAGCCAAACCCAGTCAAGCTGGGGGCAGTTGTGACCATGCAGCAACATTGGATTTTCCCCAAATAAATTCTATCCCTAGAAATAATGGGGGGGGAGGTGTCTTTCCCCCTAAGCAGGGAGTAATTTATCTCCTTGTGGTTTGGAGCCTTCTTAGATGGCTAGACTTGTGCAGATCAAATTATCCTGATTATTCACCATATAACTAGCTTCAAAGGGGGGGGGGACCAACGGTTGTGCAGAAATATGGAGTCCTCCTTTTGCGACAAGTCAAGCTGGACTTGCAGGTCAAAACATGGGATCCCTAAGCAGCTGTTGGGAGTTCATAGAGACCAGTGGTTCTCAACCTGTGGGTCCCCAGATGTTCCTGGACTGCAACTCCCAGAAGCCTCCACCACTTGCTGTGCTGGAAGGGGTTTCTGGGAGTTGCAGTCCAGGAACATCTGGGGACCCACAGGTTGAGAAGCACTGATATATAGACCAAGCATGTCCTAACTTCGGTCCTCTTGATGTTTTGGACCACAACTCCCAGAATTCTAAGCTTAGCTTGCCAATGGCAAAGGACTGTGGGAGTTGTGGTCCGAAACCTCTGGAGGGCCAAAGTTAGTTGGGACATGCCCTTCAGATCTCTGTGTTCTGGCTTTGTGACCTCCAGCAAAAGAGTGAGGAAACAGCAGGCATCACCTAGGTTTGTGCCCGTTCGGATCACAGGGACCCCTGACTAACCCCACCTACCAATGGCCTTCGCCCACACCTGACGGACTGACGCACATTCTCCTCCCTCCAATGCCCAACCACTTTTCTGCAATGGTAGCGAAGGGAACAGGACCTCCCCCCACCACCACCACCCCAAAGGGCGAAATTAACCGCGCAAGGCTTACTTGTGTTTCGTACTCCTGTCTCTGGATCCTCGGTGGTGGCCCCGGCTGCGGGAGCGGCTGCGGTGGCGCCTGTGCCTCTCTCGATCTCGGGACTTGGAGCGAGACTTCCGCTTCTCGCGGGAAGCCGACCGGGAGCGCCTCCGCCTCCGCTCGCGGGAGCGAGACCTGCAGCGCACGGGACGGGCCGACGCGGTCAAAGCTCAGCGGTGACGGAAGGCTTTCACAGATCAAGAAGGGACTCGAGCCTTCCCTTTCGGGCAACACATTCCAAAGAGGCTTTCTTGTGCCTCAAGTTTCCCATGCTAAGAATAAGCCTCCATGGAGGTTCTGAATTGCAGCTATCTTGCCAGAGTTTTCTCAGCATGAAGGGCCTGTCTGAGGTCACTAAGAGACCTTGTAGCGATGCTGGAGTGGCATTATAATGTTGGCTGTTTTGTTTTCAATCCCCTTTTTGATCATCCCTAGCATGGAATTGGCCTTCTTCACCGCTGCCACACACTGGGTAGACACCTTCATGGAGCTGTCCACCAGCACACCAAGATCTCTTTCCCGATCCTGGTTTGGGAGGAAGTTTGACTTCCCAGCATGCCTCCTTGACATGGCCCACTTGACTGCAATTTACCGTGCCATGGTATCCTTTCATATGGTTTATATCAGGCATGTCCCTTAAAGTCAGGCCAAATGCGGCCCGTTTTCAAATTCTGAGCGGCCCGCGGCTTCTTCTACCCACCGGCTCAGCCTGTCACGCATCCCCGTCAGCTGGCCCCTCCCCATACTGGATGGAGATGTCAGCTTACAGTTTTACAGTTTGCCTGCCCTCCCTGCCTCTGTCCATCCCCCCAGCCACCTGCCCAGCCTACCCAGCCTCAGTTGTTGCTGCAGCATCCTCCCTGCCTCCTTACATGTTATACTTATCCAAAGTCCGGCCCGGGGACCAAATGTGGCTGAATGGTCAGTCGGCCCCCACACATTTTCACCTCACCAAATATGGCCCTCCTTGCAAAAAGTTTGGACACCCATGGTTTATATGCTCCTGGTTTGTGAAAGGTGGCATATAAACCATATAAATAAATCCATATGCACATAAATAATCATGTTAGTATGGACAGCTCTCTAGCAAGGAATGTTTTGGTGGCAGATCACAGAGAAGACCTTGTAGGTAATCTCTGCCTATGCAGAACAGGAAGCAAAGATCTGTTCCTCCATCCCATCACCCCATCATCTTTACTTCTCCCCTGGTTGGGATACGCACACGCTCTTCACCATGTGAATGCGGGCAGCTCCTCCCTACAGAGGCGGCAAGGGTTCTATTTTTCATGTAACGCCACAGAAGGGAGCATAGTAATGCGTGCTTTGCCTTTCTGATCAGCCACATCACATTCAAAGGTAGTATTGGAATGGTTTAGTGATGGTTTCTTCTGCCTTTTGACCACAAGGGGCCTGTAAACCTCAGGAGGTTCCCGCGTCTTCAGAAGGCTAGGCAGAGTTCGAAATGGCGGATTTAACAGGAGCTAAATTTTTACCTCTGAGATCCTCCTCCTCCTCCTCCTCTATAGAACGCCCCGTGTCTCCACCGGACAGTTTGATCCTTGCAACAAAAACCACGAGGGCACGCGAGAGGCAGGCACTTCTCGGAGGCTGAAAGGTCCTTCTGCCAGACCGCAAAAGCACCAACCCCAGGTCTGACTATCTGTGTTTTCATTGGCTGGTGTACAGCGCCAAGCAGGGGCTTACAGTCTGTCAAAACTCAACCACAGAGCGGGGACACACACACACACACACACACACACACACACACCGGGGTCAGGCTACGCACATCCATGTTGACGCTTGCTAAGAGTTTTAAATGGAAAGCCTCCATATTGCAAACTGCCAGGCATCAGGCAGGAGCTAAAAATGACACTCATGGCATGCTTTCAATAAACAGATCATGAACCTAAAGTGATTTTTCTATATGCTTTTAAACCTTATCCTATGTTTTCTTTTAATGGGGCAATTTATTTATTAATCGTTTTGAAGGAACCTTCCGTGGCTGCACTTCCCAGAAACGGGTTAAGCAGGCAACAATGGGAACTACAAACAGCTTCAGGGTCTTCACCTTTTTTTATCACTCTGGGGTGAGATCGTTTGCAACAGAGGGAACGGCAACGAATTGACAATCATGGCACCATGATCCCAACCTCTCCCCCCCCCACACACACACACAAACACTCCCAGAACACGTACCTCCTGCGGTCTCTATTTCTCGAGGCGGACCTAGAAAGAAGAATAACCCATCATGTTAAGAGAAATTCGTGGAGCACCAACGGACCCACAACCATGGCATTGTGTCAAATTAAACAGCATTGCCCGTCCTGACATAATTTCATACACTCGGAGAGATTCTAATCCCAGCAATAAGAATGAACACCAGGGAAGATTGTAATTGTGGGTGGTTTAGGAACAAAGGCTGTCGGGCGACTTCTGAAGATCAGAGACGCCTGCAAAGCAAGGGAGGTTTCAGGGAACTAGCAGGGGGTACCCCCAGATTGAGGAGGCCATTGAATGTGCTCTTTAAGGGCCATCTGCAGCTTTTTCTCACCCCTCACAAAAATTAGTTATTATAGCTTAGTGGAAGAGCACACAGCATAGATGCGGCCTGGGCTCCCACTGCTGCCAGTCAAAACTGACAATACAGGAGGACTCTGGTATCCACAGTTTCAGCTACCACTGTTTAATTTATCCGTGGTTAACTGCAGTCTGGAATGGAGGGCAGCTCCTTCGCCATCAACCCCATCTGCCTTTTTGAGCAAAGAGGTGGGGGAGGCACCTCCTCCTGGCAGCTGTTGCGAGAGGAAGGGCTGAGTTGTGGTTCCCTTCAATGGGACGGGTTGATGCTGGATCAAGCGCTCCGCCGTGGCACACTCCTTGCCTTCTCGTCCTTTGCACTGGGAAGGCGGTGTTCACTGCTATCCGTGATTTCAGGTATCCGCTGGGGGGGGAGGGGGAGTCTTGGAACTTATCCTCTGTGGATACAGGGGTTCTAATGGGCCAGAGACCTAATCTGGCAAACAACAGCTTCCTATGCCTCCCTATTAAACACCCTATTATGCAGCCATGCTCTGTTGAGACGCAACAGCCACTGCAGCAAGGCAAGAGCGACGCTGGACTGCTCAGAGAACGCACAGGTGACCCATCCAGGCTTTGACCTTCTGCTCTGAGATCTCACTGGGGAAAAAAAAAATTATGCCAGGAATCCATTGGGGGGGGCGGCTCATGGGATGGGAGACTCATTTAATTACCTCTTCTCCCCCCCCGCAAAAAAACCCCATCCCGTGGCCTCCACTGTTTTCCAATCCTGCAGATTCTCTTAGAACTCTTCCTTCTGCACCTTTTCTGGCATTCTGAGCAATCACAATCTTCTCCTAGGAACCACATCTCTTATTTCTAAAGGGGAAAAAAAAATCATTCTGTCGTTTTGTTTTGATACCCTCAACATCTCCCACTACAGAAACTGAACATTCGCCTTGTAATTTTCCCAAGGGCTAGAACGCTCACCCTCTGGATTCACGCGCCTCTTTTGCCACACTCGCGCAGACGGACTCACCGTTGCCGCAGACGGTCCTCTCGTTCCCTCTCTTCTCTCCGTCTTAGCCGGTCCTGGTTCCGTTTCTCCTGTTTTTCTGCGACGGTTTTCTAGGGTTAGACGGGAAATCGCGTCAACTGTGGTCCGCTTGTACAGCACAAGAATCCTGACCTATGCGGTAACGTTGCCCTAAACCTGTACCTACCTCAAGGAAGAAATTAATAGGCACAAATGTACCAACAGCAATCAAATCCCATTGCAGTTGGCAAGAGCAGCCTTTCCCCGTGTTGGTTGGATAAATAAGACTACGGTGCTACCCAATTTGTCCTTGCTCGTTTTCCCCTCGAAAGCCGAATCCCATTTGTTCAAGCTTATTATTAAAGCCATTATTAGCCAGCCTGTGTTGTTGGCATCAGGAAGGCTGCACCAACAGCTTTCCATCAGATCTGCCAAAAACAAACAAAAAAACAAACAAAAACAAACAAACAAAAACCTTCCACATCATTTCCTTCTGAAAATTTACAAACCGGACACAGGAAACATTTTCTTCCCCGCAAAAATAACAGTAACAAAGATTAAAACATTGTGACACCTTAAAGACTAGTCTAGGAAAGCTCCGATTAAAATAGAGCAGTGAGTCTTCAAGGTGCCACAATGTTTTTTTTTAATCTTCTTTATTTTTTTGATTTCCTTTTGTTTTTGCCCGATATGGTATCCCAGAGTAGGCCAGCGACCTCTTCTAAAACTATACATGAGGAAAATGGCATGCAGTCCTTTTAGCAGAGGGCTCTGTTAGCCTTCAGCTGTAATAGTATCAAAAATACATGTGCAGAAAGAAAGCAGACACAACATTTGATACAACATCAGTCAACAAAATCAACCCCCATTGTGGCTACAGATAGAGCGTCTCCTCTGCCTCACCGACTACCAAGTACAAGGTATAATAAAGTCACACATCAACTAATAAGAGTTCTGCTTATATACCTCCCCATACCACTTCAAGTAGTCTCTGGGCGGTTTACAGTTTTTAATTACAGTATGCAGGCTACACATTGCAACCCCCCCATGCAATCTGGGTACTCATTTTTACCTGACCTCGGAAGGATGGAAGGCTAAGTCAACCATGAGCCAGCTACCTGGGACTGAACCCCAAGTCTCATGAGCACAGTTTTACCTGTAGTACAGGCATTTAACCACTGTGCCACGAGGCTCCTAGAAACAACAAGCCCACCAAATTAATGATTATGTAGAATTAATTAACTAATACACTGCCTTTTCCCCCAGAAGAGATCTAATCATCCATAGACTGATTTAAGCCTTGAGAAACACAGAGATACACACAGAGAGAGCTAATCAGGGTGGATAAAACAAATCATAGAATCAGAGTTGGAAGAGACCTCAAGGGGCCATCTAGTCCAACCCCCTGCCAGGCAGGAACCCCCATCACAATATTTCCGACAGACGGCTATCCAGCCTCTGCTTTAAAACCTCCAAAGAAGGAGACTCCACCACCCTCTGTGACAGCATGATTTACACACACATACACATCCACACCCACAAATTGACACAAATCGCATTTAATTTTTTAAAAAGCAAAGGAGACTCCACCGCCCTCCGTGGCAGCATGATTTACACACACACACACACACACACACACACACACACACACACACAAATTGAGACAAATTGAATTGACTTTTTTTAAAAAAAAAAACCAATGTTTCAATTTAAATATTCCATTAAAAAATTAAATCAAATCCACCCTGCTGGAGGGAACTGCCTAAACCCAGTTCACACTCTTAAATGCTTCCATCCCAGGAGCATCTTCTGAATCGGCAGCATCTCTCCAGAGTTTTGAGGCACCTACTCCATGCCCTGCTGAGCCTTCCAACTCAGTGGGGGTGCTGGGGATGGAATCTCGGGCCGTCAACGTGAACGGGAGGAGCCCGGCCACTGAGCTTTCGGTCCTCACCTGCAACTGCTCCAGCTTCTCGCGGATTTGGATGAACCCCAAATGCAGTTTGCCTCCAAAGTGATCCGCCAGCCGGCGATCGTTGTCGTGGAGGCCAAGGTACGCGGAGCAGACCTCACAGACCCGCAGCTTCTGTTGCTGGAAACTGGACGCCGGCATGGAATTGCGGTATTCTTCCTGCGGGAGAAGGGCAGAGAGATCTCAGCATCAAACCTTCTCACGGTATGCGCCTCTTATGCTCCCCCCCATCACAAATTTCTTCCAATTAACTACCAACTATCAGGGTACAGTGGACCCTCATATAACAAACGGTTTGTATAACGTAAAATCTGTACAACATAAAAAATTCCAGAAATAGGGGAACTTTGCTTAACAGAATCGCCCATGGGGCAAATCCGTACAACATAAAAATGGTCGCGATTAGGGACTACTCCATTTTCAATGCATTCCTATGGGAAATTTGTATAAAGGAAAATTTGCTTAACATTATTTCATTTGGAACAAATTGATTCCTTTATACAAGGTACCACTGTATTTGCTTAGTGGAAACACTGGAAGGAATCTAAATAACTGGCCCAAATAATTATACACATCTCTGGCTGTTGGATTACTAAAATGTACAGGCAATTTATCATCATTCAATAAAACAGTTTATGCTCAGAGATCTGATCAACTCTGGATTTCACACAGACAAGGGGGCAGAAATAATCAGATGCTGTCAACCACCAGAAATGCAGGGTAACCAAGATCTCTTCACCAATGGCCTCCTTTGGGACAACTCTGTATTTTGCTTTGCTGTATTTTTCCTTTCTGCTGTAGCTTTTTGCTGTTCTGACCTAATATTGATTTAAAAATATTTATTTAAAATATTTTTAACCAGCCATTCTCCTTTAAAAGGGCACCAGGCTGTTTATAGATACCAAAAGACAAATTTAAGTAACAACAGTGTGCAATACTAAAAGTGATCAATGAATACAAAAAAAAGGAGCAGTATCAAATGACACTCAACCCCGAAAAAAAATACAAACAGAAATCTCTACAGGAAGTAAATCCCAATTCCATATAGCAAATGGAAAGGCTCTGTCTGCAAAACAAACCTCAGCTTCTTTCTTTTTGGCTCGGACTTTCTCAACTTCCATCAGTATTTTCTGGGATTCGTCCACATTTCCTTCTGCGCCCAGCTGCTCGGCCTTAGCCAGCAGCTTACCAATGTCTTCGTTCAGTTCATGAACCTTTTCTGCCTGGAGGAGGAGACAGTGGTTAGTTGTGAAGGTCTTTTAACCCTTGGAGTCGTTCCCCCGGATACACAACACGGTTTTCAAAACGATGATTCAAGAGAGAGGTGATTCCAAACTTCGGCCCTCCAGATGTTTTGGACTGCAACCTCCCCCAGTCCTTCGCCAATGGCAATCTAAGGATCTTGAGAGCTCGGAAGCATGCGTTTTTAACTGACTTAAATACCTTTGCCGCCACTTCCGCGCTGATCTCCTCCTGGGTCTCTGCGAGCCGTTTTTTAGCCAGTTCGGTTCTTCTGTCGCACTCGGCAATGAAAGACTCCAAGTGGTTCATGGCCTGCGCACATCCAAAGAGACCAAGTTGTGGCTCTGTGTGCCCTTCCCTATAGGCATGTTCGTTCAAGACCTTCCCGGTAGAAAACAGCCTTGGGGAAAGGGCAGCAGAAAGTCCTCAAGAGAACGGGCTCATTTTGGACAGATGTAGACTAGAGATGGGCACGAACTGCCACTATGGCGGTCCGTGCCAGTTCAGCTGATGGGCACACAATGGTTCCATAGCTCAATGCCTGCACTTTCTGGCAGGCATTCATGAAGACACAAGTGCACTGAGGAGGTGGAGCCGGAGAGGTGACTGCCTCCATGTGGGCGTCCACTTGATGTTTGTGCCCATCTCTACTGCAGATAACGTGGGTGCCTCCCAAATAAGGACGTAGGAAAAGCAGAGGAGGCAAGAATTTTACTATGTATGACCACAGCGGACTGGGAGCAACACTAGAATACGACAAAACAGAAATGTTGCCGAACACTTCTGTCACAGCAACTTTTAATCTTATCAAATAATCATACCATCTTGTGTGACCAAATGACACAGTATTGGTAAATTCTCCCAAATATCCATTATATATAGTGCACTTAAAAAGCAAATTTTAAACAGGTGCCCAAGTTTAGTACATACTGCCAATACACAAATATTAAAAAAAAATAGAACATTCTGTGCCCTTGTAAAATTTAGCATAATCGAACAGCAAAAGAATTCTGCGCTGTTAAGTTCAACAAATTCATTTTAATGTGAGCTTTTATGGATTAAAATTCTAATAAATCTGCCACTCTTAAAAGTGATACAAAACTCTTTTACTAATCATGCCAAAACATAGCCAAGCAGCTATCACTGCAAAAAAAAAAGCTGCTGTGTGTACCAATTCAATACTGGTTGGAATCTCAAACGAGCAGGAACAACTAAGCCCACCAACAATTCAAGATTTACTACTAAGCCCACCAACAATTCAAGATTTACTAATTTACCGCATCATGGCTTGTCAATACCAAGTAAGAATCAGAAACCAAGACCACCCATAGTTTACAACTATAAACGTAGACGAGTGACAAAATCCCACAGGCCCCGCTTTAGTAAACATGATAAGCATTGAACCATGGTTAATTTAACTGCCTGCGTTCTTGGGAGGAGACAGTGGGAACCAATTCTCTGTGCCGTGATTAATAAGCCAGGATTCTCTGGAACTCTTATATATTGTTATGTGTCCAGTGGCCACTGAGATGAAACTCCTCATTAAATTCTAGCACACACTGTCAGGTCTCTCTACTTGTCACCATTTGCCACAGGGCTGGAGCAGAGGGAGGAATGATATATGGCTGGTAAATTTAAGAGTGCATTGGTTTTCATCTTTGATGCAGCAAGGCTAGGTAAGGAAGGACTCTTAAAACATGCAAGTACGTCAAGTTTTGTAAGCTACTCACATCAAGCTCAAAGAACAGGTCCCTTTCTTTACTGGCAATTTCGTAATCCGCCCTTAGCGCCAAGTCATGGATTTTTGTACACTCTCCCAGGTCCATGCGCTGTCGAAAAGCAGGCGGAGAGGGGGAAACAAGAGAAGGATTCTGAAATGCTTTAGCCCTTGAGAAGTAACATCCTTGACAAAGCTTTTACAAGCCTTATGTTCCATTGACGGAAGTTAACAAGGAAAATACTCTGGGCACAGAAATGTGTTCACCCATGCCAGCCACGTGGCCACAAACATGCACAACACTGTCTCTTTGGCTTGGAAATGGAGATGAGCACCACCTCTAGAGTTGGACGTGACTAGCACACATGTGCGGGGGGGGGGACCTTTACCTTTAAAAGTGTTTAAACTGATAAACATGTTAATGTTCTATAACAAAAGAGTTTACGCAGAGAACCTTCTCACACTGCTTAAGACAGGCATGTCCAGGGGCCAAATGCGGCCCGTTTTCAAATTTTAAGTGGCCCACAGCCTCATTTCGTCGCCGGATCGGCCTGTCACGCATCCCTGACAGCTGGTCCCTCCCCATACCAGACAGAGGCGTCAGCTTGCAGTTTTATGGTTTGCCTGCCCTCCCTGCCTCTGTCCACCTCACCAGTCACCTGTCCAACCAACCCGCCCCCAGCTCCATTGCTGCAGCGTCCTCCCTGCCTCCTTGCATGTTATACAGACTTGTCCAAAGTCTGGCCCAGGGGCCAAATGCTGCTGAATGGTTGGCCCCCATACATTTTCACCTCGACAAATCTGGCCCTCCTTGCAAAAAGTTCAGGCACCCCTGGCTTAAGAAATTTCAAAAAACTTTTCTCTGGAATCACAATCCCTATAGTTTAAAAAATGAAGGGTTGCCAGTGTGTCACGGAGGGGGGGGGGGTTGTAGCATGTAATGCCCAGAGAGATACAGGATAGTTCTGGCACACAGTCACATCCCAAACAAATTCGCGTGGCACCTCGGTGCCCTCGGAAAGCAGACTTACCGTTCCTGCAAGAATATCATGAGGGCAACAGTCCAGAAGGTGGCTCTTGCAGACACGCTCATCGGTAAACTTCACCCTTTGCCTGGTTTCATCGCCTGAAATTCATGTTTGGTTATAAATAGAAAACACACACATCAGAAAGGCTGATCACGCCGGGCAAGTTGTGGTATGCTTCATCTTGCCTCGTTATGCAGATTAAAATAATTCACGAACCCCAGAACTGCTGGGAAAACTACAAAAAACATAAGTCATGGAATATTCTTTTTTTTTTTCCCTTTCACAGCCGAGAATGGAATCAAGCACAGCATTTAATGTCGCATGCACCACTTACTAAGTATGGTGCTGACTATAACTATGTCCATTGCCAGACATCTATGTAAAAAAAAAAACAGCAGAGTCAGAAATGGGCAATCTGGATCCAGACCACAGAAGGGTGGTTTTTTTTTCTACACAGAGAACAAAGGTCTAGAGAAATCAAAACCAATGCTATCCAAATGCCGTGAATCACAAGACAGACCCACAGCTAAGAATTTTAAGAGGCAGCCACTTGTGAATTCAGCATCGATTGAATTAGGTGTTGCTGATTCATAGATATTAACTTAACGGGTTGCTGAAACGGCCACCAGAATGTTCAACATTGCTCTAAAACAATAGGATCTGTCTTTTCCCTTCCTCTTCCCACCCCCAGAAAACATTTTACATTTGGGAGCCACTTAAAACAAGCAAAACTTTAAAAAAAGTTAGTTAATACACACTGCGAGCTCCAACACATACTATACCCATCTGCATTCTTCAAGACCTCAGCTGCAGAATTTTATGCCCGCTGTTGAAAAGTTTTAAAGGAAAAGCTTTCTTGCCCATACCTGCAGTAAGGAAGTCAGGGGAATGATACATAAAACGTAAAGGCAAAGTGGTAACGGTAGGTGACAGTTGATTTCAAAAAGCTAGTCTGTGTATGAATATAAGATTAGGACTCACAAGCATCCAGGACTAATGGTGTGTCTATTGAATAGGTTCTCTCTCTTTTTTAAAAAAAAGTCCTTTTCCTTCTTTCTAAGCTATACTTTTAAAGTTACTTGTGGGGAAAAAAAGCAGCAAACACTCTTTTTTTGTTATAACAGCTTTAAAAATTGGTTGTGACTCACGGCTCGATGAACATGAGGCTTTTCTGCAACATCCTTGCAGATTGATGTAGGCAGGCAAAGATACACTGAACCTTTATAAATAAAATAGAGGGGCCACAATTGTTCAGTTTGTATGAAATAAAAATATGGGAAGAAATTCAAATACAACTCAAATACACAAAGAAAGAACAGGCACTTATTCACTTATGAAACCAAGTGCAAAAGGTTTATCAGCAGAGTTCTGCCAATGCGCCAGGTTTTTAAGTCTGCTGATTCAAGGAAGGAAGCAGATACACACCTTTCCAGGAATGCACAGCTTTTTGAAGGAAATATTATTTTCCTGGGGCAAACACTGAAGTTTTCTATGCAGAACAAGCCTGACTCCGTGCTTTTAGACACGAAGCAATACCTCTACAGGTGAGTCTACCAAAAGAAAAGCCTCACTGTGTAAAAGAAGGGTTTTTTTTATTAAAGCCTCCAACACAGGGCTGCAGCTGAGAAACGTGGCATTTTAAAGCCTTCCATTTCAGGCCTCTTCTGCTGTCCAAGAAATCAATGTAATATGTATTCCTTGTCGATACGTTCCACAGAGCCATACAAACATTCAATAGGCTGCTCTGTTTTACCCTGAAGGACTGATGACGCCCCCCCCTTCCATACCATCTGTACCAACGTTTTATGCTACCGAGCAGGTGTTTCCAGAGATCAGAGGTTACGTCAGGAGCTACACCACCTGCTTTGGCAGGCCTAGGGGCTGGCACATCCTAGGTGCGATGACGCAGGTGCTGGAGACCTGGACGTCCTGTTTAGGCGCCCGCCGCAAAGATCTGTACGTCGTCAAGCATCAGCACCCACATGACCACGGCCAACAGCTCTGCCGGCCAGTGTGCCGCACCGCCAAGCGGGAAACTGGTCCGACTGGTTTGACCTGCAGCTTTGTTTTGCTACTCTTTCTGCACCCAGCTTTTCTTCTGGTAAAAATGAAGACATATGCTGAGCTACGGCCTTGTCTTAGATTTGGGTGGTGGTGGTGGGAGAACGGCAGTGGATCTATCCCAGCCACTCTGCCTGGTCGTTCTGGGGCGCCCACAGCCCCAAATCTGTGGCTCCATCTCTTGCCTCTTCTATCCACAGCGACCGATGGGGCCTCTTCGCTTCCCACCTTCCTGGATCTACCCTTGTCCGTGGCCTTGCATAAAAGCAAACAAACCCTCCTCTTCTTCGAAGGGTGCTTTCATGTCCAAGCTCTCCCTCAATTCGCCCTCCTGTTCTAGGGCAAACCTCCCCACCCTCCCCGAGGCCCAACATCTTATGCTTGGCGGGGATTTCTCTGGAGCTGCCCTGGGAAGCCAAGTAAAGGTCGTCCCCCCCCCACACACACACACGTGTGTGTGAAAGTCGTGTCTGACTCTAGGGGCGGTGCCCATCTCCGTATTTAAGCTGAAGAGCCAGTGTTGTGCAAGTCCATGGCCACGTGGCCGGCATGGCTGCAAGGAAACACTGTTTTTACCTTCCTGCTTTTTTACGGTGATACCTATTGATCTACTTGCATTTTTACATGCTTTCGAACTGCTAGGTTGGCAGGAGCTGGGGTGATCAGCGGGAGCTCGCTCCGCTGCGTGGCACCCGGGATTCGAACTGCCGACTTTGTGGCCAACAGTTTTCAGTGCTCCGGCCCGCTGAGCCACCAGGCCAGGGCAAGGGGCAAAAGGAAGGGGACCTCTGAGCATGGGCTGAGTGCTTCTCCTCCGGAGGCATTCCAATCCTCCCTCCCTTCAAGGAGGCACTTGGAAGGGATTAGGATGCCCTCCTGGGTGGGGGCGGAGGCTTGACGTGGGTTAGGGTCAAGTTGGAGCAAAACAAGTTGATGAGCCACGTAGCCGCCACAAAAAACAAAAAAACCAAAATACAGGGGACCCTGGTATAACAAATGGTTTGTATAACATAAAATCTGTACAACATAAAAAAATTCCAGAGATTAATGGGGAAATTGACTTAACAGAATCGCCTACGGGGGGAAGAATCCGTACACCATAAAAAAGGACCGACTCTGTTTTCAATTTATTCCTATGGGAAATTTGTATCAAGGAAAACGGGCTTCACCTAATTTCACTTCCTTTTTGTACAACGTACCACTTTGTACAAAAGGAGGAGTCCCCCTCTTCGGCCACGTTTTAACCCCTGGGTTACAGCTCTGAGGGAGAGGAGGTTTTTTTTGGGGGGGGGGGGGGGCATGTCGAAATGTTAGTTAGCAACTATTTTTAGGGTGGGTGGGTGGGTGGGTATTATTATGTTTTCCTTAATAGCCGAAAAGGTATCACCTCAGGGTCTCCTTTTTTTTTTGTACAGTGGACCCTTGTATAACAAACAGCTGGTATAAAACTTTGTACAACATAAAAAAATCCCGGAGATATAGGGGGAATTTGCTCAACAGAATCGCCTATGGGGCGAATCCGTACAACACAAAAACGGTCACAATTAGGGATGAATCTGTTTTCAATGCATTCCTGTGGGAAATTTGTATAAAGGAAAATTTGCTTAACACAGAATTTCATTTGGAACGAATTAATTCCTTTCTACAAGGTGCCCCTGTATGTCTTATTTCCGCCAAGGGGAGGGAAGGGCCTGGGAAGAGGGCGGGGAGGAGGCGAGACGTGTGTGTGTGTTTGGGGGTGACAGAGAAGGGCCGCCCCGCCACTCTGAGGCCGCCCAGCCGCCTGAGGCTCGGCCCCGGGGAGGAGGAGGATGAAGGCGGCGAGGAAGAGGAGGAGGAAGAGGAGGAAGAAGAGGCGGGGGGTGGGTGGCGGCGGCAGCAATAATGGCGGCGGCTCCTTCCTTCCTTCCTTCTTTCTTTCTTTCTTTCTTTCTTTCTTTCTTTCTTTCTTTCTTTCTTTCTTTTCTTTTCTCCTTCCTTCCCTTCCCTTCCCGGCCTTGCCCGCCTTGAACTCACCGTCCCGGGCGGTGCCCATCAACTGGTCGAGCAGGGCCCGCATCTGGGCCTGGGCCGACATGATGGCGGCGGCGGCGGCGGCGGTGGTGCTGGCGGTGGGAAGAGGGAAGGCGCGTCTCCTTGGCAACCGGGGGAGGGAGGGAGGGGGGGGGTCCAAGGGCGCCCTCGGGTGTTTGGGGGGGCGGGGCGGGGGGGGAATAGAAGGCTTGAGGGGAGCGCGCGCGGGGGGTGACGGTTGGGAATGAGAGAGAGAGAGAGAGAAGAGAGACAGACAGACGCCCAGCCGGCCCCCCCGGCTCCCTTCCGCTCTCGCTCGCCTCACCACAGCCTCCCTCGCGAGGCACGACGGGAAAAAAGGGGGAGAAGGGCGCCGACGTCCTCCACGGCGACCCGGACGACGACGACGACGACGACGTCGCCGGGTCACGTCCCGCCCTCGCTCGCGCGCAAAGCCCTCTGGGGATTGGAGTCCGCGCCCTCGGACGGGCTGTTTCCCCGCCGCGCGTCCTGGGAACCCGTGGTTCGAGGCGGGAGGCTAGGGGGGGGGGGCGGGATGGGCGGAGCGCCTCTCGACGATGATGGTGGTGGTGGTGATGATGATGATGATGATGATATATCTATTTATTTATTTATTTATTTAGACTATTTTACCCCACCTTTCTCCTTGGAAAGTAGTAATAATAATAATAATTGTTTTAATTAATAATAATTAATTAAATTTGTTATAAACTTTTATTTATTTTATTTTGAATATTTTACCCCACCTTTCTCCTTGGAAAGTACAGCAATAATAATAATAATAATAATAATAATAATAATAATAATAATAATAATAATAATAATAATAATAATAATAATAATAATAATAAATATTGTTGTTGTTGTTATAAACTTTTATTTATTTTATTTTGAATATTTTACCCCACCTTTCTCCTTGAAAAAAGATAATTATAATAGGTCAATGTTTTTATGATTTTGATTACCTGTGCCTGGTATTTATACTATAACAACTACAACAACAACTACTACAACTACAACAACAACAATGTATTCTCAACGGCTTTCACAGCTGGGATCTCATAGCTGTTGCGGGTTTTGGGGGCAATTTGGTTGTGTTCTGGAAGTTTTTCTTCCTGACGTTTCACCAGACTTCAAGAGGGCAAGGAGCTCAGGGAACAAGGAGTTCTCTCTCTGTGCTTGCCCATCTTGATAGAGAGTTTTCCTCCCCGTTTGTCCTTTGAATCATCCTCACCAAGTTACTGAGATTCCATCAATGTTTGGGTATGAGTGTGGTGGCAGCGCTACCTTTGCAAGGAAAGCATTGTGCTTCTTGACAGTGTGGCAGTGAGTTCCAGCCTGGTTATGTGACGCTATTGGGTTGTTTTGCTTTCCAAAATTTGGTGATGGGCAGCAAAACTAGAGGGAATTCCCTCCCCGCCCCCCCCCCGCTGCTCTGTCCCATGTACGGTGGACCCTTCTATAACAAACAGCTTGTATAACATAAAATCTGTACAACATAAAAATTCCGGAGATAGGAGAAATTTGCTTAACATAATCGCCTATGGGGAAAATCCATACAACATAAAAATGGGATTACTCC
The DNA here is from genome assembly GCA_029282475.1 of Phrynocephalus forsythii. Lineage (NCBI taxonomy): Eukaryota > Metazoa > Chordata > Lepidosauria > Squamata > Agamidae > Phrynocephalus > Phrynocephalus forsythii. The sequence goes on along the minus strand of JAPFRF010000021.1, from coordinate 4,370,052 downwards.
ATTTTCAATGCATTCCTATGGGAATTTGTATAAAGGAAAATTTGCCGAACATAATTTCATTTGGAACAAATTAATTCCTTTATATAAGGTCCCACTGTACATTCAGGGACACAGCAGCAGTGACATGTGTCTGTGGGTCACATGTACCTTTCACATAGATGGGACGGTATATAAATTTAATAAATAAATAAATAAATAAACAATATCCTAATATTAAATATGCAGAACGTGAAAGGTTAAAAGGTAGAGCAGAACAAATAGGAACAACATTGATGCTGGAAAAAACTTTTCAGATTTACCAGGGGAAAACCGAATGGGGATCCTCTGAAGCCCACCTCTTTTTTGATCTTGTCACATTAGAAGTGAGAGCCCGTCTCACAAAAGCTTACAGTAAACTAGCAGTTCGTCTGTAAGGTGCCACAATGTCTTTTTTAAAAATATGTTTGTTTTGTCTTTCTTGTTGATACACTTGGTACAACTTTGAAAACTACCGTTTCAAAGTTAATATACCACACGAGAATACAGTTACTTCTTTGGTACGAAGAGTAGCGTTTCCTAGGTATTATCTAAAGTAAGTCGTAAAAAGGATCTGAGGCTTTTAAAAGGCGTTTTCCGGAGAAACGTTTAATTTCTGTCCTTAAACTTGTGACCCGATCAGAGGGAGGGACGAGAATTCCAGCAACCATCTCTGTGTTGAAACTTCTATAAGGAAAATGGCTGCTGGCCAAAACATTTGCCTGGGATTACCTGGAATTATGGGAAACGACAGGGCTGATTGAAGGTAACACTCATCATGAGGAACTGGATCAAAACCTTTGGACAGTGGTGGGATTGCAAGCTCAATGACAAGCACCGGGCAATATGTGTAGCTCTGCTTTTAGTCAGCAGAGGGGGCATGGAAATATAATATTTCCTTCCAGACCTGCTAGTCTCTCTGACCAGAATACAGTGGAACCTTGACTTACATGCTGCTTGACTTGCATCATATTTGACTTGCAGCAAGAATAAAACTTAAATGATAGACATTGTGGCTATGAACATCAAAAAGTGGAGGCGTATAACTTGTGGACTATAATTCCACTGCCTCCTCCTCTCTTTGAAGACACATTTCATTTACATCCCCGGAAGGAATCTCCTATCCCAGTCAAATTTGTGTTAAGTTGCTGTTTTCGGGGGTCTTTTTCATCATCTGGAACGGATTAATCCGCTTTCCCATTACTTTCTATGGGAAAAGTTCGTTTGGCTTAAGTCATGTTTGACTTAAGTCTAGACCTCTGGAACGGATTAATGATGTAAGTCAAGGTTCCACTGTAACAACAACATCTGGGGGCGCCTTAAAAGCTGAGACATTTTAGTATGGCATCAAGTTTAGGAAACAAGAGTGCACCTAAAGATCAAAGCAACTTGTAGAGGAGAGCAGGTCAAGCTGGGCCACTGTATCCCTCTGAACATCTTTGGCTTACGGCTTCAATCACCTCTAGGCAGCAGAACCAACCGTGAGGGATCAGGACATCTCAGGGGGCACAGAAATGGATTGTGTGTTGTCGCTTCGCCCGTTTCCTTCAGAAGCTTCTTGTCGCCTGATCCTTGTGAGATTAGGAGCAGCAGTTGCTCCCAGCAAATCGGAATGCCTGCTGTTTTTGATAACGTATTTGTGCCTACCGATTCACATGCCCAGGCAAGATATTTTGGGGTTGCCAACTTGGGTCAGGAATCAGTGGACTGGAGAGCCAATAAGATCACACAGCAGATGTGCCCAAAAGCTATCCACGGGTCTCTTTGCTTCCCACTTTCTCAACCTGTATAGAGTTCTTTCTTCAGAAACACTGGGGCTAGGGGTGCCAGATGGTGGTGTACTGTAGTTCAAAATCTATAAATCACTCTGATGCCCCTTCAAAACATAATTGCAAAACATAACAAACAGCTTGTATAACATAAAATCTGTACAACATAAAAAATTCTGGAGCTAGGGGAAATTTGCTTAACATAATCATCTATGGGGAGAATCCGTACAACATAAAAATGGGTTTACTCCATTTTCAATGCATTCCTATGGGGATTTGTATAAAGGAAAATTTGCCTAACATAATTTTATTTGGAACGAATTAATTACTTTATACAAGGTACCACTGTAGTTGATTCACACACACACACACACACACACACACACACACACACACACACACACACACACCTCCTTCTAACCTGCTCTGATATGACCCAGAACCTTCTCTGGCTGTCACAAGAAGCCACCATGAATGGAGAGGGGGCCAGCTGGTCCACTAGTGTAATCTGACTTGGGGGCCCCACACGGCCAACAACAGGGATCTCGCTAAGCCCAAATTGACTTGGCCAGAGATGGGTCTCCTTGCTTGGGGAGAAAGAAGAAGCACTTATTGCAGGCATGTCCAAACTTCGGCCCTCCTGATGTTTTGGACCACAACTCCCAGAATTCTAAGCTTAGATTGCCAATGGCAAAGGACTGTGGGAGTTGTGGTCCAAAACATCTGGAGGGCCGAAGTTTGGACATGCCTGACTTATTGCCTTGAGATTTCAGCTGGCACCTTGAGACCTCCCAACCTTTGGGGGCTGCCAAGAAGAGCACAGAGAGCCAGCATGGCGTGGGAACAGCAACACCGTCATTAATGCCATGACTCCTTCTGTTCATGCTGCTAATGTCAATGGTTCAAGAAACGTCAGGCTGAATAGTCAGTTTCACGTCACCAAATCTGGTCCTTGTTGCAAAATGTTTGGACACCCCTGTTCTAGGGACTGACTCCCCAATCCCTTCCCATTGGCCATGCTGGATGGAGCTGTGGTTTCTACATCTGGACAGCCAGAAATCACCCATCTTTAAGAGTAGTCCCAGGTAGCAGGCTCATGGTGGACTCAGCCTTCCATCCTTCCGAGGTCAGTAAAATGAGTACCCAGCTTGCTGCTGGTGGGGGGGGGGCAGTGTGTTGCCTGCATCCTGTAATTAAAACTGTAAACCGCCCAGAGACAACTTGAAGTGGTATGGGGCGGTATATAAGCAGAACACTTTTACCTTTATTGGTCACTACTAAAACAAAACATGTAAGCTTAGCTTTCAATAGCAACTTGCTATCTTTATCAAAGTGTTGTACCAAAGATGCAATCTTGATAGAGGATGTAGTCTATCGGGTGCTGAGAATCTTTTTGGTGAGATGGAATACACCAGATGATGGTATCAGGAGGCAGGCTGGTGTTAAGACTTTAAGACATCTTTAAGAGAACTTGATGCTGTTTTGTTGTTTCCTACAAGCGGCTTCCTTCCCTCAGCTGACGGTGTGATTATACAATGAGCACATGTCCTGGAGCCAATTCAGACTGGTGGCATCCATTTTGGGGGGTTTCCAGGGCCTGCCTAGAAGTTGTTCACCCTTCCTGTCCTCCGGTGGTGCCATGGGACGGTGTAGCTTGCTCCGCAGTAAGAGACCTAAACCACTGACCAAACTAATCTGTCTGGAGCCTCTATGGGCGCTTTTATACAACCCCTAAAATCAGTGGCAAAGGGCTCCCAGATGTGGAGCTTAAAATTGTTTTCCCACCAGCTCCGGACTTTTAAAAAAATTAAGCGTGACCACGCCCACCTAAGCGCATCCCAGCGCTTCTTCCAAGTACCTGGTCTCTGAAGGTGAAAATTTTCTGATGTGGATTGCAAAGCAGTGAGTGCCGGGCTCTCCCCACCTTCTGTTTGTTCTTTTTTGCTCCCCCACCCCTTTAAGAGACTGGAATGCTTCCCGGGCAGCTCCCAACCGCAGAGCGGAGGTGAGCCTGCATTCTTTTCTCCCTTTTTTTCTCCCTCCCCTCACCGCAGACAGGAGGATGGCGTGCGGAGGGGTGGGAACACAGCAAGAGGAGCAAACCCCCAAGATCTCTGGTCCGAATTTAAGTTGCCAGCGGATCTTAGGGGTCGTGTAAAAGCGCCCTGTGACAACACATGAGACTCCAAAATAACAGGAAACCTGTGAAATGTCTGATCTGTTAAAAAGAAAAAAGTGGAACCGGCGATCCCTTTGGGCTACTAGAAAAATAACAAAAACATTGCTAATATTTCGAGGGCGAAACCCTCTTCCTCAGAGTAGTACCAATAGGTTATAACGTGGCAAAAGAGGGATTTGCCAGGAGTTATTTCTTAGATGGAAGGTCCTTGGCAAGATGGGGGTGGGGGAAAGCCAGGCAGTTTCTTCGTTGAGACTTGGAGCTTGGAAATGAAAGGCTCACCTCTTGCACTTTTGCATTTTGCATTTATTTATTATTTATTTATTTATTTTGCATTTGGTTTTTTGTGATAATAAAATAAACAAATAAAACACAAATGGGCTATAGCAATGGCTTGGTTTTTGTGATGGGCAAGCTGCTGTTAAAAAGAGGGGAGAGCAACCCAACCGACAGTTTCCTCCAACCACAAGTTTGCGCCTGACCCAAGGGGCTGACCTCCCGTTGGGCGGCCCGGAGACCAAAGCGCTGCCTCTTTGCTTCGCTTCCGAGATCCCAGGGGGATACAAGCACACCAAAGCGGCCACCACCTAATGCTCCTTCTAATGGAAGGAGGTAATCGGAGTGCTTGCGGGGTTAATGGCCGGTGTAATCTAATTGCGGCTCATTTGGAGTGCTAACATATTGGAACTATTGATTTTTCTTGCACAGAGACCGCGAAGAGGGGCCAGCAACCTCCGGTGGCGATGGCAGCACCAGGGCCTCACCCAGGCGCAGCTCTGCGGCTGCTCCTGGGCCGCTGCGATGATAAGACAGAAGTTGGGTTAGCAGAACGATGGACTCTTTTTATGAGAAAATGCTGGCCAGGGGGAAGAGGCCACCCCATAGAACCATATGCCCAGGCATATGCTCCCTCGCCCCATGGTGTTTGGTCGAAACTGTGCTCGTCAACAGAAAATGCTGAAATAAGGTTTCTCCATCTAACAGCCTGGGCTAGGAGAATCATATAGAACAGTGTTGGCAAACCTTCAGCACTCCAGATGTTTTGGACCACAACTCCCACAGTTCCTTTGTCATTGGCAATCTAGGCTTGGAATTCTGGGAGTTGCGGTCCAAAACATCTGGAGTGCTGAAGGTTCGCCACCACTGATATAGAATCACAAAGTTGGAAGGGCCATTAAAAGCCATTAAGTCCACCCCCTTGCTCAAGGCAGGAGTCCTAATCAAAGCAAACGTGACAGATGCTTGTCCAATTTTCCCTTGCGTGCCTCCAGCGTTGGAGCTCTCACTGCCTCCCAACATCATAAGAACATAAGAAGAGCCCTGCTGGATCAGGCCAAAGGCCCATCTAGTCCAGCTTCCTGGATCTCACAGTGGCCCCACCAAATATGTCCGGGAGTGCACGAGACTAGATCTCTGTCTCCTGATCCCACTCCCCTGCATCTGGCCCTTGAAGTACCCTGGTTTTAAGCCTGGAGATGACACATCTCCAGCATGGCTTGTCACCTGGGATGGACTTTTCCTCCAGGAATCTGTCCAATCCTCTTTTGAAGGCATCCAAGCCAGATAACCATTCATTCTGTTGTTGTACTGCTCTAACAGTCAGGAAGTTTTTCCTGATCGTCATCCAAAGACTGGCTTCCTGTAATTTGAGCCACATTGCTCTTGGCTGCGTGGCTTGTTCTTCCATGCACAAGAAGGAAGGGACATGTGGTTTTTATGAGTGATGGTGACCTGAGGTTGAGTGATGGGCCAACCTCAACCCTTCCACCCCATCAGCTTTGGCTGCTTTCCATACTACTTGGGGAATCTCTTAAACGGAGAAGAAATCCACCTTCTTCCCGCTTTCTTTAGCAGAATGGTGGCACGTAAGTGTTTTAAATGAATACCTTAAATACTGCAAACTGGATCTGGACCAGGCAAGTGTTCAGATGGAAGATGCCTAGCTACTTTAGGGCACAGGGACATCATTTATTATTACATGATCAGAAAAGAATGAACAGGTGTTTACTTGAAGAGACACAGTCCTGCAACTCATTACATCCTTGGTGAGATTTCCTCACCTTACCACCTCTGCTCTTCTGCCTCTGATTTCCCCAGGATCAGAATGATGATACACTATGGAGGAATCCAAAGGACTCCAAGTGCAGCTCATGAGAAATATTATTCCTGCTATAAAAATCTGGCTTCTGGATGGTTTGGGCTCCCTGCAGTATGCTCGCTGTCTGCAGGGCAGCATTCTGACTTTGCTTGGGTCTCCACCTTGAAGACCCCAACCAACGTTCTCCCTTTTCTGCCAAAAGATTGCAATCTTTTCTGCAAAAGATTGCGAATCTTCTTTTTAAGACAACAATGCTCCAGATTCCCCAGGCAAGACGGCTGTTAGAAATCAAGTTTTCCAAACTCCCAGGACGAGCCTTTCTGCATCTCTAAGGCAATTCCTGTGTCCCACTGAGCCAGGCAGTGGCCTAATAAGCCCTCTGCAAGCAATCAGTTTAGAAAGAAAAAATAAGTTCAGTTCAGAGGCCAGAACAAAAGGCACTCAATGAATAGAGCCCATAATCCATCACTGAAGTCCCCTTTAAAATGTTTTAACCCCCATCTTTCTCCTCCTCTGTGACTTTGGAACTCCTTCCCACTGGAGGTCACCCTGGCACCATCTTTGCTGTCCGTCCAAGAGCAGGCAAAGACCTTTTCCTTCAGGGAAGCTTTTCCTCTGTAACTACACCTACCCCCCCAGTTTGCGGGTTGTGATCAGATGGTCACCCTCCTCCCTTTTATCCACCCCTCCCAACAGTTGAAGGGCAATCTCTTTAGGCAAGCTTTTGATAATGTTTTTTACTAACTTTTTTTTTGCTATGCCTTGTGGCCCATGAAAAATTACCCGAGCCTCCGTGAATCCCCTTCAGTGATGGATATAGGCTCCATTCATTGAACGGGTCTCTTCTAATTGGGTCTGATCATCGGATTTAGCTCTGTTCTAGCGTCCGATCAATAGTGGCCTTCTAAAAGAGATGGCAGAACAGGAGTTTTGCATTTGCAAACTGAAATCCCCTTGACTCAATGATGCTGCTCTTAGCGGGACCAAGATTCTGATACAATGCCTTCTGCTAGATTTTTAAAGCCTACATTTATTTGGGGTTTAAAAAAATCATTATGGTCGCAATCATCCCTCTTCTCTTTGGAACGGGCCATTTCCCTAGAAAGGAGTGTCGCACAAAGAGAGCCCAGCCCGCCGCCAGCCAGACGGGCGTTTCGTGTTTGCACACGAGTTGTTCGAGCAGCGTGACTTTCTTCTGGAGAGGGATGCTCCTTCTGAAGTCAAAATACCATGAAATTCAATTTTACGCCTGCTTGACGAGGCTTGATTTCACACACACACACACACACACACACACACACACACACACACACACACACACACACACACACACACACACACACACACACACACACACACACACACATACAGAGCCCTCTGCCAATGTGCGTTGGAGGCGGCCGGGCAGCTGGGGTGGCAGACCTAATAGGGCGAATCCGCAGGAATAACACTCGAAAATCCCCCAGGAAGTGGGCCATTAAGGTGAGCCCTATCTCTCCTCTTGCTTGGCTCCTTGTCTGCCGTGTTCTCTGGTTGCCCGGCACTAAAACAAACCCAGGTTTTGTTTACCGAGCTTGGCGATTACAATACAACCGCCAAATATTTGCTAGTCCTCTCCCCCACCCCACCCCACCCCGGTTCTCCCAGCGCCACTATAAATACTTCAGCCCCACCTGGGAGTTGGCAGAGGAGAAGGAGGGGGCTTGAGACGCAGCGAACAGGTAAGTGGCGAGGAGGCTTTGGGGAGGAAAGACAGAATGGCCCGCAGGGGGGAGAACTCTTTGAGAAAGGGGTGCTTTCTCCTGTCTTCTGGCCACCTCTAAAGCCTTCCACCATTGGGGGCCCACATCCTTCCCCGGTGGCATCCGCCTGACCTGCCTGATTCCTTCCAGGCCAGGCGCCTCCATGTAGCCGCCCTGGGGGAGATCTGGAAACCTTCCACTAAGGACAGGGACTTCTCTGTGGTGGCACCGCAGTTATGGAACCAGCTCCTGGATGATCTGGCCTTGGTCCCCTCCCTGTACTCCTTTAGAAGGTCATGAAATAACACTCCTCTTCAAGGAGGGGGCTCTGGCGCCAGGCCCTGGCCTGACACCGCACCTCCTTCTTCTTTTTTCAGGCTGAGATTTGGCTCTCTCGTGTTGAGAGCATGTTTTGTTGCTGGTGTGATGCTAGCCTTGTGGTTCTCAACCTGTGGGTCTCCAGATGTTCCTGGACTGCAACTCCCAGAAGCCTCCACCACATCTGGGGACTCACAGGTTGAGAACCACTACCCTTTGGTGTGCTGCCATTCTAATTTAGGCGCTTGTAAACCTCTCAGAAGAGTGATTCGGCACTAAGGGGTGGTAGTGTATAAATAAATAAATAAGACGCGGAAGGCATAAACGTGGAGTCCACATTCTACCCACTCTGTACCCCCCCCAAAGAGCCTCGCGAGGTGGGTTAGCTTGAGAAATAGTGGGCCAGTTGTGCTAGCCGAGGCTTCGCTGCCCCATTAGTTAAGTGTAGGTCGCAGGTTGGTGGCATATGCAAGGAGAAGGCCAAGCTCCGGGCATGTGAAGGAACGACTCAGCTTATCCCTGATGTGCTAGCTTGCTAGCTGCGGGGAGCGTCCCAAATGGAGGCTTGTTCGGAAAGGTGGTGTCGTGGTGTCGGGTCTTTCTGGGGGCATGTGTATGTGCCCTCAAAGGTTCGGCAGCCTGGGTCTTTGGTTACTGCAGTGAACTTCCCAACTGGACAGAGGTGCAAAGGGTAGGGGGCCAGTCATGTCACCGGAAAGGGTGTTAAGGGAAAAACATCCCAGCCTATTTTTTCTCATGCTATTTTGTTACTTGTAGGTTGCGTGCACATGCATGAATGCGTATTATTGTTCAAATATACCAGGCACAGACAATGAAAATTATAGAAGCATTGACTGGTATTAGCATTTTGCAATGATGATGATGATGATGATGATGATGATGATGATGATGATGATGATGATGATGATGATGTTATGTATCATCTGCCCATAGCAAAGAACTGGTGGGATCATAACCCTGAAAATATGATTGAAAATGAACATGCAAAATTACTTTGGGGCTTCCGAATACAGACAGACAGGTTTTTGGAGCATAATACCTCGGATATTGTGATTGTGGAGAAGAAAAAAGTGTGGATCATTGATGTTGCTATATCAGGAGATAGTAGAGTCACCGAGAAACAACTTGAAAAAAATTACCCGATATCAGGATCTGAAAAATGAACTTCAGAGACTCTGGCATAAACCGGTACAGGTGGTCCCAGTGGTAATCGGCGCGCTGGGTGCAGTGCCTAAAGAGCTAAGCCAGTATTTAGAAGAAATTGGAGTTGGCAAAATCACCATCAGTCAGCTGCAAAAAGCCACCTTGCTGGGATCTGCTCGCATAAATCACCATTACATCACATAGTCCTAAATGCTTGGGAAGCGTTCGACTAGTGATTTGTAATACAAAATCCAGCATAGTTGTCTTATCTGCTGTGTGACAATTTAATAATAATAATATGTTTATTATTTATTAGGTTATTTTACCCTGCCCTTCTCCTTCAAAAGGGCCCGAGGTGTTGTATGTCATTTAAAAACACAATATTAACAAATGTTACGTAAGAATTAATAACATATTGAAAATGCTAGGGTTGGGGGCAGGGGAAGCATTACTAAAATCTGATTTAGAAGCATTCAAAATATAAACCATCCCGTTCATTGCATCCTAGACAGTCAGTCGCTCATGGAAAGCCTGCCTGAGGAGAAAGGTCTTGGCCGTCTTGTGGAAGGACAGCAAAGATGGGGCCGACCTGGCCTCTGGTGGCAGGGAGTTCCAGAGGCTGGGAGCAGCAACAGACACAGCCTTCTTCTGTGTCCCCACCAAGTAGACCAGTGAGGGTGGTGGGACCGAGAGAAAGGAATCCCCCCCCTTGGATTATCTTAATACTTGAGCAGGCTCGTAAAGGAAGACACAGTCCTTTTATAGGTTAAAAGCAGCACTTTGAATTGTGCCTGGAAACAGAATGATGGGCAGCGCAGCAAGGGGTTTCTATGATCCCCTTTAACCACCCCCAGCTAGCAATCTGGCTGCTGCGTTTTGGACCCACTGAAGTGTTCCAAGCTCTTTCCAAAGGTAACCCCTCATGGAGTGCATCTGTGTGGGATGTAAGGAGGGCATCCACCACCCTGGCCAGGTCAGACCTCTCCACGATTGGGCCCAACTGTCATCCTTGTTTTAACTGTGCAAAGGCACTCCCTGGCCACAGCCGAAACCTGGGCATCCAGGAGACGAAACCAGGAGCACCCCCAGGTGGCATGTGTGAATGTGTGCATTCAAAACGACGAAGGTTAATGCCCTTCCAGTGCAACCCAAAGTGAGAGAGGGTTTGAGGTTTACTTCCCGGAATACAATATTCCTGTCTGCAGGCTCTGTGGGGTAAGAACACAAGGGATGCTGTTTTGCCCCATGGCGCAGTGGTTAATTGCTTGTACTGCAGGTAAAACCGTGCTCACGACCTGGGGTTCAACACCAGGTGGCAGGCTCATGGTTCACTCAGGCTTCCATCCTTCCGAGGTCGGTAAAATGAGTCCCCAGCTTGCTGGGGGGGGGGGGCAATGTGTAGCCTGCATTACTGTAAATAAAACTGTAAACTGCCCAGAGACTACTTGAAGTGGTATGGGGTGGTATATAAGCAGAACACTTTGCTTTTTTTGCTTTTGAACCAACTTGCACATGAAATGCTCCCCGCATCTATCACACTAGCACATCAGGGATATGTTTCAGAGCTCTTTCCCTGATACACAGGCTTTCTGCATGCAGGGAGCTTTGGACACGGGAGGAGCACACAAAGCAGTGCGCCTTGTATTGGGGGTGTGATGTACAGCCACCATGCCCCTGCCTCTGTGTCTGATAATGTTCTCTCCTCCCTGCTGTGGTTCTTTCTAGAAAGAGTGAAGCAAGAGGTGTTCATGATGGCCGCTGGAGTTATCCAAAGCCCAGGCAAGTTCAGGCTAGCCACGGGTTTCCAGCATCCTTTCCTACTCAGCACCGCTGGGCAGGAGATGGCATCGCAAGACTCCTCTGAAGAAGATATGGAGGAGGAAGAGGAGGAGGAGGAGGAAGAAGAAGAAGAAGGAGAAGGAGAGGAAGAAGAAATGGAAGAAGAAGGAAGACTACTAGGGGAAGGGGGATCCACAGGAACTCCTGAGGGTCCCGGTCTGAGTGGAAAGTCAGAGGCCACCACTGTGGCCGCTGACGTGGGTGCCACGGAAATGACCACGCAGCTCCTGCGGTTCGCCGAGCGAGTCAGCGACGACATCCAGAGGTATTTTGGCGGGAAAGGCCACGCCGACGACCCGGAGGCCTGCAACATCTACGAGGAGGCGTGCTCCCCTCGGCTCTCGGGGCGCCTGCTGTACTACACGGATCTGGTCCGGATTTCCCGAAGCAGAGGGCCTGAGGAAGAGGAGGAGGAGGAGGAGGAAGAGGAAGAAGAGGAGGGCTTCCTCCCTTCTTCTAAGCCAACGTGGAGGCCTTTGGACAACGGGGCTGAGGCCAAGGGGCTGGGACCCCTGGCCGAGCTCTTCGAGTACGCCTCGTGCCGCTACGCCAAGCCGCCTGTCACTTGCAATGGGCCTGAGAGGTTGCGTCTGGAGAGGAAGTACATCCATGTCACCCCGATGCAGGCCCGGAAGCTGCCTCCGTCGTTCTGGAGAGAGCCGGCCCTCAGCCCCGTCGGCGTGCTGGCCAGCAACCCTCCCGATTTTAGCGACCTTTTGGCCAACTGGACTTCCGAAACTAGCCAGGAAGAGCTTCCAGTCGGCTGAGAGTGGGGCCACCGTGGAGTGAAGCAGAAGGAGAAAGCCTAAGATTGTTTGGAGGGGTGGGCAGGGTCTCTGTGGGTCTAGAAAAGTGACAACCCTTTTTGTTTTCTTGGATTTCCCCCTTTGGCTCTGGCGTTGCCCACATTTGCTCCTTTGAACCGTCCCCCCCCTTTCTGTCTCGTCCTCATCTTGTACATTTGTAAATAAACATGTTGGGAGACGTATCAGCTTTCTTTCTGATTGTGTCCATGTAGGTAGCACTGAGGGCGTAAATTAAAATACAGTGGTACCTTGTATAAAGGAATTAATTCGTTCCAAATGAAATTGTGTTAAGCAAATTTTCCTTTATACAAATTTCCCATAAGAATGCATTGAAAACAGAGTGATCCCATTTTTATGTTGTACAGATTCGCCCCATAGGCCATTCTGTTAAGCAAATTTCCCCTATCTCCGGAATTTTTTATGTTGTACAAATTTTATGTTATTCAAACCGCTTGTTATACAAGGGTCCACTGTATAAAACACTTGGCCCTGGATCCCTGCCTTGAGCAGAGGGCTGGATTAGATGGCCTTCGAGGCCTCTAACAACTCCATGATTCTGTGACATAAAATAAAACGTCCATTAGGCCTCCAACTCCCCGGATTTGGGGCTCGAAACAACAAAATGTCTAGCCTAGGCAGCCTCTCCGTGGGCAGATCTACTCATGGAGTGTTTGATCCAACAATATCATGACATGCTATCATGTTGGTTTTCACTTATTATGGCAAACGTCCTAGGTGGGTTTTCCAGGTTCAGAGGACTCAGAACTAGCTTTCCAGTCGCTCCTTCTGAACATGTCACTCTGTCCAAGGCTCCCCGGGTGGCAGGGCACAGAATCCCATCAGCCACACACATTCCAGGTGATCTCAACACACTCCTCTTCCAGGAACCCCCCCATAGAGATTCCAACTCCCAACCCCCTTGGCTTTGCAACCCAATGGCTCCAAGCTAATGAGTTCTGGATCCTTAACCTCTCTCTCAAAACTCAGAAACGAAGCCAGAAATGTAAAAGACTGTGTGAAAGGAACGACAGGCACTGAGAAAGTTATCCTTGTCAACAACGCCCAGAATCCCCCAGCCCAGGCTTGGGAAGGGAACTGGAGCATCGTGTATTCAGCAACTGTTGCAGTGCCTTCCAAGGCCATAGTTCCCTAATACACGGATGGTACACCTAATGGACATGAGACACCAGTCACATCAAATGTAACACAGAGATATATCTCTTAAGGGTCGTGTTTAAACTTGATCTGACTGGCAGAATTTAAATCATTAAGAAAGACAGGGAGGGAGGGAGGGAGGGAGGAAGAAAGAGAAAGAAATGAAGAAATGAAGGGAGGGAGGGTGGAAGGAAGGAAGGAAGAGAAAGAAAGAAAGAAAGAAAGAAAGAAAGAAAGAAAGAAAGAAAGAAAGAAAGAAAGAAAGAAAGAAAGAAAGAAAGAAAGAAAGAAAGAAAGAAAGAGGGGGGGAAGAGGGTGTTTGGAGCCTTCCCCATCCCAAGTTCCTGATTTTTTCACTGGAAATTTTGTAAAATTGTAACAGGATAATAATAATAATAATAATAATAATAATAATAATAATAATAATAATAATAATAATAATAATAATAATAATATGTTCTCCTATCTAGTTTTGCTCTGAACGTTCTAGCAGACAGTCCAAAGTTCCACCTCATTTACAAAAAGAAACAAACCACAAATTGGTCCAGAGGCAACTAAACACACACACATGGGGGAGAGAGAGAGAGAGAGAGAGAGAGAGAGAGAGAGACCAGCAATAATACTAAGAATGTTCTATTATGATTATTATATTTAACTGGCTAGTTGCAAAAAAGATAAGAAAATATATGGGATGTATTCAGAGGAGTCTGACATGTACGAACACAATGGTAGGTTGTTTCGGTATGAATCCCCCCCCCCCCCGTGGCTTTGAAATGCAAGTCATAGCAGGACGGGGTGGGGTAGGATGGAGTTGTTAGTGTGTAAGGAATAGAATCCCTGGAGTCAAACTTATGGGGAAAGAGGTGCTCGCCGGACAAATTCATTTGTCTTCTGCTAAGCAAAGGTCTCCTCTTTGCTCAAAAAGGCTCTTATCAGGGGGGTCAGGCAGCCTCACATCTCTCTCCTCACTCCCCCCCCCCACTCCTTAGGGCTTGTCAACAAATCTCGGTCAGATGGGAGCCTTCTACTAAGGAAGGAGCAAATTTGATAAACCCCCAAACCTTCTTAAAACACCCTGTGCCTGGCAGTTCCGAGGAGGGTAGCCCAAGATTTTCTGCTGCTTGATGGAAGTAGAGCAATGGACACCCCTCCCCAGTTTCACATTAAGAAAGGAACCAGACTGTGAAATTTTACTTCAGACCTCAAAAGCCACAGGCTAGACTTCCCGAGAAGAGCTTGGAAACAGGGAATTATGGGGATGACAACTCCCATTGGTCACACCAGAAGCATGGGTGTCGGACTCCCCAAAGTGTGTTTTCCCTATCAAGCTCTCGGGACATCCTTCCAAGAGAAAGGAGCAGTTGGAGGAAGCGGTATCATTAGGACCATGCCACCTGGTGACCATAAAACATATACAAAGCTGTTGATTTCCTAAAAAGCACACCAAGGGCTCTATCGCACGTCCTTTCAAATGCTGATTACATTTCAAGATAAAGCGTTTCCAAAAATCTTGTCCCCACGACCACCGGGCTTTTAAAAAACAACAACTTGGTTATGGCCCCTTTATGATACTTTTGTGTGCTAAAAGAAACACAGTTTCGTAGCATGAGAAAGAAAACAGCAGACTGTTAGGAACCGAAGACTGGATCTATTATGCAGAACTTTAAGGATCTTCCATCCCTGACTGTGTTCAATGAACAGCTCATCACTGCTCTCTTGTGGTTATTGGCATCAGAAAGTCCCAAACCACACAGAAACTGTTCATAAAAATGGGTGGAGCTTTCCCTTTGAGTGACTCCTAAGAGGGGTAGTTACACGAGTGACAGAAATACTGAGAGGTCAGAGGGTGCTCTCTCAATCTCTTGTTCTGTAGGAGATGGGAGGGACAGCCATTAAACTCCTCCTCCTCGTGAATTTTGGTACTCTGTGCACAGTTTGGTGAGATATCCTGCCTCCATCACAAGAGCAAGACATGGAGAACTTCCCTTGTTGCCCAGTCTTCCAATTACACTTTTGTTCCTCTGCTTAACTAGTTTAATCCATTCCCAATGCATGCTCATAAGTCAAGCAACTTGCAAGTAGAGCAGCTGCATCTAAACAATGGGGGGGGGAATGGAAAATAATTGTAAGTAGAGCAGACCGCATCTAAAATATGTAAGGCAGCAGTTGGGTTCATCATTGTTTTGCCTCCAGAGATAGTCCAAGCCAGATTTGATCTAGGACCCACTGGTCATTTTGGCTGTCCCGGGTATCGCTGAATCTCTCCTCCTGCACATACCTGTCAAGTTTTGGATTCGAAAATAAGGGATCGTGGTCACAGTATCCCCGCCCCTACCACCTGTTAAGCGTGCTCAATGCTTCGAGCATGCTCAATAGCTGTCCCCAACATGGCAGCCCCCACGCTATTCAGACGATTTCTTAAAAATTATATAATCTGGGACATTTCTGGGAAAATAATATTTCTGGGAAGACGGTGGGAAATAGGAGTAAAAAATGGGATTTCCCTGCGAATACAGGACACTTGACAGGTATGATCCTACACCGTATTTCAAGGGAATCTGTTATTTCCCCTCGCAGTTCCTCAACTGTCCAGCTTTCACACCCATGTGCTTGGAAATACAAGAGTGTGGGTGATCTTGGTCTCAGGAATGTGCAATTAGCACCTTCTTAATGTCCAGCAAAACTTGCACACTTTCCCCGAAGCAAGAAAAACAACCACCCCAAACTGATTTGTTCTGGTCTGTATTTTAATTTGGTATTTTGGCAAGGAAGTAGGACAATCAAAATTTAAAGAAGCGAATGCATAGACGAAATCAAATCTGTCTCTGCGTTATTGTGCCTTATTGCTTGGAAAGAGAATTTTCAGTAATTAGACGGGGGCAGGTAAGCTTCTTTGCTTCTCTGCCTTATTAACAATGTAAAAGCCACACCCATTAGCAACCTGAGTTGGTAGCAACCCTCCCAGGACTGGGAACCGCTCTTGGTGGAAACAACAGATGGAATTCTGTTTTGATCTCTGTTGAGTGTTCTCTTTTGCAGCTAAATCTACAGCTCCGGTGCATGGATTTCGAAAAGGGACATGGAAACAGCGGCATCGGGATCTTACAAGAACAGGTCCAGCGCCTGACCAATGAAAATGTAAGTTTCAAATAAAATACCTGTTCTCAGCAGGGCTCTGTGTGCTGAATGGGGTGGGGTGGAAGGATGGATGGAGAAAGTTGTTGTTGTTGTTGTTGTTGTTGTTGTTGTTGTTGTTGTTGTTGTCATTGCCATTGCTGCTGCCGCCATTGTCATCATCATCAGTGCACTGGTTGTTATGCAAAAATAATATAACTTGCCAGACTCCAATAGCCCCTGGGAACAGCAGGTAGAGAAGGTGTCAGAAAACAACGAAGTCAACATCTTGTGGGACTTCTGAATCCAAACCAATAGATACCTTGAACATAACACAGCAGATATAGTAGTATTAGAAAGAATAAATGCCTGGACCCTAACCTTAACCCCGGACATTGTAAATCCAGGGGATGACCGAGTTGAAAAGAAAAAAATGTAGAAAAATTAATAAAATACAGTCATGTGGCAATCAACACATCTCGCTTGTGGATGAATCACATTTCAGTGGACCCCATAGTTATTGGGGTTTGGGGAACAATGTCATGATATTTCACACAATTCAAGCAGTTGCAGATCTCAGAAATAATATCAACAGTGCTACCAAAAAAAAAAAAAAAAACAGCATTTTTAGGAATGGCATACATACTGTGCTGATATTAAACAGATACTTAGGTTTTGGGTTAGATCTGTTATCTAATACTGGTCATTGTTTTCAAAGTGTTGTTTGACTGTGCCTGGTGTTTTTCCAATAATAATAATAATAATAATAATAATAATAATAATAATAATAATAATAATAATAATAATAATAATAATAATAATAATAATAATAATAATAATAATAATAATATGACTGACGTCCTGTTGCTTATCCTAGTAAGAATGATCCAAGATCCTGAACCTGTGAGGTTCAGCTCACCATGGAGGCTTCTCATGAAGTTTGGACCAAAATTCGGAAGGATTCACTACCCCTATGAAACTGGAGTCACTGCCCTCCGATGTTATAAGAAATAGACCAAATGGTGCAATATTGTTTCCCCTTTATACAGGTCCAGTTGCAAGACAGAAATGAACGGCTCTACAGCAGACTTGGAGGGCTGCAGGAGAAAATGGGGCAGCTGGCCGGCTCCAAAACCGACTTGTCCTCCAGGCTGATCCACAGCGAAGAGGAGAAACTTAAGGTAACGCTGCGAACGCCCCATGCGGGGGGGGGGTTCATGCAAAAGGGACAAGAATCCTCATCTCCCCACCACCACCACCTCTTTCCAAATCCTCAAGGCGCTTGAAGTGTATGTTTATGCCAGTGGTTCTCAGCCTATGCGTCCCCAGATGTTCCTGGACTGCCACTCCCAGAAATCCTGGCCAGCTCAGTGAGTGATGAAGACTTCTGGGAGTTGCAGTCCAGGAACATCTGGAAACCCACATGTTGAGGACCACTGGTTTACGCAATCCCTACAACAGCTTTTTTTTCGGGGGGGGGGGGTAGGCCAAGCTTCTTATGCAAACCAGGCTCCTCTCCCAACTAAACAGAGCAAGCCAGGATAATACCACTGGAGTGTCATGTCAGTTCTCACTGATGGCAATCCTGTTCAGGGTTTCCTAAAGTGGTTTCTGCTTCCTCTTCTTCTGGGGGTGGGGGGTGGGGAGGTGGGCAGCTGGCCCAAGGCCACCCAGGCTGGCTCTACTTCACAGGAGGCCCAGTGGGGAATCGAACTCCCGACCTTTGGCTACGCAACCAGGCGCCTACACCCCTGAGCAGCGCCGAGCACGTCTCAATTTTCCATGTTGTCCTCTTGAGTTTTCTGTGGCCCAGAGTGTAAGAGAGGCTGTTTCCGTCTCTCCTTAGCTCTCCAAGGACTTGGTCGATTTCCAGATCGAAGCCAACAGAATGCAAGAGCGTCACGAGGCAGAAACCTTTGAATTGAAGAACCTGGTAAGACTCTGTGTTGGGCGCCGAGGGAAAGGACATCGCAATTCGATGGCTTCAGCACTGTGAGGTCATGGGGCCATCAAGACACCAGGCCAGGCATGCCCAAAGTCAGGCCCGGGGGCCAAATGCGGCCCGTTTTCAAATTTCAAGCGGTCCGCGGCCTCTTCTGCCCACCAGCTCAGCCTGTCACTCATCCCCGCCAGCTGCTCCCTCCCCATACTGGATGGAGACATCAGCTAGCAGTTTTATGGTTTGCCTGCCCTCCCTGCCTCTGTCCATCCCCCCAGCCACCTGCCTAGCCTACCGTTGCTGCAGCATCCTCCCTGCCTCCTTGCATGTTATGGAGCAGGCATGTCAAAACTTCAGCCCTCCTGAAGTTTTGGACCACAGCTCCCAGAATTCTAAGCTCAGATTGCCAATGACAAAGGACTGTGGGAGTTGTGTTCCAAAACCTCTGGAGGGACAAAGTTTGGACATGCCTGTTATAGAGACGTGTCCAAAGTCCTGCCTGGGGGCCAAATGTGGCTGAATGGTCAGCCCCCAAACATTTTCACCTCACCAAATCTGGCCCTCCTTGCAAAACGTTTGGACACCCCTGCACCAGGCCACCCACTGCAAATGCAGAACACATCTGTGCTGTTCTGTAGCGCTCTAGCAGAGGATTCCCAAATAGGTTGTCAAACTACAAATCCCAGCATACCCTGGGACGGTGTCATAGCAGCTGAACTTGCGTTAGCAGTACAAGGGGAAGAAGGGGGAAGAAGAAGAAAACTGTCAGGGTCACATTTATTTATTTATTTATTTATTTATTTATTTATTTATTTATTTATTTATTTATTTATTTAAAAAACTTTCATTTGCTTTTGAAATATTTTTTTATCTTCATATTTAAATACACTAAACCCCCTGTATCAGCAGGACCTATATCTCCGATTTCACTTAGCTCCACTCTGAAAATATTTTAAAAAAATCTAAAACAACCCCCCAAAACTATTTTCATGTGTATTATCAGAACTGGCCACTAGAGAGAGCCGGAGACTGTAATGTGAATACTGTATGTGTCCTTGAAAGATACATTGCATGGTATCTGGTGCCATCTAGTGGCCATTCCTGCTAATGCATGTGAAAATATTTTTTTCTGGGTCCCCCAAGCCCCTTTGCCATTTTATATAGTGTGTTCACCCTTATCCACAGTTTTCAGTATTGGGAAGGGGAGCTTGGAATCATTCCGGAGCACATACAAAATTCTTGCCCTACTGAAATTCCCCCAAACAAAGTGGCAACCAGTTAGACCAACAATGCCCCCCCCCTAATGCACGTTGCCCTCCTTGGGTTTCGCCTCCTCCCCAGATCCTCTCCCTGGAGAATCGTATCCTGGAGGTCGAGCTTCACCATGAGAAGACTGCCGGAGAGCGGGACACCTTGCAGGAGCGCCTGGGCGCCCTCGAGGCCAACCACAAGAGACTGGCGGACGAGTACCTCGCTCTGAAGAGCAATTATCTTGCCCTGGGCAAGGAGCATGAGCAGGAGGTATGGGCTGTGGACACCCTGCATCCCTGTTGCTATGGAGACGGGATGGGCATCACAGCTCTGCTGGAACAGGCCACAGCCCATCCAGTCCAGCATTCTGTCTCACACAGCGGCTCACCACTTGCTTCAGGGTATTCCCAAGCAGATGTCTTCACCTGCTTACGATTCCCTGCAAATGGCATTGAGAGATATCCTGCCTATCTCTCCAACCCGGAGGTTGTCCTTAGGCATCCATCATGATAGCCATGGATACCCTTGTTCTCCATGAACTTGACTGATCCTTTCTTAAAGCTGTCAAGGCTGACAGCTGTCACCACTTCTTCTGGCAGGGAGTTGCACAGACCAGTGATCCTGTGGGTGAAAAAAGACTTCCTCTTATTGGTTTGAGATCTAGCACCCAACTGGACACACCTCTCAAAAGCACCTCCCTTTTCTTTTCAACCTTTCTCCATGCCTGGGGCCACATTTTTGCCGTGGGCTGCATACGTTGCTTTGCACTTTTCTCCTTCCACTTCATGTGCGATTTTGACCGCCAGATCCTGATCCCTTCTGCCCATCAGCCCAGATCACGGGTGTGCAACAAAAGGCCTGTGTGGTCCATGGGTCCCCAGCGCCCGATTCAAACTGGGGAATCAAACTCCCGACCTCTGGATCCGCAGACAGAGACCTCAACCACAGAGCTACCTGGCACTGATGGATGGGCAAATCCAAAGCTTGAGAAAGGCGTGGGCTACAACTTTCAGGATATCAAAGCAGATTTGGCATATATCAGCTTCTTCTGTTCTCCTGTGTGCAGGAGAATTGCTCCTTCCTTTTCAGAACCTGGAAGATTCTTTTTTTGGCACCGGGTTGACCGTTCAATGTGAATAAGGGAGAGTTAAGGCTAGAGTCCCACCAGGTTCTTGGTACAGGTGTTCTTGTTTATGATCTCTGCAGGTTGCTAAGAATGAAGAGCTGAGCCAAGAGCTTCTCCACTTGGCCAACGCCAGGAGCCAAGGCGAAGATTCCAAGTCCCAAACGCAACCCTACGAACCACCCGATGAGCTGAGGAGGGTGCGGGCCTTGGTTGACCGTCTCTCTGCCCGAAAAGTAAAGGTGTATATTGCGGGTCTCCTCTATTCTTTAAGCATACTGCTGTGGCAATGCCACTATACAAAGCTATTCCCTGAACTAGAACATCGCAAGCCGTGAGAATAGCGCTAGACTGACAAGTCAGATATGACATTGGCCCTCCTTTTGAGGGTTTTCCGGGTAGAGAATACTCAGAAGGTGGTTTCCCCTTCCCTTCTTCCGGGGTTGCCCTGGGACTGTGCAGCTTGCTCAAGGTCACCTAGGCTAGCTCTATTTCACAGGAGGCACTACACGCCATCAAACTTCCAACCGCAGGCTCCACAACTGGATATATGGCTCACTGACCTATCCAACCAGCTCATCATCTTTTACCATTCCTTGTTATCCTTTGCCATTGACCACTGAGTAACACGGAATGTGTCCCAATTTCTCAGGTTAGTCCCGTGAGTTTTCTGTCGCCACCCCCCCCCCCGCAAAAAAAAATCCATATTTCTTTAGAGGAGGCCTGCACAACAGGGAAAACGTGGGCTACCAGTAGCCCGTGAAGGGTTCAAAAGTAGCCCACCAACCATCCCTAAAAAAGAGTGCTTCCTCCCCCACGTCTCCCATGCACACGTCTCCCCTGCACCCGCTCGAGCCTTGGAAGGGTCGATCTGTGCAAACATGCACACCCCTCCTTTGCACCAGCCCACACCAGCATTCCCATAGGAATGCATGGAAATCTGTTCCCTCCAGAATGGATTAATTGAATTTCAATGCATTCCTATGGGAAACCGCTGCTCTACTTATAATAATTTTTTTTTAAAACTTATGAGCATGGGCTCGGAACGGATAAAATTCGTAAGTAGAGGTTTTAGTGTAGTAGCCCTCAGGCACTTTGGGCCGGAAAAATTAGACTTCGGCCTGTTCAAAGTTGGACAGCCCTGCTTTAGAGCAATAGCTCCCAAACTTGGGAGGCCCAGGTGTTGGTGGACTGCAATACCCAGCAGCCTTTCCACTAGCTGTGCTGGCAAGGGGTTCTGGGAGTTGCAGTCCAAGAAGACCTGGGTGGATCCAAAGGATGGGCAGCTCTGCTTTAGAGAGTTATCAAACCAAAGGAGCTCCACCCTTCCAGGTGCCCCCATTTTGGCCTGCAGTTGCTTCTTGAAAAAGGAACGAAAAGACCCCCATCCTGCTGCCCTAACCTATGCTTTATTGAAACAAATCACCCCAAATATTCCCAATGGGTAAAACTGCTGCAGAGATTTCTCTGGAAAAAATGTCCCAGCCCTGCCCCTTGCTAGGAGGACAGGAGCCCAAAGGTCTAGGCCAGAGGGTGTCCGAACTTTGGCCCTCCAGATGTTTTGGACCACAACTCCCAGAATTCCAAGCCTAGATTGCCAATGACAAAGGACTGTAGGAGTTGTGGTCCGAAACATCTGGAGGGCTGAAGTTTGGACACCACTGGTCTAGGCTCATAGGCAACATCAACCCATCTCAGTCTTGGGTTTAAACTAACCCTTCCTTTCTCTGATAGTCGGTCTTCTGTTTACGCACAATAACCTAACGCAGGCACCCCCCCCCGGTGTGTCTTGTTGCCCCTTAGCCAGAAGATGTGGTAGCTTCAGAACATGAACGGAGGAAAGTGGAGAAAACGGTGAGTAGAGGAGCAGTGCAGGAGAGCTGGGACACCATGAGTTTGGGTATTTCAACTCCCATGGTCCCCAGACCGGCACACCTAGTGGCCCAGCATGCTGTCTCAGGTTTCCAGAGGGGTGGGACCTGAGTGTCATCAAACAAAGGGGTTGGACTTGATGACACTTTTAAGCCCCTTCCAGCTCTCTGATTCTATGAAAAAAGGAGGGCTATACTGGCTGGTGGGTTCTGTAGTCCAAAATAATTTTTAAAAAACGTGAATTTTATAAAGCTCCAGACACCTTCTGGTTTTCTTCCTCTTGTGTGCCAGCTTTTTGGAAACCAAGATCACCTCAACATGGAGATTGAAAGGATGAAAGAAATGTACGACTCCCAACAACGGAAATTAGAGGACCGAATGTAAGAGTGTGAGAAGCTTCCTTCTTCTTCTTCTTCAAACCACCCCCCCCCCAGGAACAGCGTTGGAAAGAGTCTGTCAAAGTGCCTCACATTTCCCATCTAGGAAACGGCAAAGTTTCCTAGATGGGAAAGCGACTATGCAGTCATCTCCGATGAGCAGCGGTTCTCAACCGGTGGGTCCCCAGATGTTCCTGGACTGCAACTCCCAGAAGTCTTCATCATTAGCTGAGCGGGCCAGGATTTCTGGGAGTTGCAGTCCAGGAACATCTGGGGACCCACCAGGTGAAAACCACTGATGTAGACAAACTGGCCATCAGATTCTCTACCAGGTGTCTTTATTGCCTAAGTACATTTATATCCCTACAACCAAATTAAGTTCAGTAACTTAGTTGGCTGGATGGCTCAGTAGGTTAAGCATCTGGCTGCAGGGCCAGAGTTTAGGAGTGGTGCAGTGGCTAAATGCCTGTCCTGCAGATAAAACTGTGCTCACGGCCAGGGGTTCAATCCCAGGTAACCGGCTCAAGGTTCACTCTGCCTTCTATCCTTCTGAGGTCAGTAAAATGAGTACCCAGCTTGCTGGGGCCGGGGGTGGGGTGGGTGGGCAGGCAATGTGTAGCCCGCATGCTGTAATTAAAACTGTAAACTGCCCAGAGACTACTTGAAGTGGTATGGGGCGGTATATAAGAAGAACACTCAATTCCCTACGGTACCTCCTTGACTGGAGCTGGACTCTATAGGGTCTCTTCCAATGCAGTACAACACCTATGAGGATTGCTTTTACCAGTGGACGCTTTCTTGTTGCTCGTGTCCCTTGCGTGTACAGGGTGGCCATGGGCAAGGAACTCCAAGAGGCCAAGACAGCCATCCGGAACACGCAGCACAAACTCGCCGAGCAGTCAGCGGTAAGAAGAGTCTCCCGGACTTTCCTTTGCCATGGGAATTGGGGACTGGGGAGGGAATGCCAAGCTTGCATGGCTGAGCTACCCATATCAGGGGCGAGAGAGAGAGAGAGAACATCAACGCAAGACCGTTTTTGGCTTGAGGCTCTGACTTTGCCCAACGCAGTAAGATTTTTGTATTCTGCATTCTTACTCCTAAGTCCCAGAACGACAGGAACCTGGCAGCACAAAGAACGAAAGTTTTAGTTTTAGAAGAGGGAGCCGTGTTCGTCTGGGCGAGCCTATTGGGCGAATTCCAAAGAAACAAAACTAAACACCACTAGGCAAAAATATGCGGCACCTTCAAGGCCAACTCTTATATGATCACGCGTGAGCTTTCGTGGATCATGTCCACTTCATAACAGTTCCCTCATCTCTGCCTGGTAATCCAGAGCAGTTTTTAAATCTGTCTGGACCACAGGTTCTGCTCTCCTCCCAAAACCAACTTCAAGAAGTAGAAGCAGAAAACTCCCGGCTGCAGTTGAGGCTGAAGGAGCTGAACGAAGAATACCGATCACGCCTGGTTCAGTACATCACCGATCTGGCAGTAAGCGGTCCCTTCTGGGGGGGGGCTGGTGTCCAGTGAGTGGTGTGTGTGTGTGTGTGTGTGTGTGTGTGTGTGTGTGTGTGTGTGTGTGTGTGTGAGAGAGAGAGAGAGAGAGAGAGAGAGAGAGAGAGAGAGAGAGAGAGAGAGAGATCACAGACTCATGGACTTTGACCTTTAAGGCCATTGAGTCCAACACCCTACTCAAGGCTGGTATCCAGTGAGTGGTCTCTCTCTCTCAACCATCATACTGCTCTAACAGTCAGGAAGTTTTTCTTGATATTCAACCGAAATTTGGCTTCTTGTAACTTCCACCCTTTGTTGCATGTCCCCCAGTCTGGGGTGATTGAGAACAGATCCTCCCCTTCCTCTGGACGGCTACCTTGCAAGTACAGGGGACCCTCATATAACAAAGGGTTTGTCTAACATAAAATCTGTACAAAATACAAAATTCCGGAGATTGGGGAAATTTGCTTAACAGAATCGCCTATGGGGCGAATCTGTGCAACATAAAAATGGTCACGATTGGGGATTACTCTGTTTTCAATGCATTCCTATGGGAGATTTGTACAAAGGAAATTTGCTTAACAAAATTTCATTTGGAATGAATTAATTCCTTCCTTCCTTCCTTCCTTCCTTCCTTCCTTCCTTCCTTCCTTCCTTCCTTCCTTCCTTCCTTCCTTCCTTCCTTCCTTCTATGATTCTATGATTCATTCATTCATTCAACTTATATGCCGCCCACTACCCAAAAGTCTCTGGGTGGCTTACAATCAAAAGAATTAAAATACAAGATACCACTGTATTTGCAAAATGATATATTTCCGCTCAGTCTTATTTTCTTAAGAGATGTCCAGTTCTGCCTACAAATCAGACTTTAAACTCTGCAAGAGCAACTCTCAATGTGCACCAAGGAACACTAGCTTGGGCCACAGGAATACGATTACACTGATAGTTGTTGTGATTTTTTTAGGGCAAACAGACCGAAAAACTCACAACAGCTATCCGATCCCGGCCGTGAAAGCCTTCAAGAATACATAGATTACACAGATCTTTGTTAGGTTTTCTGAAACCAGAGAAGCTGTCAAGCTGCAGTGGAAAGAATCCTGAAGGGAATTATCTCCTTATAGGAAGTTCCACACGTGGATGTGTTTATGTATTTAAGGAGGAATGTTTGAGCCTCCATTCTGAGCCTGGACTCCTGCATTCCTTCTCTGTTTTGCTGCATTCCTGCGTCCTCTCCTATTCCTCCTGTTTATGTTTGTATTTCTGAGATTCTGCTGGGTGTCTGTGTTTGTAAGAAAGCTCTATGTTTTTTTTTTCTGGAACTGCTTTTAAATAAATCCCAGCTTGTTTTTGTTTTGTTTGTTTGAAGAACTCTCCACAAGCGTTTGCAACTTTCTCGCTATGCATGTTTTCCACTCTGCTAACAAGGATATTCTCGGCAGCCCACTGGAAGTGTGCTGGACTGAGACAGTAAATCCTCATAGGTCACTTGAACCTCAAAACCTCAAAACCTTCTCATTGGGTGTAACTCCCTTTGCTTCTGCAATGCACTTCATTTTTTTTTTTGTCTTGTGTGCTAAGGAATATATTGACAGCAAGTCAGCTGCCGCGGCCCCAGAGGGACGCAACCCCCCCTGGGATCCTGCTCCCATGAAGCGCTTCGTGGGCAGCATGCTGAAGGACATCCGGGCTTCCTATAAGTCACGGGAGGAGCAGCTGGCTGGAGCCGCTCGTGGCTACAAGAAACGGATGCAGAGCTTGGTCAAGAAGCATGAAGGGCTGCTGGTGGCTTACAGGTAAACGCCAGCGTATGCCTGACTCTTCCCCAGGAGTGAAAAGGATGGCTGGAGGATGATGCCCTTCAGGCCCATGAGGAGAAAACACGGTTCCCTGGAAAAGGCAGTAATGGACCGGGGGGGAGGGGAAGTAGGCAGTAGGAAAAGAGGAAGACAAACACGAGATGGACTTACTGCATAAAGGAAGCCACAGCCTTGGGTTGGCAAGAGAGGAGCGAGGCTGTGAATGATTGGACATTCTAGAGGCCCTTCTCTCATAAGACGGGAGGGGAGGGGGCTTGGTGGCCCATAACAACAAAAACAAGAGACCAACGTCCCTCCATGGCCTTCATTTGCCTAGTTAATTGTGAGTAGGCGCAGGAGGAAAGAAAATATTTTTTTCCCATTGTGTTGTTAGTCTGTGGAACTCCCTGCCACAAGATGTGGTGATGGCATCTAGCCTGGATGCCTTCCAAAGGGGATTGGACCGATTCCTGGAGGAAAAGTCCATCCCAGGTGACAAACCATGATGGAGATGCGTCATCTCCAGGCTTAAAATCGGGGTACTTCAACGACCAGATGCAGGGGAGTGGTATCAGGAGACAGATATCTAGTCTCGTGTGCTCCCAGAGGCATCTGATGGGGACACTGTGAGATACAGGAAGCTGGACTAGATGGGCCTTTGGCCTGATCCAGCAGGGCTCTTCGAATGTTCTTATGAGAATCAGATCAGAGCTTTCTTTCACATCTCCTTCTGCTTGGGTAGATTCTGGAGGAGGCATAATTAAGCAGCCTGGGAGTCTTTTCCGCTCTTCAGCATCTTAAGGGCAAAGGCTTCTCGCTGTTGCTACGAGGGCACTGTTAGAATCCCCCTGTCCCTAAGCCTGTGCTTCCTGGCCTTGAGAACCCCAGTTGGCCTTGGCCTAAGGCGTGGGGCCGGTGGTGAGGGCTTCGGGGAGTTTTTGCCCAAGACCGTCTAGGGAGTCGGGACCCACGCTTGGGTATCTGTTGGTCGAAGCCAGAGAGCATCCCCGTAACCCATTTCTGCTGGCCGCAGGCTGCAACGCGAACAGCTCCGGGCTCTGGGCAGTGTCGCTGTGGATCCCGGGCCGCCGGAACACCATTTCACCATCACGGACGCCGAGTTGTTGACCAGCACCTCTCAAGAGCTGAACCGTCTGCGGGAGGACAAAGCTAGGCTGGAAGGACAACTGTGTGAGCTGCAAATGAAGGTGAGGCCTCGATGGAGCTGTGGCCTTCCCATAAGAACATAAGAAGAGCCCTGCTGGATCAGGCCAAAGGCCCATCCGGTCCAGCTTCCTGGATCTCACAGTGGCCCCACCAAATGCATCTGGGAGCACATGAGACTAGATCTCTGTCTCCTGATACCACTCCCCTGCATCTGGCCCTTGAAGTACCCTGTTTTTAAGCCTGGAGATTGCACATCTCCATCATGGTTTGTCACCTGGGATGGACTTCTCCTCCAGGAATCTGTCCAATCCCCTTTGGAAGGCCTCCAGGCCAGATGCCATCACCACATCCTGTGGCAGGGAGTTCCACAGACTAACCACACGCTGGGTTGTTGTCTGGAGAGGAAGGCCTTTAGTTGGATTCCTTTCAACAGATAGACTCATTGCCTTTGAAGCATCCAGACGCTCCTCACTTAACAACCTGCCTGTTTAGTGACCGCTCAGAGTTACAACTAGCCGCCATGGCCACCTCATGGGTAGGCACAGCAGAGGGAAGTGCCTGCCACTTCCATCTCTGCTTTCCTCTCCTTCCGCTTCTCCTGTGGTCTCCCGGTGAGCCTCCCCGCTCTGTCCCACCTGCACGGAGAGCAACCTCAACCCACCACAAGCCTCCACCTTCAGCTCTTCACTTAAAAACCAATTCATCGATATGTTTTAAATTACTGTTTGTTGCTTTGTAGGTAAAACTGAGCGAAGGCGCTGCTTTGACAACATCACTTCCACAGTGAGTACAATATACCCTATGATGCTTTGAGGTGACCGTTGCTGGATTCTCTCTCCCTACCCCATCGGCTGTTCAGGCCTTCGGTTGCTGAAATAAGGGGGAATCATAGCAACTTCCCTCTCAACAGCTAACCTACCCTCTTAGGGGCGCTCTCTTGCAGCCATCTGAAGCTTCTAGGCTTACAAAAGGGAGCACAATGCATTCCTCAGTTCATGCCACCCTTTCTATGCAGTCCGAGGAATTCCCTCGGACATCAAATGCGACCTATATTTTGCTGATGCCGTCCCCGGACGGGCGAGAGAACTTTCCCACGCCTTGCCTGCATATTTCCTCGCCTCTCCTGGCGGCTTAAACCACCCCAGTGAAATAAGTGGATTTACCCATAAGCACAAAACAAGCATTAAAAAAAAATTAAGACGAACAGACATTTCTCACTGACGAAAAGCCCACGGTTTTAGAAAATGGTCTCCTTTCTGCCGCAACAACTCCTAACGGGGGGTGGGGGTGGGGGTTGTAATTACTCCTTCCACCGCCTCGGTGGGGGTGACAGTGTTCATTCCAGTGTCAAAATCCCTGTTTTTTGTTTAGGAAGCCCGAGAATGGTGCTTGTTATGGGTATAGAAGCGCAAGGATGTGTGAAACAGCTTGATTCTCCACCAACCCAGCACTATCTATCATCCTTCTCCAACAGGACACACACACCCTCAAACTATCCCACACTAAGCTTAGAATCATAGGGTTGGAAGAGACCTCAAGGGCCATCCAGTCCCACCCCCTGCTATGCAGGATCCCCCATCACTGGACTCCTGACAGATGGCCATCCAGCCTCTGTTTAAAAACCTCCAAAGAAGGAGACTCCACCACCACCCTTTGTGGCAGCATCTTCCACTGCTGAACAGCTCTAGCCGTCAGGAAGTTCTTCCGAATGTTCAAATGGAATATCTTTTCCTGTAGTTTTGAAACCATTGCCCCATGTCCTAGTCTCTGAAGCCATGGAAAATAAACCTGTTCCCTCTTCAATATTCCTGGTAATGGTGGGAGTTGTAGTTCAGTTCCTCACAAAGATGCTGAATCTCCTGCATCCCTGGGGTTGAATCCAACTCTCTGGATTTCCACAAACAGCTGTTCCTCCTTGTGACACCATCATCCAGTGCATGTTTAGCTTATGCCAGGCCTTTTCTGCTTGTTCTGGAAAAAAAATAGACACTGACAACCCTGCACTTCCCGGCATGGAGCAACAGACAACCACGGCACAGAAGTACAGGACTAGTTCCCACCGGCGAGCAGATCTGATTTTCCAGATGCTTTGGGCGTCGGGAGGGCCAGAGCCACTCATCCTTGCTGGAAGGCATCCGGGCGGAAGTCCACACTGTGGTTCTTGTACCTTCACATCTGCTCTTTTTCTCCTTTCCTAGCACCCTGGATGAGGCAGGCTGGGCTGAGCTCAGGAAGCAGTTACAGGAATTCACGCGCACCACACAGGTAAAATGCTCCAGAAAAAAAAAAAAACCAAAACCTGTAACAATGCAACTTGCATCAAAATGCAGTGCTCGGGGCATGTTGTACCTTCCAAGGGTGCCTTCCAATGCATGTAACTGGGCCCCAAAAGTTTGGGATCCCCTTTTAAAAGCACATTTATGCCGTACAGTAGGAATGAGCTATCCATGATGGTTTGGTTTGAAGACCCTGAAACATGCAGAAGCAGCAAATGCTATACAGTAGGACACCAGTATCCGCTGGGGATTGGTCCCAGGCATTTCTGTGGATAACAAAAACTGTGGATAAGAGAAAATACCCCCAAACTTCCAAAACTGCCATTTTGTGACAGTAGCTTGCTTTACGGCTGCTGTTTGTGACAGTGGTTTGCTTTATGGCTGCTGAATTATTTATTTCATTTTTTCCTCTGCCAACCATGGATAAGTGAATCAGTGGTTAATGAATCAGTGGATATGGTGGTCCTACTGTACATTACATGGTCTCTGGCTCCATCTAGTGGCCAGTTCCCATAACTACACCCTAGAAACCAAATGCCAAACCATACCTGAATTAAGACCTGAACAGATTTCCTTTAATAGCAGGCCTCTGACACCAGCGGCGAGATGGCACTTTATGAAGGTCAAAAGTTCTGCTCTGTGGAAGGGCCGGCAAATAAACACCTCTCTCTGGTTTGGGATGGAATTCAGAACCACGGAGAACCCACACAGACATGCTTTCAGCATCCTCTTCCCACTAGACATTTGAAACGGCCAATTCCAGAAAATCTAAACATTTGTGGAGAGCAACGTTGGAGGACACTAGATTGGAGGAAGCCTTGGTCCTGTGTTCAGTAGGCCTGGCCACTGGGTTTGTGATTCTATACTATGCTTAGCTTTAACCTCCATGAGCTAATTGGACAGAGCCATAGGTGGAAAAGCAGCCCACAAATATCCAGTCATGCTTTTATTCCCTTTTCTGCAATCTCAGGAGAATTTGGAGAAGGAAAGGTGTCAACTGCTAGCACGGGCAACAGTAGCAGAAGAACAAGTTGCTGAACTCCACGACTACGTGGACAAGCACCTCGGAAGGTGAGGCCGGAGGTCCTGTTTCATCAGCAAGAGACTGCAGTGTGCAAACCCGACATTGTGCTCTGGCCCTCTTTTAATCTCTTATTGGCATCGCCACTATGCCTTTGTGTAACACTTTTTGATATTCAAAGAGCTCCACGTATATTATGGGGGTCATTCCCGTCCTCTTTGCTGCTGCCCAGGTGGAAACCAGTAGCAAGGGAGCAGCTTGCTTAAGGCTGTCTCGTAAATTCAGTGGCTGATTCTGATAATGACACAATGGAAACCTATTTTGCTAGCAAACTTTATACATAGCATGGTCTCTGGCTCCCACTAGTGGTCTGTTTTGTTAACGACATCATGAAAATCTATTTCTCTAGTGAAAGCTATACACAGTATCATCTCTGGGTGTTTATACACGACCCTTAAGCTGCGCTGCAAATGGCTCTCAGCTCCGGAGCTTAGAAATGTTTCCCCACCAGCTCCGGAGTTTGCAGACAATTAAGTGCGACCACGCCCACCTAAGCGCGTCCCAGCGCACTTTTCTTGTACCTTCTCTCTGGAGGTGAAAAAAATTTGATGCGGATAAGAGTGCCAGGCTCTCCTGGCTTGTCTGTTGTTTTTTTGCCTCCTGCCCCTTTAAGAGCCCCTTGAGAAGGAACCAGGAAGTAACGGGGCTCATGGCAACTTCGACCGGCACCGGCAGGTTAGTAAAGGCTTCTTTTGTCCTTTTTTCCCCTCCCAAACATGGTGGGTGGCCATCTCCGGCCCCCTTCCTCTCCACATCAGGGCTTTGGCAGGATAGCTCACCAGATATAGGAGGGACCAAAGCATATGATGTGGCCAAGTTCCTGGAGGGACAAGCAGATCCAGGTGGTAGCTTCTCAGGCTCAAAAGAAGCAGCCTGATGCAACACTTATAGAGGTCTGGCGAGGCACCAATCGGTCCCCTTTTGCATCGGAAAAGCAGCTGCTGCAATGTCTCTAGCTATTAGGCTGCAGGATCGTAGACACAAGGCTGAGCTCTCTCTCTCTGAGAGGAGCCTTGACGATTCAGGACGTAACACATCACGGGCAAAGTCCTTATTTTGTAAGCCTTCGATTCTGTGACCAATGGCTGCAGGAAAGGAAACCGCAATGGTGCCGAAGCACAGCCCAGAGATATCTTGGGAACAGGGTGATCTTAGACTCCCGTGTTAAGCTCCGTAAGTCAAGGATCCTCGTATACTGGCTGCAGGTTGCTTCGGGGTGGGGGGTGAGGGATAATCTCTCCACCTTTATTACCCTTCTTCCTCTGATCCGCTCAGTTAAAAGGCAGGTGCGCTGCTTGGGCAATACAGAATCTGCCAGTTGGCATTTCCTGCAGGATCCCCTCTTTCTTCTTGTCCACTCCTTGCCTCTTCGGTTTGCTTCTACACTTGGTGCTTCCCTGCAGACTCTTGGCCATGTACCTCCTGGTGGCAAACCTCATTTCTTTCCATCATCTGGGTGTTTCACTTCAACAAAGCTTCCCCTTCCCTGAAGATTGTCTTAAGCGATAACCACCAAATCCACCATCAGTATTTGCCTACCGCCCATTCTAGGAGCTCAGCACTCCTCAAGCTGCTAGACCTCATCAGCTAAGCTCTCGTCCCTGGCACGGGTTATGAACCAAGGCATGCACACGGCAGGACGTGGTTTAACACGGCTTCTGCTGTTGTTCTGATGTTGCAGGTACAAGCAGGAGATCCTGAGGCTGAGGAAACTCACAGGGACCGACGGTCTCCGAGCGTTGAGTGCTGGAGTGTTCGATTCCCCGATGGCTTCAAAATCCAAGAAGGATTTCAGCAACGAAACATAGCATCTGCATCACAAACTATGTGAGGGAAGTACTTGTAGCATCCTCACAAGGCATGGCACCTTGAATAAATCAGCAAATGGACTGAGATATCTGGCTACTTCTGCCTGCCAGACATGAAAAGATCTTAAATTAGTCTCTTTTTTTCCTTCCTTCCTTCCTTCCTTCCCCCTGTCTCTAATCCATCCATCCATCCATCCATCCATCCATCCATCCATCCATCCATCCTTCCTTCCTTACTTCCTTCCCTTACTTCCCCATCTCTAATCCATCCATCCATCCTTCCTTCCTTCCTTCCTCCGTCTCTAATCCATCCATCCATCCATCCATCCATCCATCCATCCATCCATCCATCCATCCATCCATCCATCCATCCTTCCTTCCTTCCTTCCTTCTCAGTCTAATCCTTCCTTCCTTCCTTCCTTCCTTCCTTCCTTCCTTCCTTCCTTCCTTCCTTCCTTCCTTCCCTTCCCTTCCCTTCCCTTTTCCATCTCATCATTCCACAAGCACAGATGAGTTTCAAAAACGTATTATGAGTGTGCTACAAATAAATTAAACAAATAGACACCCAACCAAAATGAATGGTTTATCAGTCCCAAGATGTTGCAGAGGTCGTAAGGAATTTCTAGAACTGGTGGGACTCTGCCTGGCAGGAAGCTTGGACCATTAAAAGATTTCTCCGGCCAAACCATCTCAGCCCGACATCCTTCGGCATTTGCAGGTAATCGGGCTGTGTGGTCCCAAAGGACCCCCTGCCTTACAAACCGCCCGGAGGACCACTTGGCTGTGTTGCAAAAGGAACATCTCCGCGCCGTCCATTTTCTTACACGGGGCTTCCCTGGGGTTTCTGCTGCTCCGCTTGCCGCAGGGCCTTGATATCATAAGCCCAGGCTTGGTTCAGGCCTTCGCCGGCCATGTTGACGGGGGTCCAGCTCGGGAGAGGGAAGCGCCCAGCAACAACCCGAGCGTCGTCTGGGAGTTCCATCAGCAGCTTCCTTTCCAGAAGGAGTAACTGGGAAAGGAAAGGGAGAAGCAGCGTTATCAAAGAGATGCCAGGCGCAGACGAGGAACGCTCTTCAAAAGAAGAGGCAACGTTTGTTGCCCTTGATGGCCTTTCCTCTTCTCATTAGAGGCTACGGAGAATGGAAGCTTTGAATCAACATTAGGAGGAACTTCGTCTGAAGAATGGAACGGACAACCCCGGAAGAGGGTGAACTCTGATTCACTGGAAGCTTTAAAAAAAGAGACTGGGTGGCTAATTGCCCTAGGATCTTTCCGCTGTGGGTTTCTCTGTTTTGTCCTTGATAACCCTTGGTGGATCTACCTGGTCCTTTCAATCAGGCATGTCCAAACTTTGGCCCTCCTGATGCTTTGGACCACATCTCCCAGAATTCCAAGTCTGTATTCCCAATGGCAAAGGACTGTGGGAGTTGTGGCCCAAAACATCAGGAGGGGCAAAGTTTGGAGATGCTTGATCTACCAGATCTACAGCTCTAAGGGCTCATCACGGTCAACAGAGACCTTGAATTATGGCTACTGGCAGTGTTGGATGAGGGACTCATCCTTTCAAAGAGGGATTTTCCCCACAAGTTTTGGGTTGATCGTGGTTGGAGGAATGGCCGAGGCCTCTGATTTGTGCTCAAGAGCAAACAAGTGTACAGTACTTACCACACTAGGAGCCAGGAACACTGTCACATTCTTACAGTCTGATAGGTTCACCTGTTTAAAAAAAAATAGAATGAGTAGAAAAACATAAGCAGGACAATTAATTGAAGCGGCTTTAGTCCCTTGCTGTTTCCATTTAAAGGACCAAGAAAGCCTTGATCTGTAACAGGTCTGAAAACTCAGTTGTCATCTGGAGCAGACTATTATAGCATCTGCTGTAGTGCCATACAGATGTCCTCTACTGCAACTAGAGATATGAAATATCTGGAAATTTTGAAGCCATGGAATAAAACTTTGGGTTGGGGGACAGAAAAAAATTTTTTTGGGGGGGGATATCAGTTTTCCCCCTTTCCTCCCCAAAATGTCCAGAAATTTTACATCTCTAACTACTCTAATGGCTATAGGATTCTGGGAGATTTACCCCAAGATATCTGAAGGGTCCCTTACAGAGCCAGACTCATTATAGCATAGGCTAATTAATGGGCTACAGCCCCCAAATTCCTCAGATTGTTCAGGGATAGCTCCAAAATCAGTGCCACAGCATCAGCTTTGCACGCAAAAGATTCCAGATTCAAATTTCCCATTAACGGAGAAACCGTTGACATGCAGGCTGCCGGTGCTTCTGCTACCCGAGCAGCTTCTTGCCAGCTGGGAAAAGAGAAGAACCCTTGAAATCCAGAAAGCCATCGTGTGGATTCTGAGTGAGGGAACTACACCACGGCACCTCTGGTTTTTCAAAACTGGACACTGACTTCTAGCCACTTCCAGGTTTGTTTTAGGAAAGGGGTGGGGGTGGGGTTTGGGCAATCCACGCCATTCACAAAAGGAAATGAATTGGCCCTCACTCCCAAAAAACTCTTGTTTTCTCTTGTTGCAACCCCAGCAGCCTCAGACTCACCTTCCAAAGATCCTCTCGGCAAAAAGAGACCTTCCCGTGGCATCCAGCCTTCCAGGCACGATAGCCGGAGAGTCGCAACAGCCACGGATTGAGCTCGTAGCCGACAGCTGGCCTGAAGCCTTGTTTATAGGCCTCCAAGACCTGGAACCACAGAGATGGGGTTCGCTGATTGACTGGAACCCTGTTCCTCAGAAACCAGTGACGTTGATCCCATAACAACAGTACATTCTACAGTTGGACCCACCCACCCATCTGCAGGATCAATCTTTCTGAGACAGGGTGGCTTTAAATAGGCCATTTTATGCAAATGTGGTCAGCCAGGGTGTTGCAGATTAATTAGTTATTTTAAAAGGGGGAGGGACGTGAATTACAGTGGACCCTCGTATAACAAACGGTTTATATGACACAAAATCTGTACAACATAAAAAATTCTGGAGATAGGGGAAATTTGCTTAACAGAATTGCCTATGGGGCGAATCCGTACAACATAAAAATGGTCACGATGAGGGATTATTCCATTTTCAGTGCATTCCTATGGGAAATTTGTATCAAGGAAATTTTGCTTAACAGAATTTCATTTGGAACGAATTAATTCCTTTATACAAGGTACCACTGTACTGCATCCCAGACAAGTATTTTTAGTGCTTAAGATCAACCACTGATTGGCTTATCCACTGCCTGAAAATACTAAACAAAAACAAAACAAAACCCAGAAATATGTATTTATTTGTATTTCCAGGGTTTATTTGCCAGAACTGGGCCCTAGAGCAGGCATGTCCAAACTCTGGCCCTCCAGATGTTTTGGACCACAACTCCCACAGTCCTTTGCCATTGGAAATACAGGATTGGAATTCTGGGAGTTGTGGTCCAAAACATCAGGAGGGCTGAAGTTTGGACATGCCTGCCCTAGAGGGAGCCACAGACCATGTACAGCAGGCATGTCCAAAGTCAGGCCCGGGGGGCCAAATGCGGCCCATTTACAATTTTCAAATGGCCCACGGCCTCTTCTCCTCACCAGCTCAGCCTGTCATGCATCCCCACCAGCTGGCCCTTCCCCATACCGGAAGGAGGCATCGGCTTGCAGTTTTATGTTTTGCCTGCCCTCCCTGCCTCTGTCCACCACCACCCAGCCACCTTCCCAGCCTGCTCACCCCACCCCCGGCTCCACTGCTGCAGCATCCTCCATTCTTCCTTGCATGTTATAGAGACTTGTCCAAAGTCCGGCCCTGGGGCCAAAGATAGCTGAATGGTCGGCCCCCACACATTGTCACCTCGCCAAATCTGGCCCTCTTTGCAAAAAGTTTGGACACCCCTGATGTACAGCATCCAATATTTCAGCATATATATATATATATATTTGCATATATATATATTTGCATATATATATATATATATTTGCATTTGTGGGAGTCCCCTATCTTACTGTACATTACAATGCTAGGTTTTCATTCCTGTGAGCCTACACAGCCTTTCGGAGTAAAGCAGCTCAGTGTGCTTACAAGCCTGCCGTCTCCCGACCCCAAATCCACCATCTTCCCCGAGCGTCCTTGCAGCAGTGACATCACGTTTTCCACTTGCTTGACGCTGGCTGGGACATACGGCACCTGGGTGGGAGGATGGGACAGAACAGCCAAGGCGATTCACAAGACAGGGCAGCCGACAGCCATGTCGGCCAGGGTTTCTGGGAGTTGTTGTCTAAGCACATCTGGGGACTCGAGGCCAGGAACTGCTGCCTTGGAATACCTGCCCCACTGTATTGATCTCACCTGTAACCGTAAAGGCACTCGACGGAATCCGGGCATGAGAACGCCTGCCCATACCAGGTAGGCCATCAACCCAGTGCCTGCCGCCATCTGCACCAGAGCCCAAGGGCCCCCAGATTTTCCACGCAACGCGGCAGCCACCTCTTCAGCATCGTCAGGATCCATATCTGCAAGAGCAAAGGGGTTTGCAAATCCAGGGCACATCCCTGTATTTGCAACAGGGTGCCTTCTTCTTCAGAGACAAGTGAGAACATGCACAAACCCAAACCTAGCATTTAAGGCAGGCATGTCCAAACCTGGGGTCCTCCTGATGTTATGGACCGCAGCTCCCAGAATTCTAAGCTTAGATTGCCAATGAGGAAGGACTGTGGGAGTTGCAGTCCAAAACATCTGGAGGGCTGAAGTTTGGACATGCCTGATTTAAGGTGTATACGGTGCTTTGTTTTGGCTGCAGCAACGTAACGTGTCTCCTTTTTCTAGAGATTTCCAATCCCCAGCTGCCTCGTCTGTAACTTTAGAACAGCAGCTCTCATATGGCCTGCATCTTTCCTCATTTACCCCTAAGAAAGATGTGCTTGGCAAAATCCATTCCGCCAAGAACTTTTGGGCTTTACATGGAAGAGTAACTTTCCTGGCAAAATCCATCTTGCTGTGAACTTTCAGACTTTACCTTCACATGACTGATGAAGTAGTTATGATTCACGAAAGCTCACAGACTGTGTGCTGATTTTTTTTTTAAATGGTCTATAAGGGCTCTGAAAACTGTTGGCTGCAAAGTCAGCAGCTCGGCGGTTCGAATCCTGGATGCCATGCAGCAGAGTGAGCATCCACGGATAACCCCAGCTCCTGCCAATCTAAAAGCATGTAATAAATAGGTACCACTATAAAAAGCGGGAAGGTAAAACAGTGTTTCCTTGCAGCCATGCTGGCCATGTGGCCACAGGCTTGCACAACACTGGCTCTTCAACTTGAATACAGAGATGAGCACCATCCTCAGAGCCGGACACGACTAGCACGCATCTGCAGGGGGAACTTTTTACTTTTTACTCTAACATTTGCACTGTGGAAATAGCTCCAGAGCAGCATGGGTTGGAAATCCATCAACCTCACAATGAAATACAACCAATTCCAGACAGAGGGCCTTTTTACACGACCCCTAAGATCCACTGGCCACTTAAATTCGGACCAGAGATCTTAGGGGTTCATCGCTCTTCCTCTGTCCCCACCCCCCTCCGCACTTCCTGGTTGCTGGCTGCCTGAGGGAGGGAGAAAAACCTCTCGTCTCTGTAAAAGTAGCTCTTAAAGGGGTGGGAGCCAAAAAGCAGCAAACAGAAGCGAGGAGAGCCCCGCATTCACTATCGTTGCACCGCATCAAAGATTTTTCACCTCCAAAGAGAAGATACAAGGAAAGTGCGCTGGGTCGCGCTAAAGTGGGCGGGGTCACACTTAATTGTCTGCAAACTCTGGAGCTGGTGGGGAAACATTTTTAAGCTCTGGAGCTGGGAGGCATTTGCGGCGGAGTTTAGGGGTTGTGTATAAACGCCCAGAGTTCACCCTTCTAACAAAATGCAAACAGGAGGATATCATTCTTAAAACTTTTTGAAATGTTTGAAAAATGTTTAGCATCCATATACCACATTATTATGAGGAAAATATGTGTGACACTCTTTCTAGGAAGATACCAAAACATCTCTAAAGCAAACTAGAAAATTGTGGAGGAAACCATCATTTTGAAATCCCGGTGCAAATATGTGTTTTATCCAAAACAAATGCTCACCTTCAGAAAGGAGTTACCTTGAAAACCATAGCATGGTAGAAAATTGTTAAATTCCTCTTGCGGGCCTCTTGGAATACCGAGTTATCAGCCTGCCCCTTCGTCTTTTCTCCTTTTAACAAAGAATCTAGTTTAGATGTGAGTCTAAAAAGCTGAAACATTTCCCCCCGCCCATGAATAGTTGTTACTCTGTCTCTATAGATAGACCACACTTCCTTTTGTTGGTGTATCTGTAGATACAGAGTAACAACAATAACACATGGCTTCCTCCCTTGATAAAATGTTAAAGTGAATCAACTTTCACTTTTCCCCCTCTAAACTTTGTAGCAGCTGCTAAATATCTTATCTTCCAACCTCCAAGCAAACAAATAAATCGGTAAACGAACTAATCAATCCAGTAGCACAAAAAAACCCAGTTCAAAGTAAAATGGAGAACAATTTAGAACTTAATCCTAAATAAGTCCACTTGGGAAATAAGTCTCCTTTTATTGGGCTTGCTCCCAGATAAGAAAGATGATATAGGATTGCAGGGTAATGATCTTAGGACTTTAGCTGTTCAATGAATACTCTTCCCAATCATAGATAAAGCCAGATTGGAGATAAAGCTTCTTTAGTGTCAAATCAACATTGTTTTTGAATATATTGCTCAGAACTACCGCCTTTGGTAGAGCCAAATCAGCTGGGGGGGGCGATGCACAGCCAGCCTGGATGCTCTGGGGCTGGTTTTGAGCCAGTCTCCTGGGGTCTACCTTGCAGGGGGGTAGGGAAGATTCAGCACAGGGCTAGAGAGAAGCGTTCATTGCACTCTGCATTCAGAGGGGTGGGTAAAAAAAATGGGACAGAAATGGCATCCCAAATAAAAACCTAAGGGGGTGCTGCTGAATAATAATAATAATAATAATAATAATAATAATAATAATAATAATAATAATAATAATAATAATAATAATAATAATAATAATAATAATAATAATAATAAAGCAAAGCCCCCAATGGTCCCTCTGCTCCCTTAGGCAGCCAGGTGGAAAGCCAGGGAGGGATGCTAGAGATGTACACTTTTGGAGGTGAAAAAAAAAGGGGGAAACCGTTTTTCCTCCCAATTTTTCTATTTTTTCCTAAAGTTTTACCCCCAAGGCTTCAAAAACTTCCGGAAATGCTACGTCTCCAAACGGCACCCATGCTAATACGTGTTAAAATCCAGGCCCTCCTCCCCCGTTTAAAGCTTCTTTTGCAAACTTAACGAAAACCCACAAACGACCCGACGTCCCAATACAAGCCGCCGCCCCCGCCCCCAGACAGCCACCCACCCGGGAGCGCTGTGCTCGTATCCCTATGGGTCCGTCCCTTCTCCTGTTCCGTGCGGAAACGGGGACTCCGGAAGCCTGACGTTCCGCCGAGGAGAATAATAATAATATTAATAATGATGATGATGATAGGGAAATTTGCAATGCCTTTAGTTTTAACCTCACCTGAATGACTGAGAATATCCAAAGACATTTTTCTTTTTTAAATGTGATGCTGGGGTATTTGAGTGGCGCTGGACGTGCTTGTCCCAGCTCCCTGCCCTCCACACCACACATATTGGGCGACAATTCCCATCACTCCCCATTAGCTCAGGGCGTTGTTTGTTTGTTTGTTTGTTTGTTTGTTTGTTTGTTTGTTTGTTTGTATATAATTCCAGGGCTGGCCTCTGGGTTCCCTCAGGACCTTCAGAAGAGGAAATGAAGGTGGTGGGAGAAGTCATTTTCTACTCAGGGCAACCTCCAGGAGTACACTGGGATGGAATGGAGGGCCAAGACAGGGTGCATAGCCAGTCTCCCAAAACTCTGAGTTAAAAAAGAATCTGGAAATAGAATTATGGAACCCAGGAAATGCTGTTGAGCTTGCTCTCAGTTCTGGCATTAGAAATGGTCCGGTACCCTCTGAAGCTGCCCCTTCGTGATTTAAAAAGGAAATTAAAGCAGCTGCACCTAGAGTAAGGAATGTCTGCCTGGTGGACTAGATGCACCATGATATGGCTTCTCTCTTTGGCTTGCAAATTTCTCCCACTGTTATTGGAGGGGAGATCATATTTAAGAGCATCGAAACTATTGTGTCTTGTCAAGGCGTGTTTTGCAGATGGAAGAGGCAGGGGACGGTGCTGTGTATGGCCCAATGAAGCCGAGCTGCGCTTTGCTGGCATGAAACAGCGTGTGCCCGAATAGACATGATGTCAATAAGCAGCGTTTGTACGCTTGATGGGAAATGTAGTGTGAAAGCCGCCACTCCAATGCACCCTGCATCTTTCCTAACATGCATTGTAAGAGCCTCGTGGCGCAGTGGTTAAATGCCTGTACTGCAGATAAAACTGTGCTCACGACCTGGGGTTCAATCCCAGGTAGCAGGCTCATGGTTGACTCGGCCTTCCATTCTTCTGAGGTAGGTAAAATGAGTACCCAGATTGCTGGGGGAGGGGGGCAATGTGTAGCCTGCATACTGTAATTGAAAAATGTAAACCACCCAGAGACTACTTGAAGTGGTATGGGGTGGTATATAAGCAGACCACTTTGCTTTAGTTTAAAGGTAACTGGGATCCTTCGTGTGAATTCGTTGAAGAATTGAACAAACTAGAAATTCCTTCCAGAAAATGAGGAAAGTCTTGACAAACTGGCACTTTTCTGTCAGACTTCATACTTGAATACTTCCTTCCTATGTGTTCAGTATACTCCTCTATGGTGTTGGAACTTGGACCCTTATGGACACATTATGCCGGGAGCTGGAAGCATTCAAAATGTGGATGTACAGACGAATTCTGAAGATATCTTGGACAGCCAGAGTCACTAATGTGGTTGTATTCCAGCGCATGAATAAAAAGTTAGAAATCCTCAATACCATAAAGAGAAGAAAATTGCAATATTTTGGGCACCCAATGTGCAATCAGAAATGTCATCTGCTGCAGGTTATCTTTCAAGGAAAAATAGACCTGAAGCATGGCCCAGAGCATAGAAGAACATTCTGTCTTAAGATCTTAAGCCAATGGTCCGCAGTGAGCACAGCTGCTCTGTTTAGAATAGCCTTAGATACAAACCAGTTCACACTACTGATTGCCAACATTCTACGTGGACATGGCCCTTGAAGAAGAAGAATTGAAGGGAAACACCTGGCAACATCTGTCTGCCATAAATTTTTAGGACTCCGCTGACAAGACACTGGTGCAAGCCTGGGGAAGCGAATGATTCGTGAAAGCCAGCAGATTGCATGAGTTCTATAAAGGTATCTATCGCCTACGTTTGTGGTGTGTGCAATGGCCACATGGCTTTCTTTTATCCCAATGCCTTCCAGCAGAGGAGGCTAGAGGGAAGCCTCTGTTCTTTTTGGGCAGCCCAGAAGGCAGGGCACAGAAGCAGGAGGCAGCAAAGGAGCTGGGGGCGGGGGCGGGGAAACCTGGGCTGAGATGAGAGACCACAAGGAATACTTATCAGGTTTGCAGAATCTGGGTGAAGCACAAAAACAAAACTGGGCGAAACAGCTAATGCCTTGGAGGGCAGGAACTAAATTCAAGGAACGCAGTAGACTCATGCATTGGGCTGAAAAAACAAACAAACGACAGAATGGCATTTGAAATGGATAATGATTTTTATTTATTTAATACATATCTGTCTTGTCTTTCTCCCCAAAATGACCTAAGGCCAAACTCTACATCTTGGGGATGGGGGTGGTAGGGGGTGGGGGGAGAGAGATGCAGTTACATGATGAGGGATACTTGGCATGAAAACTCTACACGTCGGAAGGATCCTGCAATTGCTGTAGGTCAGACTACGAGCCAGCAGTCCAATGTGGTTGCCGACAAGGCTCCAGCTTCAGGAAGCCAGATTTAGGCGGAATATCAGGAAAAACTTCTTAACTGTTTGAGCAGTACAATGTTGGAGGCATTCAAGAGAAAATTGAAGAACCATCCATTATATCTGCTTTGACTTGCCTCCCTGCATCGAGCAGGGGGTTGAATGACGCCCGTTTAGTTCCCTTCTGACTCCGTTATTCCATGATTCTATGAAAAACAGCATGGGTGGGTTTGGGGGTTTGGGCCTAAAACTCAGATTTGGGGGCCTCGTTCTCCAGGTCTCAGGCTTCAATCACTTGCCCTGCCTTCATTTGGTGGCATGCATTGCCGATGACCCAGAGAGCTGTCAAGAGATCCAAATTCACCCTTGTCTCACTTTTGGTGCAGGCAATACAGACATGCCCTCTGCCTGCCATTGTAATACCCTATAAAGCCTGCCTGTAGGTACCAGAGGCTGGCTTAAAATATCAGAGAATGGGTTGCTGCTGACCTGGTGGCTCTAAACGACTTAGGACCTAGATACCTGAAGGACCGCCTCCTTCCATATGAACCTACCCGGCGATTAAGATCGAGCCAGGGGGCTTTTGAAAGAGCCATCCCTCAAGGAGGTGAGAGGGATGGCTTGTAGACAAAGGGCCTTCTCGGCAGCTGCTCCCAAGTTATGGAATGCCCTCCCGATTGAGATCCGCCTGGCGCCAACACTGATTACATTTCGGCGCCAGGTAAAAACCTTCCTGTTCCAGAAGGTTTTTAATTGATACAATATAGATTGTGGGTCCGCTGATGACAATTTTAGGATGATGATTTTAAAGAAGGTTTTTATTACTGTTTGATGATTTATTGATATTTTATTTATAACTATTTTAAATTGTTTTAATTCTTTGATTGTAAGCCACCCAGAGACCTTTGGGTAGTGGGCGGCATATAAGTTAAATAAATAAATAAATAAATAAATAAATAAATAAATAAATAAATAAATAAATAAATAATCACAGGGATGTTATGGCCAGAGCTGGGAACTTGACTCACAGGAGTTGCAGTCAATTCAGACTTTAAGCAACATCACGGACCCAAAACAGATTCGACTTGGGGTTTGTTTTTTTCCAATGATTTGGACTCGACTCACAACTTGGAACCCACCCATCTCTCCCCTCTTTTTAAAGGGAAAAGGATTGCTTTTAATAGGAACCCGGACTTGGGAGTCAAGATTTGGAACCAAAGACTCAGAGTTGGGTACTTTTCTCAAAGACTTGGACTAGTAGGGACTTGACTGCTGAAGACTTGGACTTGAAGTTGGATTGGGTGCCAAAGACTTGGACATGGGACTTGATACCAAAGACTTGGACTTGAGACTTTGACCCAAAGACTTGCCAGCATTCCCGGTGATGGCTTTTCCAAACAGCTGGGAAAGCTACTTCTTTTGGACTACAATACTTACCGTCTCCCACACAGCCCCATCACAGTATTAAAATCCCCAAAGGAGAACTTTCCGTAGCTTTGAGGAGCTGGCAAATCTGGGTCAAAGCTGTTCCTGGATCTGCCTCATCACACATTTTCATTCTCTCCCTCTCTCTATTTCTGTGTGTGTCTCCTCCCCCTAACGCTGGCTTTCATTCTCAGCCTATTGTTCCGGCCCCCTGGAGCATGTGGAACACAGCTGCGCCTGCATGCCTGGAATCCCCTTAAAATAAATAAATAAATAAATAAGAAATCCTGCTGATTAATTGCTTGGTGGGAAAGTGAGAATAGACAGGAGGGAAACATTCCCTAGTTATTATGTTTTTATTTACTTATTTGTACTTATCTATTATGTTATATTTTACTGTTTATGGTTTTGATTTCTGTTCAGTTTGTAAACCTCCCAGAGTAGCTGTGTAGCTAGATGGAGCAGTATATAAATTTATTTATTTTTTAAAAAAATCCTTTG
Organism: Phrynocephalus forsythii; assembly: GCA_029282475.1. Classification (NCBI taxonomy): domain Eukaryota; kingdom Metazoa; phylum Chordata; class Lepidosauria; order Squamata; family Agamidae; genus Phrynocephalus; species Phrynocephalus forsythii. Next base: position 4,325,828 of record JAPFRF010000021.1, on the reverse strand, counting down.
CATAGAGACCCGAACCAGGTTTTCTAGCCAGTGAGACCCCAATATCTTAAGATCAGATTCCAGGATTTAGGTCACTGCCTGTTTGGAAGCATCCCAGCTTAAAAAGCAAGGAAGGGGTTGAAAGCATGGTGCACCCATTATCCACATGTGCCCCCACACATGGGGATGTCAAGGAACATGGGATACATATCATCACCCCCAGGCTGCACTTTGCCCACCCCAGAGGAAAGGACAGCAACGCCTGGTCTCAGTGGTGACCTTTTAGAAGAGCACGGACACTGTTTTGTTGGACTGATCAGCTGCCTTCAGGTTGCCTGTTAGCTTCACTGACTGAGACGTTCAGTTTGATTTTTGTTCTGTTATTGCTTGTGGTTAATTCAAAATGGTCGTTACTTGTTATGTTGTGAAGTATATAAATCGGAGGAAGGAAGGAAGGAAGGAAGGAGGGAGGGAGGGAGGGAGGGAGGGAGGGAGGAGATAGTAGACAGAAGAAAGAAAGAAAGAAAGAAAGAAAGAAAGAAAGAAAGAAAGAAAGAAAGAAAGAAAGAAAAAGAAATCCAATGGAAGGAAGGAAGGAAGGAAGGAAGGAAGGAGATAGTAGACAGAAGAAAGAAAGAAAGAAAGAAGGAAGGAAGGAAGGAAGGAAAGAAAGAAAGTAAGAAAGAAAGAAATCCAATGGAAGGAAGGAAGGAAGGAAGGAAGGAGATAGTAGACAGAAGAAAGAAAGGAAGGAAGAAAGGAAAGGAAGGAAGGAAGGAAGGAAGGAAGGAAGGAAGGAAGGAAGGAAGGAAGGAAGGAAGACTCCTTGCCAATGGGGAGAGGATGGAAGTTGCTACAGGCAGTGGCTCCAGCTGGGTTGCCTTGTTTCTACATGGGAAAGCGATCTGAGCCCTGCAGTCTCAGCCTTGACACGCTTGGGCCAGGGAAGGAATGCATGGCTGATGAGCGGAATTGCTGGGAAACCTTTGCTTGAGAGGGTGAATGCAAAAGCCAGGGTGGAATCGGAGGGTGCCTGGCATTATCATTCCTCAGCTGTTGCCACTGCTGCTCCTCTGCTTTTTAATTTTTTTTTTTCATTTCAGCGTTCCCCTTTCTTTTTTTTTCCAGGCCAAAATCCTTATTCCCCACCCACCCACTTTCCCCATCCCACCCCTGAGGAGAGTTTGATATGGCTTCAAAGCATTTGATTAAAATAAAGTGACACACACACACACACACACACACACACACACACACACACACACACACACACACACACTTCTATTGCAAACAGTCCCTTGGGAACATCACTTTCTCTGCCTGGAGGGAGGCATTTCGGGGGGGCTGCGGTGCCCCAGAGCTGGGCAGGAACTCATTCCAAATGAGGAAGTCCTTGGAATGAGTTCCTTTCCCTTGCAACTGGAATCCATCTCTTCTCTATTGCACGTGGCTGAAGCAATTTTGCTGCTTCCTTTGTGTTGTAACTGAGTTCCTTTTATAGTTACAGATGTGTGGCTGAGGAGGAAGTGCTCCTGGTTCAGATGCTGCCAGGCCTGGGGCTCAGTTGCGAGAGATACCCAAGTAGGCAGTGAGAGAGAATGCTCCGTATCACATCAAGAAGCATCCTAAGGGTTGCCGGAAGAAGCAGTTGCAACTTTTAAGTAACATGCAAGAAAAGAATGATTTAAAAAAAACACCGGCACCTATAATGGTGACAAATTACGTTTGCGGCCTTGGAACTGTAATTGTGTAACAGAAGTAATTAAGATAACTGGCTCTGAGAAATGTGCCTCAAGTGTAATTTTAAAATTGCAGCATGCCAGTAAAAGAATTTACTGGCATGCTGCAATTTTAAAAGTAACTAACTTTAAAAGTAACTAACTACTTATTTAAGTAGTTAGTTTAAAAGTACTTTAAAAGTAACTATCTACTTCTCGCAGCCACTTCTCTCCCCCCAACACACACACAAAGCCACTTCGAAAGCTGAGATGAACTCACAGAGGGATCCATTTGTATGTGTAATGTCTGTTCCACCTGACCTGTAGAATTCAATCTTCTGGCCCAAGAACACGGCAATGTCGGATTCTCTCAGATGGAGGCATTTATACCTTTTCCATTTGTTTGTTCTCATTTGCTTTTAAAAGTCACGGAAGGTTGTACAATTGGTATTCTGCAAGTGTTTTTTTTTTTAACCATGTAGAAAAAGAAGAGGAGTAAGTCATGAATGTGAGATATAGGCGGGAGGGGGGGGGGGGTTGCTTTGTGGGTAAAGGAGGGGACGCCCATCTCTAGCTGCAGGGCCCAAAGGTTGGGAGTTCAATTCCCCGACTGGGCCTCCTTGACACGGGCTGGACTCCGTGATCCAGGTGCTCCCTACCAGCTGTGTCATTCTAAGATGACTTTTGCATTTGTTCTGTTTTGTGTTTTGTGTTGACCTTTGGAGACTGGCCCTCCTTTGACCTCCTAGCCACTGATGCTGATGGTGGCGGCAGGTTTCTGCGAGATATTCGGAAAGGTCACTCATCCAAAGTCTGTGGGTTAGGTTCACGGATACATCCAAAATATCCCGCCTCTCCAGTGGATAGATATGACAGTTTAGGGTGGACATCCTTTCCTCATTCTCCCTCAGCTTGTTAATTTCCCTCATCGTCACCACTGACTTTTGCTCAACCCTGGCCCGCCTCCCCTTCCCACCCGCTCGGCCTGTATTCTGGCAGGCGTTTGTTCCTATCTCTCCACTGCTCCCGGGATGGGGGTGGGGGGAAGTCCCCGCTACCACCTGTTGCGGCTGTCCGCACCGTGTTGCTGTCCGAGACCCCAGCTTAGTTTCCCCTGCTAATAAGAGCACAGGCTTGGGAACGAGGCAGAGCCTGTGGGAAAGTTCCAGCATGTGGGAAGACAGTGGGGAGCCAGGGAGAGGAAGGGAGCGGGTGGAGGGTTGGAAGGAGGGCTGTGTGAACATGGTGGGAGCAAAAGCCGGTGCGCACGGGCCTGCACTTCTCCTTCGTTGAGGAGACAAAGGGCCCACCCACAATTAGGAGGCTGAAAAGGAGAGGGGGGCTTTCAGAATGGGTCAATTGGGTGGGTGGGAGGGAGGGAGAACATTGAGAAGAAAAGCCTTCTTCATTACATTTCAGGAACAGTTCCCGACACATCATATCTGTCTCTTCTCTTCCTTTCTCCTGCCCTCCCACTTTATCTATCTATCTATCTATCTATCTATCTATCTATCTATCTATCTATCTATCTATCTATCTATCCCTTCCTTCCTTCCTTCCTTCCTTCCTTCCTTCCTTCCTTCCTTCCTTCCTTATCTATCTATCTATCTATCTATCTATCTATCTATCTATCTATCTATCTATCTATCTATCTCCCTGCTCCTGATGACATCCTGCAGCTGAAATCCACGCAACAAAAACATCGCACAACTAATACCCGTACGACCCCATTGCCTATTCTTCTGTCTGCAGCCAGAGATGTAAATCACCCAAATATCCAGCAGTCGGTAGAAATACTCCAGCTCATCATGTAGGGAATTTCCTCTCCCTCTCTTATGCCAGTGTTTCATTGTGATGTGTGGAACTCCCTTCCACAGGATATGGTGATGGCTTCTGGCCTGGGTGCCTTCAAAAGGAGTCTGGACCGATTCCTGGAGGAAAAGTCCATCACAGGTTACAAACTATGATGGAGATGTGTAACCTTCGGGCTTAAAACCAGGATACTTCAAGGCCAGATGCAGGGGAGTGGTATCAGGAGACAGAGATCTAGTCTTGTGCGCTCCCAGAGGCATCTGGTGGGGCCACTGTGAGATCCAGGAAGTTGGAGTAGATGGGCCTTTGGCCTGATCCAGCAGGGCTCTTCTTATGTTCTTATGTTTCCGAGAACACCTGGGTTCTCCAAGCTTGGAAACTTCTATCTTGTCTTTCAAATAAAGGACCATCCTCTTTAAAGGAATACACCCGGCCCCCTCATCCCATATGTTGGCTTTTTTTTTTGTTTTTTTTTTAATGGTCATAGAAGACATGCATGAGGGGGAAAGGAAAAGCTGCCAAAATAGAATGGAATTTCTTTTTTGGCTTTTCTTCCTTTTTCTTCCTTTTCCCCTCTTCCTCTGCTGATGTGTGGGAACCAATTATTTGGTTTCGACTCAGAATCAGCAGGCCCGCCCACTCCTTTTATTTTTATCGCCCACATACCAACACCACTGGTAAGTGTAAGGCAGACCACTGCGCCACAGGGATTGTAAACGCTTAGATATGTAAAATCCTGATCTCAAAGGAAAGGCTGGAGCAGAGAGGAAGAAGTATGGAGCATGATGATTTTGAAAATTAAAAAAAATATATGAAAAAGCCCTGGTCTGATAAGGAAACATATGGATCTTCTCCTCCCTGTCTTTTTGTGTATTTTAATTTGACGGGAGGTTTGTTATTTATAAATACTGTCATGTGGATGAGTTGGTGAAATGTTAACACACTTGGGAAGAGTGTCCCTGATAAAAGCACTTGAGGAACAGTTGGTGCTAGCTGGTCCAAATGGGAAGTGTGGTATAATTCCGCTTCTCCATTGTATCACAGTTTAATTTGGACCCAAAGGTTTCACAACACAAGGCATTTAAGATGGAGCATTGTTGCTTAAGTGACAACTGAGCCTTCCCTCTGCCCACGGATTAAATCCGGAATTAAAAGCATAAGGAAACAGGCAAAATATTTCATTTCCTTGGAGATGAGTGGGGTTCGTTTTTCTCATCACTGGATAATTGCAACTTACCCCATACACTTGTGGGTTGAATTACACACAGTGCCACGTTAGAACAGGAAATTCCCAGATTGTTGAAAACATCTGTTTCTATCAACAGGAGCTTTCTTGTACCTTCCATCACTTGCAAATTAGCTTTTTCTCTTTTCAGATTAATCTTCAGAAGGTGCGCACAGGGTCTGCTTGCATGTACGATCGCTAGCAGTCATGAAACACTGCCTAAATTATGCCTCTAGTACACTAATACATTGCAGCTTCTAATGATAAACTACGTGTAACATATATTTTAGGCAAATATTTCAGTCTTTAGAAAAATACCATTTTGGTTGTCATGGCCTCCTATTTGGCCCAAAAAAATTTAACGTCCAAACTCTACACTATTTGAATATGGCCAACAGTGCTATACACAAATGATCTTCAGCTGGGAATACACAATATCTGACTTTAAATAAAAGTAGTCCTTTAAATGATATAGCAATATAGGCCATGGATTGTCCTCACCAGTAAGAAGGTGGTGTAGACCATAACTATGTCTACTAGCTGTCCCCAAATACTCTACCCTTGGTTTAAACAAAGGGAAATGCAGGGTAGTGCATCTAGGTAAAAAGAATGAATTGCACAGATATAGGATGGGAGACACCTGGCTGGAAAATAGTACCTGTGAATGGGATCTGGGAGTCTTGATGGACCACAAATTGAACATGAGTCAGCAGTGTGATGCAGTGGCCAGGAAAGCCAATGCGATTCTTGGTTGCATCAACAGAAGCATCATGTCGAGATCAAGGGAAATGACAGTACCACTCTATTCTCCTCTGGTCAGATCCCACCTGGAGTCCTGTGTCCAGTTCTGTGCACCTCAATTTAAAAAGGATGTTGACAATCTTGAACGGGTCCAGAGGAGGGTGACCAAGATTATTGAGGGTCTGGAAGAAATGTCTTATAAGGAGTGGCTTAGGGAACTGGGGGTGAACAGCGCGAACTCACTCCGCTGCAGCCGGGATTTGAACCACCGAGCTGCCCACCTCGCAGCTGACATCCACCCTTCGAGGGTGTCTTAACCTGCATGCCCTCGAAACACCTGCCCTTCTGTCCACCCCTGAATGGGGAGGCTGGGCCTTGGGTTTTGTGTTTGGTATTTTTCCCTGCCTGAGAAGGATTACTTCCCAACCGGGATTTTTAAGAGTTCAAGGCCCGGGGTCTTCAGGGAGCCCTCTTTGGCCATTCGCTCTGCCTATGAGGAGGCCCTACAAGCATCCTCCAGCTGCTGTTTTGTTTCAGAGATGTCTTCTGCTCGCTCTCCTCCTCTTTTTTTCCAGTCCCTGTGTCTCCAACAACAGGAGGCTTGGGAAGGAGAGGAGGGGATCCCCTTGCAGCCAAAGCCCTTCTCTTCACCCCCATCCCACCCCCTCTACCCCCCCTTCCAACCTTGATGCCCAAAGCTTTTCGCTGTAAAGGAACTGGGAGAGAAAAGAGAGCCAAAGAGCCAAAGAACAGCCTCGAAAAAAGACTTGGGTCCTCTTTTGTGATGCTGGGCTTTTGTCATGGAGTGATTCACAAATTCGCTCTTTTATCTTCTTGGAATGTCTTTCTTGTTTTCTCCCTTGCCCCCCCCCAGCAAAGGGGGGGGGAGAGGCAAGGGTGGTGGCGGGTATGTTGTCAATGCTGTGGCTGGGGGGGGGTTGCAAAAGGGGAAAGCAAAAGAGCCCACATAAAGGAGGAAAAATGGCGGGAAATGTCTCCTCAGAAGGGGGGGCTCCCCCATTGTGCAGCTTCGCCCCCGTTACAAGGCTAAGCACACTAATCATGTGTGAGAAGGAGCCCCGGGCTTTGGTGCAGAATTCACTGACAAGCCGTACATTCTTTGCTCTGGACGTATGGGTGGTGGTGGGGGTTCATTTCTTTAGGGCTTTGGGAAAAATCACTCCTCAAAAGGCTTCCCCCCCCTCACCTCCTTATTCACCCCCCCTCCCAGCTCTTCAGGGCAAAAAGACAGAGCTTCTCTCATGAATCCCGGTTCGAATCCCGGGTGCCACGCTGCGGAGCGAGGTCCCGCTGATCACCCCAGCTCCTGCCAACCGTTTTTGCAACAAAAATCAAACCAAATCCGAAAATTTAAGAAATAGCAGGTATCATTAAAGTAAACTGTGTAAACCAAAGCCCATCAAACCATCAATTACAGAGAATTGTTATTAGACTTGGCTTCACAGCCCATAATACACTGCTCTTAATTTGGTATCCCAAGCATGCTTGCATCTACAGGAATTCTAACACCGTCTACTGGCTTGAACAAAGCTCTTAATTCTGACTTCCTCCACAGTCGGCATTTTTAAAATCTCTTTCGTTTGCCTTGGGGTGGAAACGTGTGGATTGGGAGGTCATTTCAGAGCAAAACGAAATGAACCAAGGGAGAGTCAGAAACCCCTTTTGGACTCTGCTCCATGCCCCCTTCCCACAAGGCCTTTGGAGGAATCTCACACTATTAGCACTGGGGGAAGAGGTTAAAGAAACAGGGAATAAAAATGACAAGGGCAGGAGAGATGGATGACTGTTTGTTTTGGTGAATGGGAAGCCTGTGGCTGGCTTTGCCCCCTTAAAACTGGGATGTTGTTTATGGAAACAGGCCATTCTCATTCATGCACGCTCTCTCTCTCTCTCTCTCTCTCTCTCACACACACACACACACACACACACACACACACACACACACACACACACACACACACACACACACACAGACAGAGTGAGAGTGGGTGATGCTTGTGGTTTTTTAAAAATCCTGTACAGCAGGGATCCTCAAACTTTGGCCCGTGGGCCAGATGCGGCCCGTCAAGGTCTTGAATCCGGCCCGTCGGCCATTGCAGACACCCCCCCCCCACTTGAGCTAAAAGCTCGCCATGCAGCAGCAGCAGCTGTAGCCTCAGTCACCAATGCGAGGGCAAAGCCCACCATTGCCCGTAGCATCTTGGGTGTGTGTGTGTGAGAGCAGAATGGGCCCTCCCCTACCCCCCTTGGAGCCGTGGGAGATGTGGGGCTGCCGTGCGGGCCAGCAGGCGCTGGGCTGGGGAGTGCGGTGAAGCAGGTTGGGCCTTCCCTCTCCCCCCTTTGGAGCCACGCTGGGGAGCTGCAGGGTCTGGCCCCCAACAGTGTCTGAGGGACAGTGAACTGGCCCCCTGTTTTAAAAGTTTGGGGACCCCTGCTGTAGAGCATGGGTGGGGAGCCCTCCAGATGTTTTGGACCGCAACAACTCCCACAGTTCTTGATCACTGGCAATACAGGCTCAGAACTCAGGGGTTGCAGTCCAAAACATCTGGAGGGCCAAAGGTTCCCCACCCCTGCGGTAGAGGAGATGCAGATTTAGGTATGTCTCTTAGGATGTTTATTTCCGTTTTGATACAGGTCTGCCGAATCCTGTGTCAAGGGGAGAAGGTTCACAGAATTATTCCCTTTCAGCCAGTAATTAAGCCTGCGTATTCCACTGGCCAAGTGGCCATGCTTTGTACATGCAAAGGATTCTGGCCCACAGGAGAAATGCATACAAAGATGCACATGCATGTTATGAATTTTGGGGCACGTTTTCGGACCCCAAAATTTGAAAAGGGGACAAACGGCAAAAATAGCTGTTGAGAGTTTTGGGGGCTGTTTGGTCGTGTTCTGGAAGTTTTTCTTCCTGACGTTTCACCAGACTCTGTGGCCGGCATCTTCAGAAGGCAAGGAGCTCAGGGAACCAGGAGTTTTCTCTGTGCTCTGGGGTATACACTGCAGTTCTAAGGTTATTATTAAGAAGGTCTAGATCGCTCAGTGGTTTAGGCATTTAGTTGCAAAGCCAAAGGTTGAGAGTTTGGTTCCTCACTGTGTCTTCTGAGAGATGTCCCAGGGCACCTCCAGGAGAAGGGAACAGGAAACCACTTCTGAGTGTTCTCTACCTGCAAGTAGAGGCAGAAGTTGAGAGTTCGATTCCCCAGTGTGCCTCTTGTGAGTAGAGCCAGCCTGGGTGGCCTTGGGCCAGCTGCACCGTCCCAGGGCACCCCTGGAAGGAGGGACTGGGAAACCACTTCTATTCTCTACCTGCATGTCCAGGCAGAGGTGAGAGTTCCTGTGCTTCTTGTGAGTAGAGCCAGCCTGGGTGGTCTTGGGCCAGCTGCACCGTCCCAGGGCACCCCTGGAAGGAGGGACTGGGAAACCACTTCTATTCTCTACCTGCATGTACAGGCAGAGGTTGAGAATTCGATTCCCCAGTGTGCTTCTTGTGAGTAGAGCCAGCCTGGGTGGTCTTGGGCCAGCTGCACCGTCCCAGGGCACCCCTGGAAGGAGGGACTGGGAAACCACTTCTATTCTCTACCTGCCTGTACAGGCAGAGGTTGAGAGTTCGATTCCCCAGTGAGCCTCCTGGGAGAAGAGCCAGCCTGGGTGGGCTTGGGCAAGCTGCACTGTCCCAGGGCACCCCTGGAAGGAGGACTGGGAAACCACTTCTGAGAATTCTCTACCTGGGAACAGTAACCATAAGTCAGAATTGACTTGGGGGCGCATGCTTATTATTATTTTAAGAGGAGAAGCCTGTTCTTCTACTCTCTTTATTTTCTTATGGGTTTGATTGTGAGGCCTGAGCACTGGCGGTTGTGGTCTCTCTCTCTTCTTTTTTTTTTAAGTAAGCTTTTTCCTTTAACAATCTGGCTTTGGCTGCAACCCAAAGGCTGCTCTGGAATTAGGGAGGTGGGGAGGGGAAGTGGAAGAGGGGGGAGGTTGAATCGCACCCAGGGCAGAGGGCAGCAAAAACAACAAGAATAAACTCCCCCGAGGGGGGAAAGAGAAGAATAAATGTTTCTCTTTGGCAGAAAAGGCTATCTGATTTGGCCAAAAAATGACACACACACCCTCCTCTTTGGGTAGGACTGTCGCCGGATGTGCACCATAATACAGGCAATAATTTAAATATGAGGAATGCATTTGAGATGGGAAAGAGAGCCAACAACCTTCCGTGGTTTCACTGGCCATTTTCTCTTCCTGCTCCTCTTCTCCTTCTGCTTTTAGCTTTTCTCTTCATGCTGTGCTCAGGTTAACCTCATGACTTTCTCATGTGATGTCGGCACTAGAGATGGGCACGACTAAAAAAAAAAGGTGTTTCGTTTGTCGTTTAGGGGGTCCGTTTCGGTTCGTTTTCATTTTTCGTGAATTTTTTTGCAAAAAAAATTGTTTTCGTTTTGTTACGTAACGAAATGAAAAAATGAAAACGAAAATGAAAACTTGCTCGTTTCGTTACCATTGATTACAGTTCAATGTATTTGCCGCAATGAAAACGAAACGCACGACAAAAATTCTGTTGTTTCATTTCATTTTGTTTCATTTTGGAGACAAAATTCGTTTTTCATTTTGTTACGTAACGAAATGAAAAAATGAAAATGAAAATGAAAAATTGCTCGTTTCGTGCCCATCTCTAGTCGGCACCCTTCCCAAACCTCTACAAAACAAGTTTCCAGAGCTGGCAGAAGCCGTTGACGTGCCTGCCGCTGGGTCTCCTTATGAACCAGTGGACTCCCTCAGTAGAACTGTTGGATAGTTCAGTGGTTGAGATCTCTGGCTCTGGAACCAGAGGTCGGGTGTTCGATTCCCCATCGTGCCTCCTTGTCAGGGGCTGGGATTGATAATCCACAGGGCTTTTTCCAGCTCAGCAGTTCTGAGATTTTTATTAAGAACTGCTGGAGAGCTCAGGGGTTTAGGTCTCCGGCTGCGGGATCAGATGCTGGGGGTTCGATTCCCCACTGGCACTGGACTGGACGATTGACTTGATCTGTATGACATGCATAGATGACAATGACGAGAGATGCAGCTCATAGATGAAGGTGATCCAGAAATGCTCACCCTGAAGCAGGTTTATTAGTCACCATGCTTCTGTTTTTTCTTATAATTTTTCTTTTTGTCATGTATTTCTCTTTAATTCTTCCACCTGCTTCATTTTTGCCCCTTCGCACCGAATTTCGTTGGGTCTTGCGAACAGAACCCAAGATTATCTCAAGGCACAGTGTTGGGCAACGCTGCTTCATATCTGTTTGTACCCTAACAAAGATGATGATGATGATGATGATGATGATGATGATGATGATGATGATGATGATGATGATGATGATGATGATGATGATAGTTTTAGAATTGCAGAGCTGGAAGGGACCCTATAGATTAGTGATGGCGAACCTTTTAGAGACCGAATGCCCAAACTGTGATTCAAAACCCAGTAATTTTTTGCAAAGTGCCAATACAGCCATTTAACCAGAATACCAGTGGCTGTGAAGGGGCGATGTCGTGTGCCCGCGGAAAGGGCTCCAAGTGCCACCTTTGGCACCTGTGCCATAGGTTCGCCAACAATGACCTAAGGCAATGGTGGTGAACCTTTGGCATTCCAGATGTTTTAGACCACAAAACCCACAGTCCTTTGTCACTGCTAATCTAGGCTCGTTTTTCTGGGAGTTGTGGTCCAAAACCTCTGGAATGCCAAAGGTTCACCACCATTGTCTTAGGTCACTGTGAAAGGGGCGATGCTGGGTACCCACAGAAAGGGCTCCGAGGGCCACCTTTGGCACCCGTGCCATAGGTTCGCCAACACTGCTATAGATCTTCAAGTCCATCTTGTGTCCAGGAGGCCCAGTGGGAAATCAAACTCCCAACTGTTGGCTGTTCCACTGGACACCTAAGCCACGGAGGTGCCCTCCAGCTTTTCTATGATGAGCTGTCTCTATGGGCTGCTCCACAGGACAATATCAGCTGCGACAGAGTTTTATTGTGGGGGGGTCCGATCCTTTTCTGTTTGCAGCGTCTATCCAGAAAGAGGATGGGAACGCTGGTTGTTTGGAGAATTCTGGTCTCTGGTGTGAGAATATCTTCCTTGACCACTGGGGGTGGGGGGAATGACGGTGGAGGAAATGACTCCCAGGAAGGGGGCTGGAAGTGCTTCTGACCATGTGGGGAATGTGTAGGGAGGGGGGGCAGGGGAAAAAAACATTTTCACTATTTGGGTTGGGAGGGGGCAGGCACTGACTAACCATTGGCCTTTTGCTGTCTTTCTGGAGCGGACGGTGGTGGGCTTTCTGCTTTACTAGAGAAATGACCGGGGGTCGAGAGGGGGGTGTCTAATGGATATGGAACGGTAGCCCCCACCCCACCCCCTTTGCATACCAGCTTTCACTTTCTCTCACGCACACACACCAACGCACTCCTTCTCATGCTGCAATGGGAGAGGTTCCGAACGGATGTAACTCACAAGGATGGATTCAATTGGGGAGAGATACAAGAGTTGGTGTGTGTGTGTGTGTGTGTGTGTGTGTGTGTGTGTGTGTGTGTGTGTGTGTGTGTGTGTGTGTGTGTGTGTGTGTGTGTGTGTGTGTGTGTGCGTGCGCATGCGCGCACGTAGCGGCAAACCTAAGGACAGATGAGAATCTGGAAGCATGTTAAGCGCTGATTCCCAATCTCTCTATGTTGGCCGGGAAAACCATGTTTAACAAGCCGGGACAATAAGGCCTTGTGTGATCTGAAACCTATGACAGAAATAAGGCCTGACAGCAGCTTGGGTGGGAGGCCCCCCTCCTCTCCCGGAATAGGTCTGAGCAATCCCACCCGCCCGCCCCCTGCACCACCTTCCTCCTCTCTTCCCACACACGTCTTTCTCAAGCCCTTGACAACCAGGGAGTAGGCGGAGGGGAAGGGGTCTAGGCAGGCCTTGAGTTAAAGTCATAAGAACATAAGAACAGCCTTGCTGGAAGAGACCCACAGCCCATCCAGTCCAGCATTCTGTCTCACACCATGGCTCACCATTGGCTTCATGGTCTTCCCAAGCGGAGGTCTTCGCCTGCTTACGATTCCCTGCAAACGGCATTGAGAGATACCCTGCCTCTCTCTCCAACCCAGAGGTGGTCCAAGGGCTTCCTTCAGGGAAAGGGTCCTTTTGGCTGATGCAGCTGGGAAAGGGAGACACGGCCACCATGGACTTCTGCTCCCTCATCTAGATGGTTGCTACTGGCATGGGTCTCAGAGCCTGGACCCTTGGTGGTGGTGGTGGTGGTGGAGTGGGCTTGCGTTTTTTGATTTGGAGGTTTGGTTCCATCCGGAAAACTGGCTAGGCAACTCAGTAGTTGAGGGATTCCTCTGAAGAGCCAACCATTGGGTGTTCGATTCCCCACCGAGCCTCCCTGGAGAAAAGCCAGCCTGGGTGGCCATGGGCAAGCTGCACAGTCCTAGAGTGCCCCAGGAAGAAGGGAGTGGGGCATTCTCTACCTAGAGAAGCCCCCAAAAGGGTCACCATAAGTCAGAATTGACTAGAGGGGGTAGAGTTACAATTTGTGAGCTAGCGCAGTGGTTTAGGTCTCTGGCTGCAGAACCAGAGGTGAGGTCTTCACAGTTCCCCCATGGTGCCTCCTGGGAAAAGAGCCAGCCTGGGTGGCCTTGGGCCAGCTGGACAAGCTGCAGGTTTTGCTTGATGATCCAGGGGGTCCTTCCCGGCTCTGCAGTTCTAAGATTATTATGAAGCACTGCTGGATAACGTTGACCAAACTCCAGGAGGCAGTGGAAGACAAGAGGGCCTGGCGAGCTCTGGTCCATGGGGTCAAGAAGAGTTGGATACAACTGAACAACAACAGCAGCAGCAGCAGCAGCAGCAGCAACAACAACAACAACAACAACAACCTGGAGAATGGGTAGGTAGGCAAACTCCTGCAGAGTTTAACCAGTGCCTTGAGACCTGCCAACCTAACTCAGGTCTTCCATGTCACGATACAATGGAAACAGAAATAGTCCTTCTACTGCATTCCTAATTGAAAGGAAAATACAAGGAACGGTGTCCTCTCCAGATCAGGTTTGGCCTTGGGAGGGGTGGGGGGACAGAAGTATCCAAAGGATTATCTGAATGTGGCAAGTGAGGGATGGTTGTGAATGAGGGCCCAGACCATATGGGGATTTTCTGCCTCTTCTTAGTTGCTCCACATTCCAGAGCTTGTTAAATTATTCAAGCTCATTTGACCACTGCTATTTTAGCAGCTTTCCTAGACAAAGAACGACCGAGCTGGACATCCTCGTACAATTTGGACTACTTCGTTTGTTTGGAAGTCGAGTCATGGCAACTGGACTTCTTCTCTTGAGAGAGTGAAACATCTTGCTGCTCATCCCAACGGCTCCGTCAGTCTGAGGAAAGCTAGTTGGGAGTCCTCCATTTTGTAGTTTCAGGTCACCCTGGTCTGAAATAAGCTCATAAGATGAACAATAGCCTGAACAGGCTCGTTAGGTGGACAATAGTCTCAATGGTGCTCAGGCACAGTCTATCTGCTACTCATGAGGCAGTGATTCCAACACTCTCCAGACAAATAAAAAAACTTCACACCTCCACTAGTTTAATGACCCATACTTTAGGGGTTTTAGCACCTTAGGCCATTTTCTACCTAATGTCCATTGAGACAATTGTCCACCTAATGAGCCTATTCAGGCCATTGTTCATCTTATGAGCCTATTTCAGACCAGGATGACATGAAACTACAAAATGGAGGACTCCCAACTAGCTTTTCTCAGACTGACAGAGCTGTTTGGATGAGCAGTGAAACATTTCAATCTCTCAAGAAAAGAAGTCCAGTTGCCAAGACTCAACTTCCAGATAAACTCACATGGATGACAGAGAATCTTCACAGACATACTTCATTTGTTGTGGTCAAAGAGTACAAGAGGTGGAAGAGATGGGAGTCCAACAAGAGAAACCATCCTAGAATTGACATGACTATGAAACATCATGCATTTTTAATAGAATACCTTCCCCATCAAAAGACAAATACTGTACAAGATTTTTCTTTGTTTAAAAACAAAATTAACCACAAATCCCATCCTTGCAAACAACTGACTCAGATTTGCTTCCCAGCTTGTACAAGGACTTGAACAAAATGTACAGAATTCTATTAAAAATATTACTGAACTTTGCAGTATTGTTTTGCCTAAAAAAAAACCTCTCTCTACAGATGAGCAAAACATATCTGGCAGTGTCGTTCTAGCTGCAGCAATTCACTTTATATTAAACATTTCCATTTAAAAACTCTCTCTCTTTCTCTCTCTCTCTCTCTCTCTCTCTCTCTCTCTCTCTCTCACTCACACACACACACACACACACACACACACACACACACACACACACACACACACACACCAGCATTAAGATTTAAACATACAAGACCACAAATTTGGTATCATTATAACTTTAGTGCACATATGATACCCCTCCCATCCCCACTCATAAAAATAAAAATAAAAATTAATAATATCTGGACTGACAGTTAGTTCCAAAGATTTGTCTACGGTGAAAAAAAAATCTT
Organism: Phrynocephalus forsythii; assembly: GCA_029282475.1. Lineage (NCBI taxonomy): Eukaryota > Metazoa > Chordata > Lepidosauria > Squamata > Agamidae > Phrynocephalus > Phrynocephalus forsythii. The sequence goes on along the minus strand of JAPFRF010000021.1, from coordinate 4,310,763 downwards.
TGTGGTTTTCATTTAAAAATGATTCCTCTCTTCAAAGCACAAAACAAGGGCAAAGGAGAGGGATGGAGTACAATAATGGATGCAATGTTTCACCTTCATTCTGGTAAGCATTCTGGTATACTACTGCTGCTTTCGATGCCAATTTAACCAGTGCCTGCAACATAAGCATAATTTCATTAGATTCCCCCCCCCACTTCATAATGATTAACTTAACACATGACTCTTTCCCTATAACAATCTGACAAAGACTGCAATCATACGCACACATACTTGGAATCAACTCATACTGAATTCTGAGCACTCTGTTCCTGACTTTAAAAAAAAAAAATGAATTGTAGACTTCACATCTTTCTATCAGGCTTGTTGCCTGGATGGGGAGCCATGAGAGGCTGATGTCACAGTGATCTAATTACAGGAAGATAAAACATAATGTCCATAGATACAGTCTTATCCAGAATATATGAGCTCATCTTTGCAGCTAGGTTGGAAAGCATAAAAGACAGGCTAGAGCTGTAGATTTGGCATGGTTCATATTGATATCATTGGGGGGGGGGGACAACAGCCACCACACCTCTGAAATGCAAACAATCAGCTGTGCCTATCGGGTGTCCATTGGTGCATTTTTGAAACACTGTGCGGAACTCCGTTTCCAGTCCTTGCATTAGCTTATGCTGTCTTCCTACCTGAGGCCTGCTATCACATTTGTTTGCAAGGACGCGTCCAGATACGCAAATCAACAGTGGTAAAGGCGGGTGGCAGGGGTTGGAATTCCAACACATCTTACAATTTTAGTCCACAACATAGAAATAATCCAGAGAGGCAGATTCAGTTCGCCACAAAAGTCACAGAGGGCAAGAGGCTGGCTCACGTCACAGGTGTTCTTGGCTCATCAAGCAATGGAGGGTCCGGGGCAGAGGAGTTAATGAGGTCTCTTTTTATTTATCTGTATCCCTGATGCTATTTGGTTCTGTCCATGTGCTGATATTCATGTGCAAAAGCACCCCTCCCAACTTGGTTTGAAACACAGAAAGAGCTTACTGTCGTTTCTTTCATGCAGTTTGATCTTCCTGGGAAAACCAGAGTGCAGAACGACCCGTCCTTCTCATCCGAAAAAAGAAAGAGCTTCCACTGGCTGATGGATATATGTACACCATTTGGGCCAGGGCCCATGATAAACTGCAGCTCCTTCCGCAATCCAGATATGCACCTATATTCTCGCGTCCCTTTGTCCCACGCCTCCCATCAGTCCAACAAGACTTCACAGGGGTTTTCGTGAGCTTGGCGGGCGTCCTCGTATATGTGGCGGAAGTCTTTATATCGAGGGGCGCAGCTGAGCCAAGCTTCCCCAAAGTGCAACCATCCTGTAAACAGGAAGCTACCAGGCCCAGGCTTCACCCCGCACCGGAGGAGGGTACGAATGCTGCCGGCCGATTTCCCGGACTTGCCGACCGGCTGGAACAAGGCAGACTTCTGGCGATGGATCCGGGTGGCGCTCACACTGATGATCGACTCCTGCAACTCCGCGTTGTTAGAGACTGTCCGGATATTGCCACGGATGACTGCGAGGAAAGGGGGGCAGATGAAGCAAATAAATACCTGTTTGTTTAAAGTTTTTTTTTCTTACTATTCCATGGCGTACCCCTCAGAAATAATTTTCTGTGAACTTCTGGTTCACAGGGAAGCCATTTCCGGGCCTCCAGAAGGCTCAGGAAGGCCCTCGCAGGCCCATTCGGAGCAGCGCCAGTCCTTTTCGTAAACTGCAGTCCTGCGATATAGTGGGACCGCAGTATGTGAACTGCGCACGGGCGAGGGACTACTGTACTATCTATCCAGCAGTTCTGAAAAACATCAGACTTCTGTGGAATGGAGAGATGGCAGTAGATGAGGTATCAAACTGTTATACCTGGGAATTGGAAGTATATGGCAAGTTTATTTTAAGGATTACTGGACCGTGATAAACTACTTCTTTTTTTTAACTGAGAAGATTGAGTCTCCGGTGCCTTTTATGCTGTCCATAAACAGCTAGCAGGATGCATAACATCTGGTCATAATTTTCCTCTGCTCTAGTATTATATTTCTATTTAAATTACAGCAATTGTTTCTAAAAACGTCTTATGCACCTCAGTGCCTAAGAACAATAAAAACGGGCACTGTCTGATCACTGGAATGCCTTTTAAGGGTCAATACAGCTCTGCAAAATTTCCAAGCAGTAGGGAAGACTTCTTCCCAAGACCAAATTTTACAAACAAACATTCTCCAGGACTCTGGCCATGAAAGCACTGCTTGGTTAGCGTTCTTTTTGCTATGGTTACAATCGGTCATCTAGCGCCCGTGATATTAATTTTTTAAAAAGGGAACTCCAGCCACCCACAATCCTTGGGAGTACTTTTGCAATCATTTTTCAAACAAGATGAAAAAAAAAATGAATACAAACAAAGGAATACCCGTGTGAAACTTAAAGCAACTCTAATTTTGCCATGGGTCTTGTTGGCTAAATAATAGGTTTCTCGAGAAATGGAACCCTTTGACTCTATCAATTGCCGGATAGCTTAGTGGTTTAAGGCATCTGGCTGTAGAGGCATAGGTTGGGAGTTCGATTCCACACTGGGCCTCTTTGATAGGAGATGGACTGGATGATCCATAAGAACATAAGAACAGCCCGGCTGGAAGAGGCCACAGCCGATCCAATCCAGCATTTGTCTCACACAGTGGTGGCTCACCATTTGCTTCAGGGTATTCCCAAGCAGGTGTCTTCACCTGCTTTTGATTCCCCACAAATGCTATTGAGCGATATCCTGCCTCTCTCTCCAGCCCAGAGGTTGCCCCCCATCCATCATGATAGCCATGGATACACTTGTTCTCCATGAACTTGTCCAATTCTTTCTTAAACCTGTCAAGGCTGACCGCTGTCACCGCTTCTTCTGGCAGGGAGTTCCACAGACCAGGGATCCTCTGGGTGAAAAAAGGACTTCCTCTTATTTGTTTGAGATCTAGCACCCAAAAGTTTCATGGTGTGCCCCCTACTTCTAGTGTTGTGCGACAGGGAAATACAGGTTTTCCTTATCTACTTTGTCCATGCCATAGGGTTATTACAGTAGCATCTTGGTTTATGAGCATGATCCATTCTGGGCCCCCCGGTTTCCATCATTTCCTATGGGGAAATTTGCTTTGGCTGGGAGCCTAGCTTCATCCCAGCTCCCTGTTCCTGCACTGGTGGGAACTGGAAGCTTTCTTTCTGAACAGGAAGACCAGGAAAGCTGAGCCTAGTGATGCCTCAAAACCTTCCAGTTAAGGCCTTTCTCCTTAACTGGAAGGTGAGCTATACAGAGCTGTCTGCCAACCGTCAAGTAGAACACCTGGAATGGACAATTATGGGGTTTATAATAAGAATTTAAAAACATCCCGAGTTGGCATTCCTAAATCAATTCAGTCCTTACTGTTGGGAGGTTTTTTTTTAATTTTACTTAATTTTAAAAAAGAAACACTAGCTATGTTGGCGATGCCTAGACTGGAAACTCTCAACGGATCAGTCATCTACCAACCGAATTCGGCAACGACACTGGTTGGCGCCATGGCAGTGCACGGAGCTGGTTGGATCTAGCCAATTATCTGGAGGAATTTGTCCCGGTAGCCTGCATTCGGTTCTCTCCAGAAACAGCCAGAGTTATCCCCCTCCAAGATATTCTGACAAGCCTGTGATCTGATCCGGCGTGGCAAATCCCTTTGTTCCTTGGATCTGACTTGCTTGTTGCCACGGCAACCCCAGGAGTGGGCAGCCAGGGGACCCCCCCCCTTTCTCCCATTGTTTAGAGAGCTGCAAATCTGGAGGTTAGCAGAGCGTGCGGGCCGTAATTGGCAACTGCCCACTGCACCACCGGACAGCGGGTGAGTGCGCTGATATTTAAAAAGGAAAATGAAAAGCGCCATCATCTCAGCTGCAGAGCCAGGGAGCCCTTATGGCTGGGGCCTCGGATGGTGAGAGCAAAGGGCTCCCAGATGCGGAGCTTAAAATTGTTTTCCCACCAGCTCCGGACTTCAAAAAAAATTAAGTACGACCACGCCCACCTAAGTGCGTCCCAGCGCATTTTCCAAGTACCTGGTCTCCGAAGGTGAAACATTTTTGATGCGGATTGCAAGGCAGTGAGTGCTGGGCTGTCCTCGCCTTGTGTTTGTTTTGGGTTTTTTCCACCCCTTTAAGAGACTGGAATGCTTCCCGGGGCAGCTCCCAAGGGCAGAGCGGAGGTGAGCCTGCATTATTTTCTCCCTTTTTTTCTCCCTCCCCTCACACAGACAGGAGCAAGGGAGTGCGGAGGGGTGGGAACACAGGAAGAGGAGCAAACCCCCAAGATCTCTGGTCCGAATTTAAGTTGCCAGCGGATCTTAGAGGTCATGTAAAGGTGCCCTTGATTATTTACTTAAGCAGCATGAAGGGAAGACAGGGACCCCATGGGGTCCATTTCAGCTTTTGCACCAGCCCAGAGATTGCAGCATTAAAAAAGAAAAATGCTGTCCGTCAGGGTTTCCCAGGTATTCAAAAGTGGTTTTCCATTCCCTTCTTCCAGGGGTGCCCTGGGACTGTACAGCTTGCCCCAGGCTCCCCAGGCTGGCTCTTCTCTCTGGAGGCCCAGCGAGGAATCAAACTCCCAACCCTTTGGCTCTGCAGCCAGAGACCTAAACCATGGAGCTATCCCTGCAAAAGATTGGGCCATAAGTAGCCCGAATGGCCACCTCTTTCCCCACTGGGCTTGCAATGCTGAAACGGAGAGCGCACAAACATGCTGCCGAATATGTACTCACCGAAATCACTAGTGCAAACAGCCATCAGAATTTCAGTGTTGTTACACGGACGGCAACTGCCTGCATCTTTCAAAGACAAAGAGAAAGGCAATGAATTAGAGGTCCTTGCATGTCTGGATTTGTGGATTGCAACATTTCTGTATTCTAGAAAGGGAGCATTGAAAACAGCAGGGAATTATAACTCCTTTCTTCTCATGCAGTGACACCATTGGGTTCACCTTTCTTTCTCAGCTTAACCTCTAAGGCCAGTGGTTCTCAACCTGTGAGTCCCCAGATGTTCCTGGACTGCAACTCCCAGAAATCCATCCAGCACAGTGACTGGTAGAGGCTTCTGGGAGTTGCAGTCCAAGAACATCTGGGGACCCACAGGCTGCGAACAATTGCTCCAAGTCCTTCCAAAGCAGAATTTTAACTATCCCAATTATGCACCACAAACTCATTACAAAGGGAGAAGAATTGTCAAATGTCTTACATTTGATGAAATGTTATTGTATTTTGCTTGAATGGCCTCTGTTTCCCTACCACATACAAAGATACGTACATACCTAAAATTTACAACATACAGTTGTCCTTTCCCAATAACCCTATTGTTATTTGGGTTGTTGTTTTTAAACTAGGAGAGTAATTAAAGCAAAAGCAAAGTGTTCTGCTTATATACCGCCCCATACCACTTCAAGTAGTCTCTGGGCGGTTTACAGTGTGCAGGCTACACATTGCCCCCAGCAAGCTGGGTACTCATTTCAACGACCTTGGAAGGATGGAAGGCTGAGTGAACCTTGAGCCTGCTACCTGAGATTGAACCCCAGGTCGTGAGCACAGTTTCACCTGCAGTACAGGCATTTAACCACTGCGCCACGAGTCTCATATCTGGAAATAGAATCCTCTGCACCAAATTCGGCCCACTAAAAAAGTGCAATGTCACCTATCCCACAACCATGGAAAAGCTTAGAAAAGTTTCCTCTTATTTTGGACAGCTCTCAGAAGGCTTCAGAAAGCATGGCTGCATGGCATTCTGGGAAACCTAGTCCTAAAAAAATTGATGTAGTTGCAGTCTATGGAACTTCTCCAAGTTCTGGTCCATTCTGAAAGCAAAACCTGTGGACGAAATTGCCAAGTTGTCCAGACGGCAGGCTATTTAGATAGATTACAAAAAGGACCTATATGCTAATTCCTCTCAATTTAAATACCTCTACTGCTATGACGTTGCACCTAGGCTAGGGAGTCATGGCAACAGTTGATTTTGTGTGTATTTAACTTATTGGTTGTCATCAACACCACCAAATATACCTGAGTGATACCACCTCCCTTGGGCAAATGACAGAACTAACCCAAGGCCAGGTGGGTGCTTATAAATCTTCAGAGAGAATTTAGCCACCAGAGAGCACAACTCTGGCTAGCTCTGTTTTGGCCTCTGAACTAGAGGTCCGGGTCTCTGAGGGTAAGGCCTAGTTTAAAAAAAAAAAAAGACATTTGGGTCAAGCGCCCGGGTTGATATGGTGACCTCGCTCTGGGCTTATCACCGGCACAGCCCAATGAAGGGCTGTGGCAGGCCGTCACTCTGTGTGTGAGGAATTTTGTTGGCTCTGGAGATGAGTCTGATTAGATATTCCTCCTGCAGTGCTCCAGAAAGCTGAGTGGCATTGTCCTCTCAACAGCACCCCTGAGATATCAGGGCCTGAACCCAAGCCCATGGAACAGGTCCTGGTGATGTCCCAGAAGCAGGCGCGCTGAGAAACACACACCGGATCCTTTGCACTAGCTCGTAATGGGAAGAAAAGGATGTCTAGTCCAGTGGTTCTCAACCTGTGGGTCTCCAGGTGTTCCTGGACTGCAACTCCCAGAAATCCTGGCCAGCTCAGCTAGTGATGAAGACTCTGGGAGTTGCAGTCCAGGAACTTCTGGGGACCCACAGGTTGAGAACCACTGGACTCTAGCCTCTTGGCGCAATGGTTAAACTGCTGTAATGTAGCCAAAACTCTGTTCAAAACTGGGGTTCAGTCCCAGGTAGCTGGGCTTGAGGTTCACTCGGCCTTCCATCCTTCTAAGTACCCAGCTTGCCAGGGTGGGGGCAGCTATGTGTAACCTGCATAACTGAATTGTAAGCAGAGTGCTGTAAATGCTATGAGGCCATATATAAGCCGCATACTTTCTGTGTAAAGGAACCTGATGCAAAAAACAAGCTGTCTCTTCTTCCATCGCTGCTTTGTCTCCCAACTTGGAGAAGCAGAGCAAAACCCTGAGACATCGCCAGCCTTCACCTGACTACCCGCGGCAATCCCAGGTGAGCATCTTGTAGCACAGTGGTGTCCAACCTTCGGCCCTCCAGAAGTTTGGACCGCAAGCACCATAAGCCTTTGTCATTGGCAATACAGGCTTGGAATTCTGGGAGTTGTGGTCCAAAACATCTGGTGGGGCCACAGTTTGGACACCCCTGTTGCAGCAGAAAGACGGTGCCCGCGTCTACGAGCGCTTACCTTCCATGCTGAGGTTTCTAGACGGCCACGAGAAGCGGGCATTCCAGTTGCCCCTCAACTCATAGCGGAAGGCAGCGATCCGGCGGCTGATGTCCCGGTGCAGCGTGGCCTGGAGGAAGAGGGCAACTTTCTCCTTGGGTAGCCAGCTGAAGCAGCGCACCCTGGGTTGCAACGCTGCCTCCGCCTCCGAAAGGAGAAGCTCCAAGATGCCGTCGCGCTCCAGGTAGATCTGAGCTCCCCGGAAGCTGCCGGAGGACTTGATGCAGGCCGTCACACGCCGGCGGGTCTCTCTACCCGTGGTGCCCGTGGGGAGGCGGGGGAAAAGGCTGAGGCGCAGGGCCCCGGCCGGGTAGAGCCACTCCAGGGACCCCTCGGCACAGTGGAAGGAGATCTGCTCCACACTGCCTGCTTCCTGAGACAGGCCACTGCAAAAGGGAAGGACATGGAAGAAGGAAACTTTGTCACCAGTGGCTACTCATGCTTTGGTCCACAACCCAGGTCTGGCATGCCAAAGTCTGACAACTGAGTCTTTTTTGCAGGGCAAGGCAACCCCTAACCCTAACCCTCTCACAAAGTACCAGAACTAGGGGACATCCACTCAAATTGAGGGCTGGGAGAGTAAGAACAGACAAAAGAAAATATTTTTTTCACCCAGCGTGTTGTTAGTCTGTGGAACTCCCTGCCAGAGGAGGTGGTGATGGCATCTGGCCTGGATGCCTTCCAAAGGGGATTGGACAGATTCCTGGAGGAAAAGTCCATCCCAGGTGACAAACCATGATGGAGATGTGTCATCTCCAAGCTTAAAACCGGGGTACCTCAAGGACCAGATGCAGCGGAGTGGTATCAGGAGATAGAGATCTAGTCTCATGCGCTCCCAGATGCATCTGGTGGGGCCACTGGTGAGATACAGGAAGCTGGACGAGATGGGCCTTTGGCCTGATCCAGCAGGGCTCTTTTATGTTCTTATGTTCTTATATTCAGACGGCTGACCAGCCTTGACCCGCGAGTCGTCCACTGAATCGTGCCAAGGATTAAGAGCGCCAAGAAACAGATGCTACAGCTGGGTTGGGGAGGCTCACCCAAACAGAACTAAAAGCATCATACGTTCAAGATTTAAAAACAGCCAAACGGCATTCTAATTAGATCCAACTGAACAATTAAAAGGAAGGAAAGGTTGAAACGACCTTCAGAAGGAATTCAGGGATCTGGACATGACGGATAAAAGCCTGCCTGAAAAGGAGCCTTACTGATGGGAACGTCTGATGACCTCATTCCCAAGGTTCACATACAGAGTGCCACTGCTTATGAGACACAAGGCACACTCCCCATGCACCAAGTGGAATCGTGAGCATGCTTAGGAAACCTCAGGCATTACGGAGTTCAAATATTGGGGAGGGGACCGTCAGTGGGTGCTGGAGAGCCCACAAAACAGCAGGAGACCCATCATCAGCGGGGGCAGGAACGAAAGCTGGAAGGACTGACAATGTGCCAAGAACGAAGGATACTCTACAACTGCCTTTTGTAGCAGAATCCACTTGCGTGGACTTTGAACGGCTAAAAGCTCTTGCACCCTAAACAAGCAGAGCTGCAAACTGGGGAGGGGGAATTGATTTTTTTAAAAAAACTTGGGCGGGTTCCCCCCCCCCAAATAAATAAATAAATAAATAAATAAATAAATATATTCCCAAATTGATAGGTTGGGAATGCATGTTTTTCCATAATTTCCAGCTTAAAGGAAAAACACATACTGTACACACATGGCAAATGCTACTTGGCAAAAAGCCTTTCCCTCACTTGAGAGAAAACACTTCTTCTGATGTGGCAGATGCTCCCAAACGATGCCTGCTACAACATACACACAATCATCACTGTGTGCCATCAAGTCAGTTCAGTCTTATGGCAACTCTTTTCTAGGTTTTCCAGGTGAGCAATACTCAGAAGTGGTTTTCCATTCCCTTCTTCCTGGGGTGCCCTGGGACTATGCAGCTGGCCCAAGGCTCCGAAGGCTAGCTCTTCTCTCTGGAGGCCCAGCAAGGAATCGAACTCCCAACCTCTCTAAACCACAGAGCTTTCCATCCAAAGGACTGTACCGGCCAGCTACAACATACATGTTCATGTTCAAAAACATACACATGCATGTTCTCAAAACAAGAAAGGGCGGGCTATTGTTCTAGAGCTGTTGTCCAATTCCCATGCAAACTTCATCAAGCAATTCACAACGATCCTTACCAAATAAGCAACATCCTTCTAAAGAAAAGAAAAAGAGGGAGGGTTGACCACAAGGGCATATAGGAGAAGCAAACTGCTGGCTTAATTGTTCCCCAATGAAATGAGGACTGCAGATTGCTGTGCTCCAACAAACAGCCACAATATTTAAGAAGTCATATTAGAATGACCATTCTCCACCCAGCCTATCTCCCTGGGGTGTTGTAATAGGAGACAGCATCATCCTGTATTCTTTGAGGAAAAGACCAGAACCATATTATTGTGAATAAATGTGGTATCCCGTGATAAAGGCATGATTTAAGGGCCAGCATTTTTTACACTCAATAATAATCTACCATACATGATTCTACCACACATCATTACATAGACTTTGTGTTTGTAACCACTTATAGCTCCCCTTGTATGATTGCACTCACACTATGTTTTCAATATTAGTTCCCATCCCTCATAACTTTTGGATGGTCTACCGTGCATGAATACACAGCATTTTTACTCTCATTTCAACTGTTCACGTTCTCTTGTAGCTTTAATGTTGTCTTTTATTGCTGTAAGAAGTCCCTCAATTCCCTGTCTTGAAGATATCTTCTTAATGGTACTGGACTGTGTATTGTCCCTCATTACTGTAAGCCGCCTTGAGTCCTTTTCCAAGGAGAAAGGTGGGGTAAAAAAATACTCTAAATAAAAATAATAATGAATTTTCACTGTAGTCAACGCCATCGGGCTCCCCATTAATTTCAACTATAGATTTGGCGTAACCGGTACAACACTGAATGTTGCATAAGATGATTTCAGGAAATAAATGCTTCCTGACTCCAGGGAATAGTTAAAACTGTAAATCAAATATAATCCCAGTCATCTTTCCATTCAACAGTTCTGTTTTGCAATAGCCCCAGGAGATACCCACACCTGTCTTGCAAAGCTCTCTGCCAGGAAAGATCTGAAGAAAGTTTGCCACCCTTTGCTAGGAAAAACCCAAACATGCCTTTGGATCCTTCTGCCAGTCCATGAAACCTGCGGTGTTTAACAGATAGAGGGAAATATTTTCACTTCATGCTCTTCCATGCAAGAGGCCAGAGGAGGCGGGCTTGCCGTGTAACCGTGAATGGAATCTGGCTGCAATCTCTGTTTCCTAACTTGAGCCCAGAATGGAAAAGAAGAAATAGAAGAGAAACCAATGATAGTCAAATTGAGGGTTCCAAGAGTGAGAACAAACCAAATAAAACATTGCCATTCTCGAAGGCTTTTGCAGCCAGGATCTGAGAGGTGATGTGAGTTTTTCGGGCTGTTTGGCCATGTTCTGGAAGTTTTTCTCCCTGACATTTTGCCAGACTCTGTGGCCGGCATCTTCAGAGGGCAAGGAGCTCAGGGAACTGGGAGTTCCTCTCTGTGCTCTGGGGTATAGAGTGAATGAGACTAGGGTTCTTAAAGTTGTGGGCTCTATACCCCCCCAGAGAACAGAGCCAAACGCCTTGTTCCCTGAGCTCCTTGCCCTCTGAAGATGCCAACAATTATCAGATCCCCACTGTAAAGCCTTCAAGAATACATAGAAACCAATGATTTTTTTTTCCAGAACGAAACACGGGACAGAGAGAGATTAAAGCAATGACGGGCCCAGTGAGCAGAGGTCTGAGAACCCGCGCCCACCCTCCCAGAGCTCTTGAAAGGCCGGGGGGTTGCCAAGCCCAGCCTGCCAGCTTACCTTCCCCTCCAGCTGCATTGATCCTCCGAGTAACTGCTCAGGGCCGAATCCAGAAGGAGGAGGCAGAGAAGCTTCTGCAGGCAATGCATCCTTAAGCGCTCGTCTCCCGGCCAAGCGAGAGAAGGAGGAGGGTCGGGCGCATCAAATCAAAGAAGCCGGATCCCTGCGCACCAGCATCCTTTTAAAATGCGCCGGAGGGATCCGTCGCGCCGGTTTCTTTCCATCATCCATCTCTGCCTTGCGCCAGCTCCTCTTCCGCACTCCTTGGCGAACTAGCTGGCTGTGTTTCGCTCCCCGCCGTGCTGCTCAGGCTCCCTTAAAATTTCCAGTTCGGGCCCCAGCTGGAGCCGCCGCCGCCGCCGCTGCTGCCGCCGAGGGGTGGCTTTAAAACGCACGGGGGCTCCTGCGAGATCTCTCTCGCCAGTAGTTGCAAGCAACCCGGGTGGATGGAGCGGGGGAATGCGCGTGCATGAGAGAGAGCGCGCGCAAGTCGCACTCACAGGCACACGAAAAGGGGATGCTCTGGCGCTCCCAATCAAAGCCTGCCTGGGAAACTTTCGGCCAATCAGCTACACACACACACACACACACACACACACACACACACACACACACACGAAGCCTTTGCCAGCACGCACGCACACACAAGCACACACACGCACACACACGGGGAAGCCTTTGCCAGCCTAGCGCTTTTCTTCGTCTTTTAGAACAATGTGATTTATCTATTTATTTTTAGCGGGCTGGAGTTGGGGGAGGACTTTAAAATCTCTGTGAAATGATGCTTTGGTCTGGATCGCGAGGAATTCCAGATGAGGGTGTTTTATTTTTTATTCATTCACTTATTTTTTTGGTCCTGGCTTTCCGAGTTCGGAGAAGTAGTTTTAAAGCAGACTTTTTTTTTTTTAAAAAAGTATGTGTTGTGTTTATTGGACATTAGTCTTCCTTGCGGCTTAATTACCTTCAGGGTCGACGGACAGTTAGGGGGACCCCCACCCCCCTCGGACTCGCTTCCCATTACGTACGCGTTCCCCCTGCTCTCCCGCGCACTTTTGCGCACCTTTGGTATCTAGAGAATTGCTTGGCTAGTTATTACGCACAGACCTCGAGGTGTCGTCGCGTGATCGTGGCGCCGGACACTGCACTTGTTCAGGCTCCTCCCTCAAAACAACCCCTTCTGTGAAAAAGGATGGACGAATGTCCCTTTCAAAAAGGACGCGGTGAACCTCATCATCATCATCATCATCATCATCATCATCATCATCATCATCATCATCATCATCATCATCATCATCATCATCATCGTATTTGAGCCGCAGAACTAGGAGGAACCCTACCGATCATAGGGAGCGCTTCTTGTCCTGGTGGCACAGTAGGGAAATCAAACTCCCCACTTAGGAATTGGAACCACCCAACTATCCAGCTGCTCTGTTACATTCAATCTTAGAACTTCAGAACTGGAAGGGACCCGAGAGATCATGCAGTCCAACCCCTCTCAAGGAGGCACAGAGGGGAATCGAACTGCCAACCTCTGGCACCGCTGAGCTATCCAGAAATGCTTAATAATCATCTCAGAACTTCAGAACTGGAAGGGACTCTCCAGCCCAGTCCTTTTAGTCCAACCCTTTTGGTAGCTCAAGAAAGCTTGCTGGTTACCTCTAGTGATTGTTCAAAGGGATTTTTTAGATGATTTTGGTGGATTCCCCCAAAAATACTGTTCCGGTATCAGTCCTAACATTTTCCTTTAAAAAAAAAGAAGCATAATGGGGAGAAAATTAAGTATATTTTTGAAAACAAACAAGAGAGAGAAGTTTTGCAAAGTTAACCAAAACAAATCATGGGCTGAGGCTTCATGTCAAATCATGCAAGTCGTTTCTTTAAACGTTATTGCCCAAACTCAGTCACTCAAACTGCCTGGGGTCATTTGGCCAAAGGATGGAAGATTTTAGATTGGGGGGGGGTTGTAAACACCTGTGCCACAACTAACAGCTCTTGGACAATGCTGGTATTCTTGGAGGGTAACTGAACCAGGGCAGTTGATGGTCAAGGCTTCTGGGAACTGTAGTCCAAGAACCCAAGACAGGAAACCACAGCTATAATGGATGGTTTCTTGATCCACTCTATCTTTGCTCAGATAAGCCATGCCAAGGGGTCTGAAATAATAAGCCGTGGATTCAGTTTCCAACGTAGAGTGCACGTCTAACACCATTTGCAGTCTTTCAGTATGTTTCTCATGCTCTGAGGAAGACTGTTCCTTGTGGGTTTATCATTCAGTGATCTCAGAGCCCTGACCAAGATGGGGTGGGTTGCCATTAGTAAGGAGTTACACCATGGACAGGAAGAAAGCTTCACTTCCTACCGCTGCCCACTGTACAGCTCCTGGGGTCTAACCATCAAACATCCCTGCTCCATACCTGCTTGGGTTACCTACTGCTCAATTTAGTTTCATTCTAAGTGCCCTGCCTGTCCCTTGGGGCTCTGAAGTAAGTGTGGCAGTTGGTTTGCACAGATGCGGCGCTGAAAGGAAGCCCTTCTACTTTGTTATCCTCCTGACACCTACAACTGTGAAGTTATAGAAGAGGTAGCCATGTTCGCCTGTGCAAAATCCCAAGAAACAAAATGAGACAAAAGCACATGTCACTTTAAAGACTCACCAATCTATTTTAAAGTGAGCTTTCGTGGATAACTCCACGAAAGCTCATATTAAAACAGAACAGTGTTTAAGGTGCTACGTGCTTTTGTCTTGTTCTGTCCCCTATCAGGTATTTTGCCTGATAAAATTTTACGATCGAACTGGAAAACGTGTGTCTTGATTTGATTCTCACCGGGAGGAAAGTCATAACGAGCCAGCCATTTGGTTAGGAACTTTATGATGCAGCCAGCATTCTTTGAACTGGGTCTGGGTTGCATTAGACCAAAGGAATTCTTATCCAGGCTTCTGAAACATGGGGCAATGAGGTAACCCAGTCCCATTTCACTCGCAAATCACTGCCAACGTGCCGTAAAAAGAAAACAGCCCACAAAACTTGTCTTGTCCCCGATCAACCGCTGTTTCCATTGTTGAAGCGGGACCAGAATGCCATCCTACCAACAGACCACAGGCCTTCCTTATTTATTTCACTGGGGGGTGGGGTGGGATGGGTTGGGGCTCCTCCAATCTCCAGACACCATTGTCCTGGGTTTTTAACAAACCCTGCAATTAATTATGTTTCCACGGCTGGAGTGACGGCCCGCCAAAATGTTTGAAATAAACACGGCACAATGGCCGTGCAGTGATACTGGCTGAAGAACAAAAGGCCAGGGGAGGCGGGAGGGGGATGTAAATGAGGGGCTGTAAATTTTCATAGAGGAAAGGGAGAGGAAAGGGGGGGCAATGCTGGCTTGTTTGGGGGGGGGCAAGGGGGTTCTGAGCCCTGAAAGGGAGCCCTGAAAGAAGTCATTCTCCTGGAATCCTTAGAAAAGGAATCCAATTCAGAAATGCAAAAGCAACATGGCTGCGTTGTTTTGCAGGGTTTCCCCCTTATGTTTCTCTCTGTGGCTTGACCTGGGAGCGGCCCGGGTCAGCCATTACCCTCTGTAAGGCGGTTACTTCACGTCCGTTTTGTCTCTGTAAGTGTTGCGCTTCAGACTGTTAAAAAATAAATCTTACTTCACGTCTGTCGTGCTGTCTCGACAACACCCCCGGAGCGGGATCAGAGTGTGACAATACTGTACCTGGTGCTGGGTTGAGGTATTCTCTTGTCATGTTTTGTTACCGGTTCCTGTTCCGAGACAAGGGAGTGTGTGGTAAGAACTGCCACGCGACAGCCAGTGTCCACCTAGTGGTCAGCGGCTGAAGTGGCATTTGACATTAGTTTCCCTACGGGAAACACCATGCAGCGCAAATGTTTATTAAAGAAAATACTGAAAATTCTGTAGCATCGCCGTGTAAATCCCGGAAGACCAGTAAATCAAAATATCGAAACAGTTTTATTTACGATATTTTTAAAAAGAGGTTAACAAAGCAAGACAAATTATAATTTGTCACAGAACAAGACCATGAAGTAACAGTTGTCACGAGACAAGTTATCACGACCATTAGAAAATGGAAACAGGGACTAAACAGGGACAAAACCATGTGATTGTGACCAACGCTGTCACGGTACAAAACTAGTCATGGAACAAGGAAGACCGTGAAGTAACCGCCTAACTGAGAGCTTTTCAGATGGAATCATCCCCATTTTGTAACCCTATCAGTGTTGCTCTCTTTCTTTCAAACCACCCAAAGTGGGACACCTAGTTTCAAACTAACCCCCCCTTCATGCTCCCAATAACCCTGAGAGGGACCGCAGGCCAAGAGACAATGGCAGGCACAAGGTCTGGTGGAGTCTCCTTCTTTGGAGGTTTTTAAGCAGAGGCTAGATGGCCATCTGTTGGAAATACTGTGATGGGGGTTTAAGGCACCTGGCTGAAGAGCTGGAGGTTGGGAGTTCAAATCCCCCCTGGGCCTCCTTGAGAGGGGCTGGATTCAGTGATGATGACCCATAGGCCCTTTCCATCTCAGAAATTCGAAGATGATGATAAGATAAATCTTTATTTATCCCACATCAGGGGAAGTTACTTGTTACACACCCTGCAAGATAAAGAACAAGCAGGAAGGGTAGGTTCACCAAAAGTGTAACATGAAAATAAAAAAATAGATTTAAAAAACTCACATAAGAACCTGAGAAGAGCCCTGCTGGATCAGGCCAAAGGCCCATTTAGTCCAGCTTCCTGGATCTCACAGTGGCCCCACCAAATGCATCTGGGAGCACACGAAACTAGATATCTGTCTCCTGATACCACTCCCATGCATCTGGCCCTTGAAGTACCCCGATTTTAAGCCTGGAGATGACACATCTCCCTCATGGTTTGTCACCTGTGATGGACTTTTCCTCCAGGAATCTGTCCAATCCCCTTTTGAAGGCATCCAGGCCAGATGCCATCACCACCTCCTGTGGCAGGGAGTTCCACAGACTAACAACGCGCTGAGTGAAAAAAATATTTTCTTTTGTCTGTTCTTTCTCTCTCAGCCCTCAATAACAGAGATGAGATGCTACAGTGCAGCTCATTACATAAAAGAGCAGTGCAGTTAATTGTGCAAGGGTTACATGGCACCCTTTACTGGATATGGCTTGTAATGACCCCCCAAACCACCCACCCAAGAGAGAACAGGTGATTCTCAGAGCAAGTGATTTAACTCCTCACTGACTCCCTCCATCCGCCCCATGAATGATATACACAACTGGCAAATATGTCTTGAGGCTTTTCCCCTGCTGTCATCAAAGTTCAGGAAGGCTCACGATTTCCTTTGTGCCCCTTCAAGCCTGTGAAGGGATCCTTTTCATTTTTCTCAGGTTTTTTTAAAGTTCTTTAAAAAACCTTCACCGCTATAGAAAACTGAAGATGGCGTGAGGAGATTCTAGTTGTTATTTAAGGGGAAAAAAAACTTTAAAAATCCTGAAAAGGCTGCTGTGATTTTTTATTATTTCCTAGCATGCCAGGCCTTGAAAGTTGGTCTTATGATTTTTGTGATGGTTTTAAAAACCGTTAACCCGCCCGGGCATTTTTTAGCTCACCATTGTAAAATTTTAAAGACGGTAGGAAAAACGTTCACGATTAGCAGGCGAAAATGAAAACACACTTCCAGATAACTCCAGGATAGTTTTCTTAACTATCAGCCAATGGTCAGTGGAGTAGGAAGTTTGGCACGAATAAGTGAGAGCTGGACCATAAAGAAGACTGATTGCCGTAGAATTGACGCTTTTGAGCTGCGGCGCTGGAGGAGAATCTTGAGAGTCCCCTGGACTGCAAGGAGATCAAACCTATCCATCCTGAAAGAAATCAACCAGGAATGTTCACTGGAAGGACAGATTTTGAAGCTGAGGCTCCAGTACTTTGGCCACCTCATGAGGAGAGAGGAGTCCTTGGAAAAGTCCCTGGTGTTGGGAAAGATCGAAGGCAAAAGGAAAAGAGGATGGCAGAGAATGAGATGGTTGGATGGTGTCATCGATGCAACCAATATGGATTTGACCAAACTCCGGGAGGCAGTGGAAGACAGAAGGGCCTGACATGCTGTGGTCCATGGGGTCACGAAGAGTTGGACACAACTGAACGACTGAACAACAACAAGAAGAAGTGAAAGATGTCAACGGGGAAGCAGGAGTTTGGATTCTATCATTATAGGCAGTAGGAATTCATCTTAGAACTCGGAGGATCACAGAATTTGTTTAGACCCAAGCACCGCTTTTGTGGTGTGTGTGTGTGAGAAACAGGTATATACTAATGAGAACATTTTGTTTTTCATAGGCAGCTTTGCCCTTTTAAGCAGGGAGGAGCAATTTGCTCTTCTCGCTGGCCTTGAATTACTCCATTTCTCCTGGCACAGGGGTTAATTTTTGATTAGCAATCTGTTTTCTTGCCAGAGAAAGACTGAATGATTAAAACTTCCACTCTGGGGCCGGCAGAGATGCCAAAGGTTCAGGGTGGTCTGTGGGTCAGCAGGATGTTCAGGGTAAAAGCCGGACGGGGGTGTCTTTGCACCGAAGAACAAGGGGTTCACTCATTCTCCCTCCGCCTACCGCATGTGCTAGACAAAAACCACCCAATATCTTGGTGAGCTTCCGAGGGAAGGGATCCAAGATGAGCGGGAAATTAGCCAAAGTTCATTAACATAAAATGGGGGAGGGGAGGCAAGTGAAAGACAGCTGGGGGGTGGGGAGATGTGGGGGCAAGGAGTTGAAAGGGGGGAAGGTTCGGGCCCCAAAGTATGGAGACCCGATTGTCCTTTCCCCCTATCCATCACAGCTCCCGCCAGAATTAATAATGAAGCAGCATGTTTGCAGAAAGAGATGAGATTCCAGGCAGAGAGGTGGAGATTAAAGGCTGGGAGAGAGAGAGAGAGAGAAAAAGAGAGAGAGAGAGAGACTGCCTTGTCCCCACTCATTGTCCCTCTGGTCCTCATAAATCTGGGCACCTGAAATTGGAGCCGAGGGTCTGGAGCTGAAGCAGCAGAGAATAGCTGTGCCTTCCACTGAGGAGTGGGAGAGTCAAACATTTGATTTTGGTGGGGCCTCTGCTTTCGGACCCAGGTTGCCTTTCCCTGGCCATTGCCATCTGGCACCTGCTGCATTGGCTGCCCTTCCAAACGTGGTCCTTGTGACATGAGAAAAAAAGAACTAGCCCCATGTCACCACACGAATCCGCTCTAATCCCAGATTCCGTAAGAACAGCCTTGCTGGAAGAGGCCACCACCCATCCAGTCCGGCATTCTGTCTCACACAGTGGTGGCTCACCAGTTGTTTCATGGTATTCCCAAGCAGAGGTCTTCACCTGCTTTAGATTCCTTGCAGATGGCATTGAGAGAGATCCTGCCTCTCTCTCCAACCCGGAGGTGGTCCTTAGGCATCCATCATGATAGCCATGGAATACCTTTGTTCTCCCACCCCCTCCCCCAAACTGCAAGGAATGATGTTCTGCATCTACCCCTGGCTCCCTCCTCCCTCCTCCATGGAGTTAGGTCTATCTTATGAGATGCCCTTCTCCGTCCTGAACTGTGTCCATTTAAAAAGACTGCTGCATCACATTTCTAAAGGAATGTGTTGACCTCCAAGAGTCCTGTAATGATTTCAAAGCAGACAATTTCACAGGCAGTTCATGAGATCTAAGCTGCAGTTTCCTTAGCTGGTCTGTAAACCTGGTCCTGAATGGAAATAATTGCCCCACGCCTCTTGAGGGCATGAGGCTGGGACATGCTGGATAATTTCAGCCAGTTTGTTAGGCAGTCAAGGCTTGACTCATTTCCCAGCACATGCCATGGAGCATGTGGAGTCGGAGATCTTTCTGGGCCTTCTCATTCACACCTCGGGTGTCAAATGCTTGCAGCAGGCCGGCCACAAGCCGGAGCCATCATCATTCTATCTTCCATTCTCTCCCCCTCTCTCCCCCCATCCCAAGTGAGAGCAGACACATCTGTAGGGCTGTGGGAATGGAATGCTGGGACAATGGAGGCATTTCTATCCCTGGATGGGAAGCCCCTGCCTCCTTCTCCGCACCTACCAGAAACATCTGCTGCTCGTTCTGGTGAATGCTTCATTATGCAGGCAGGGAAAAACCACCGGGCTCTATCCTCTGAGCAAACAAAGGTTTTGCAGGCAGTTCTTCCATGCCTGCAAAGAGATGGATGGATGGATGGATGGATGGATGGATGGATGGGTTGGTTGGTTGGTTTTTTATAATGCACCATTTCGCCAAAGACTACAGTACTCTGGAAGATGTTATTTTCTACAGGATACTTACTTTACCTTACCTTACTTTCTATATTTATGGCCAGAAGCTGGGAGCTTTCCATAAAACCAACCAAACCAACAATTGCCTCCCAGAATCTGCCAGCCGGCAGGGTCCCCTTGTCACTCCAGTAATCTTTTCAACTTCTGCTTCTGGCTTCTTCAGAATTAAGTGACTGTTGGACTAGGAGATTTTATTATTTATTTATTTATTATTATATTTATATCCCGCTTATCTCCAAAATAATCTTTTCAACCTCTGCTATAAAATGGCTTCATCCCAGCACTCAGAATCCTAACAGTTAAAATTGGAGATATCGTGACTGTTGGACTAGGAGATGTGGGTTCAGATTTGCATTTGACTTGTGGGATTGTATCAGGGGACTTTAGTCCAGTCTCATTTTTTCCCCCCTCCAGTCGGTCTGACCTCACCAGTTTGTTGCAAGAACAATCATTCACACCTCCGGTGTCAAATGCTTGCAGCAGGCTGGCCAAAAGCCAGAGCCATCATCATTGCAGGTATTGCAAACACTGGAGGGGGCATTTAACAAATAAATTGATAAATAATTATCAAAACACTGGAGGCAACGGGAGATAGAAATTTAACAAATAAATGGGGAATACATAAATAATTATCAACCCACTAGAGTCCTTGCCATCCCTTGCTGGTGTACTTTAAGACTCGAAACCACAAGGTTTCTCTAAAAGTTCATCTCAGTTGTCTGTGAGCAGCGCCTTCACCAAATACATAGCTTTCTAGCCAGCTAACGCAGCCCATTAGCACTTCCGTTTTATTGGCAAAGAACACTGAGGCCAAGAGCAAAAACAGGTTACAGGCGATACCTTTATAGGCCACTATTAAAAATAAAAAAAGGAACATTGCAAGCTTTCGAGTGTAAATCGTCCTTCTTCAAAGCAGGTCCCAGAAGTTCAGACCTGGTAAAAGATGTGCTTTACCAGGAGGTTACTTTTAGAGGCCAAGAGGTAAGCAAGATAAGCCCTGGTGAAGATTTTTCTTCTGTGACTTGCTATTTTATTTTCTCTGCCTAAAACGCTGCCAGCCTGGGCACAATTCCAAGTGCAGAGGGTTTTTTTGTTTTGTTTTTTGACCTTGAAATCCCTAAAGCTCCAAGCTACCTGAACAAGGACTGCATTTCCCTTTATGAGTCTGTGGAGGGAGTGATTATTTTACATAAAACAAAATATTTCACTGCTTGAGCTCTGGGGATGGCAAGTGAGCGAACCCATCCCAGCAGGAGAAATGCCCCTCAGAAAGGGTCCTAGTAAAGTCTTCACACAGAATCAGCTGCGATTTGCCTCTTTGGCCCCCCAACCCCATTAATATGTGCCCTCCGTTGTTACATCAATATAAAACATCATTTAAAGGACCCCCTAATAAGAATCCGGCCCCGGGGAAGATGCAGGCTAGTTGTCACCCTGTCTGACTGCGCACACAGGAGGGTGTTTAAGGGGCGTTGGGATGAATTAAGTAACCCCATTAAGTGACCCTCAGTTCACAGTCCGAGACATTTGCCCAGTGCTAAAATAGAAGAGACAGATTTTCCTGCAGAGAAGAAGGGGCGGGAAATAGGAGCAGGGTGTGTGGATAATGGTAATCTACCCTCTCCCCCACCCCCTGCTCCAGCTGAGGGGGGAGTACATTCTCTATCCATCACAGCTGTCAGCAACCTTATATCTCGGGATGGGGGCTGTGTTAACCCCTTTATTCCTCACACTTTCTGGGAACTTTCCATCTTGAGAAGAAGCTTCTTCCTGCTTCGAACTTGAGCGGCTTCAGACATTTTGGCCCCGGTCCCATGTCCCTTTAAAAACAGTTTAAATTCCTAAATAAATCGTGCCCAAAAATGCCGTCCCCATGGCCACCGGGATTTTTGAATAAAAAGAAAGAAAGAAAACCCAGTAATGCCCCTTTAAGCAAGGTTTCTTTGACTTACCAGAGAAGTAGGGAATTTTCTGCCTCACGTAAAAATCCAACTTTTAATGAGGCAGATGTCGTGGGACCACGCAGTTTGACACCTGAGTCAAAGCAGGGCCCATAACCTCGTCCTCTCTGTTTTATGAAAACTACTACTACTACTACTACTACTACTACTACTACTACTACTACTACTACTACTACTACTACTACTACTACTACTTTGGGACTTCCGAATACAGACAGACAGGGTTTTGGAGCACAATACGCGACTTCATGTTTGCATACCCAGCTTCCTGGTGTGTGTGGGTGTGTGTGTGTTTTCTAGAAATATAGCAGCAGAATGAGGTGGGAAAACTTTGGGGGGAAAGGAGGAAAATGGAAGAAAAGGGTTTCCCTACTATTTCACCCTCCCCCAAAGATATGGACATTTTACACCTCTAGTGTGTGTGCAATTAGTGTAGCTTGCATAATTGAACTGTAAGCCACCCAGAGAGGGCTTTGAGCACTATGGGGTGATGTATAGGCAGCCCACCATTGGTGCTATATAATGGACTGGATTTGGTAGGACAGGGAAGTCCTTTATTCATTGCATACCCTGGTTGGACACAATGTGTACATTTCCATCCCTGTGTGTCGGTGTGAGTGTGCTGTAGTACACAAGGTCGACACTTCACGCATTTGTGCAGTGACAGCCAATAAAAGCTGGTGCCCTGGTAAAGTTTGTCTGCTAGATCATCCATGTGCGTTGAGTGGAACTCAAAAAGTCAATTGTCCTATGGCGGGGGTGGGTGGTGGGCGGGGGTGGGGGTGGGGTGTATTTGTTCCCTGGGGGTAGCAGAGAAGGGCAAGGAGAGGGAGCAGGATATGATGGCCCAGGGACGTTAGAGCCAGCAGCTGTTCCTAAAGCTGTCCCTTCCTTCCCTTCTAAAGGACACCGCAGGGGGGGGGGATGCATATTGAATGCCAAAGGAAAGGCTGCCCCTTGCAATTAGAATGGGAGGGGGAAGTGGAAGAACAATTTGCAGAAAGAAGTCAGGGATGGGGTGGGTGGGGAAAGAGATTGGGGAGAAGGTGGAAGCTGGAATAAAACCAGCCCTTGAGTGAGCAGCAAAAATAAATAAATAAATAAAGGAAGGAAGGAAGGAAGGAAGGAAGGAAGGAAGGAAGGAAGGAAGAAGAAGAAGAAGAAGAAGAAGAAGAAGAAGAAGAAGAAGAAGAAGAAGAAGAAGATGATGATGATGATATAGGCATCACTCAAAAATGGCTGAATCCGGACGGAGGGAACGGCCGTCCCCAGGAGATGAGTGCACCCTTTCTGGGATTCCCAACAGCTGCAGAACAAATGGAGATGGATTGAGCTGGAGTTTGCCATGAGGATACAGTCGTGGGAAAAATTATCCCAGGCTGGAGATCTGCAAGCTGTGCAGCTGTTGCAAGTCAGCAGCAGAGCTGGGTGGGATTGGGAGTTGGCACAACCATACGAGGAATCCTGATCATCTCCCTCTCTCCGGCCCTTGTGGAGAAAGGGGTTCCGAGGAGGCCAGCGCTCAGAGACCGTTCGCGTCTTCTTTGTTCCTTGTGGACACCTCGTTGCCCATCTCGTGTCCTGCTCTGCCCACCTGGAGAGTGGCTGGCTGTGCCTTCTAGCGATTCGGGAGTAGGGACGCGAGCTTGTTTCACTGCCGCTTGCTCCTGGGGCTTCAGCCATGGCCGCCTCTACGGACGTGACCGAGATGGGCCTGATTGTGGGGCAGAGTGAAACAGTTTGCCTCTAGCAGCAGGTTGGGGGTGTTTGCCGTGCGATATCTCAATGTGTGCCATGCAGTCTTCCCATGTGCCTCCAAAGCTTGCATGCCTGCTCTTGATGACACACGGAAGAACAGGGTCCGATCGCCAAAGGAAAGGTGGTGTTTAATGGCTAATCCAGTGCCTGCACGTGGCACCCGAGTGGCAGCCCTCAGTTTGTCCCTCGATCATGCGGGAGCATCATTTCTACAGACTAGGCTGCTATTACCTGCGGGAGACATTCCCGCAGTGGGTTACATTCGCTGGAGTCATGCTGATTGGGGGATTTTGGGTAGGGGTGGGATTTTTGGACTACAGTACCCCAAATCCCCCACTCAGGAAGTCCTACCTGATTTATACTGATGCTTAAATAGAGCTAACCTCTGAGAAAGCTGCAACTGGAGGGCGGGCTCAGCTAAGCTTGAGTTTCCTGTTTGTCTCACGTAGCTAGCTTGGTGTTTGCTTTTGGAAGTAGGTTCGATTCATCTGTTAAGCCTTCCAGTTTAGTACCCCCCCCCCAGGAGAGCCACATTTAGGCATCTGATAAACCCAATGGAACTTGCCAGAAAGGGAGTGATTACGGGATCTGTAGTCCAAGAAATCACCAACATTGCCTCCGTAATGCCAGGAAACAGTGTTTTTTTTTTTTTTAAGTAGTCTTCCCAGCCTTTGCTTTACAATAAAACTTTACAAGGCTGGCCCATGTCAACAAAACTGAGTCTAATGATGGCCCAACAGATTATGCCCATATCGGGGAGCACCCTGTGTTCCTAAAACTCCAGATGTGGTACCCATGGGCTGGCTCATTAAAATAAAAATATAAATATAAAATAAAATAAAGATAAAATTGACAGCCTTGCTGCCTGTTTTCTACCTCTTTAGGAATTTTTATAACAGAGCTTGCATGCAAGTCAAGTCAAGAGACCTCTATTGGCATTAAAGGTTGCATGGAAATATGGCAGACCCTTGTATAACAAGCGGTTTCTTTAACAGAACATCTGCTTAAAGGAAAACATTTCTGGAGATAGGGGGAAATCGCTTAACAGAGAATCGCCTATGGGGAGAATCTGTACAACAGAAAAACAGTTGCAATTAGGGATTAATCCATTTTCAATGCATTCCTATGGGAAATTTGTACAAAGGAAAATTTGCTTAACAGAACTTCATTTGGACCGAATTAATTCCTTTATACAAGATACCACTATATACCTACATACAACAGCCAATAAATATTCGGTAGGAAACGTATATCTCACTACATATTATATTGCACACCTCATTCTGCTGCTGTATGTCTGAAGAAGTGGATGTGTCCACAAAATGATACGTGTTTTTTGTCTTTTCTTTTCTTTTTCTTTGATTTTTTTTTTTTTTTTTGCCTATCATCCTTCGGAAAACCACTGGAGATGAACCCGCCCTGTTTGGCAGTGTTGCTGCCACCCACCGTCCCCCCTTTGTCCATTGGGGAAAGCTGGACACAAGCCAACACCTACCCCCCCTTCTGTCAAAAACTTCCGAAACATGGAGGCCTTGGGCCCTCTGGAGCCCCAAATGACTATTCTGGGTTAACTGTGCTGCAGCCGTAGCGTCATCCCTTAACAGTTTGCCAACCATTCTTTTCTTTGTTCCCTCACTTCCACCGGCTCCCCACCCCCACCCCAGCTAAATTTATGAATCTAAAGGAGCCTGGGAAAACACACTCAGACTTCCCACCCTATCTTACCCCCCCAAAAAAAAATCTCTAACACCCTCCACGCACACACAATCTCCATTCTAAGCCGACCCGTCTTCCACATTGTGCTTCCACATTTCTGAAGGGTGAAGTCAGCCATGGGCTGGAATGACAGTTCTAGGTTAGGCCAAAACTTTGCAGGAAGGGGGGGGAATGGGATAGGGGCGGGGGGGGGAGCTAGGGTGAGGAAGACTGTCGGAAGCCGAGCTGGAGGTTCCTGGCAGCTTGCCTGGGCCGCTGGCATCTTATTAATCCCTTTGAACTCGGCCCGGCTTTGGCTGGGCTACATACAGAAGGAGGGGCAGATGTTGCGCCTTTGGCAATCTGTTGTTTCTGGAAGGCTTCCCCTGGGAAAAAAAGGGGGTTGCAGCTTCCTTTGCTCCAGAGACTTGTTGCCTTCATCCCAGGTGCACACAAACCTGACCGTCTGCTTTATCCGGTGGGTGGGTAGAAGGCTGGATGTCACTTTATCTCCTGAAATTTGTCTCCCCCACCCCACTGTAAACATTTAAGCAATGCCTTAAAACCTGGCTATTCAAACAGGCCTTCCCAATGCCTGGGACTAGAGATGGGCACGACTCAAAAAAATGGTGTTTCGTTTGTCGTTTGTCGTTTAGGGGGTCCGTTTCGGTTTGTTTTGGGTTTTCGTGATTTTTTTGCAAAAAAAAATCGTTTTCATTTCGTTACATAATGAAATGAAAAAACGAAAACGAAAAATTGCTGTTTCATTAGCATTCATTAGAGTTCAATGTATTTGCCGCTACGAAAATGAAATGCACGACAAAATTTCTGTTGTTTCGGTTCATTTCATTTCATTTTGGAGACAAAATTCGTTTTCCGTTTCCTTACGTAACGAAATGAAAAAACGAAAACGAAACGAAAAATTGCTCGTTTCGTGCCCATCTCTACCTGGGACATAACTGGAGCAGTGCATGCATGCTTCAGTTCGTATCATTGCCTTTGTTTTTAACTGTTTTGTTTAATCCGTCTTATATGGTTGCCATTAAATGTTGCTTTTATTTTGGTTTCATTGGTTTATTGTCATGTTGTATGGCTGTTTGCACTGGTGTGAACCACCTGGAGCAGCCTTGCTGCCAGATAGGTGGTATATAAATCCAAACAAACAAACAAACAAACAAACAAACAAATAAATAAATAAATAAATAAATAAATAAATAAATAAATAAATAAATAAATAATATACAGAGGGTAATAAAATGCCCAAATGGCCCCCCGACACCTGTAGATTTTAATACACATTGGGCAACAATTGCACAATTGATTGGGAGGCCCGTTGACACTCATAGGAGTTTCCTCTCTGGGTAGGGTGTGTTTTGATCCTGATTTGAGGGGGAGGATGAAGAGAGGTCTTGATCCAGTCCCAGACTACATTAAATGGAAAGGTTAAACTCTATTACCTGCCTCCGCCCAAATTCCAGACCAAATACTTCCCCACCCCTGTGTCCTGTATTGGTGCTTTTAAAATCACGTGCCTCCAGTTTGACCTCAAACAGCCATTTGCAAGCCTGCCATTCAGTAGGGATGGGTTTAAACAAATATTTCCCTTGGGAAGGGATGGATCCTGTGCCTTTTTTTTTTTTTGGTCCTGCCCCTCCAAATGGGAAGCAGCAATCAATTGGGTGGAATTAATACCCTCATTTTGGCAAGGTTCTGGTCCATTAATGAGCTCAGCGACATGTTCGTTTGGCTGGACTGCTTTTCCCCTCTCCCTTTTTTTCCTCGCTTCCTTCTCTATTTTTTACTTCTTGTTAAATTGCCTGGGTGGAGGACCGGCAGCTGAACTTTTGACTCTCTGCTTTGGCGTGCTTCTCCTTTATTTAATATTTTATCGGAGCCAGCACAAACAAACAACACAGAAAAGAAAGTGGAATATCCAAGTAGCAGAGTCGGACGAGACAGCTGTCTTGAACGTGTTGCCTTAAAACCAGCCAGCAATGGTCACCATGAAATATTAATTTAAGAAGGGGCATGCCAAAGTAAAGAGTTAGAGTAGAGAAAGCCGAGAGTGGTTTTATTAGAGATTTGGGAAAGGTTGCTTGGAGTAGATGTTACCATTTATAACTACTGTCTATGCTTTATATTTGAATGTAATCTCCTATATGGAATGTAATTTAGACCAGCAGAGTAAATAAATCAAAGCGTCAAGAAAAGCAATCCAAATAAATCAGCAATAGAATATTGAAATTAATTTGCTGATTTATTTCTTCACTGATGACCTGAAGGAAAGAAAGAAAGAAAGAAAGAAAGAAAGAAAGAAAGAAAGATTATAGATATAGATATAGATGTATCCTGACTACTTTGCACTAAAGAAACTTTGGCATCATCATAAGACTTTGAGTTGACAGCCCATAATAATGATGATATGTGCCAGTCAAGATAATTCCAAGGGTCTCTTTTTTTAGTTCTAAGTTGAAGGCTCTTTGTACAGTTAGTAGAATTACAGTATTTGGAGATGCCAATGCAACAGCTGGCTGTGAAATTCTGGACGCTGAGGCCTAAAAAAAGGATCCTCCCCCAACTCTGGTGTCTGTCTGTCTGTCTGTCTGTCTGTCTGTCTGTCTGTCTGTCCTTGAAAGACAGAGAGATGTGTAGTACTAAATGAAAACATTACCTGCTTAAAGGCTGCTGATAGGTGAGGCTCCGTTTTGCCAGGTATGAAGGACAAACTCACCTTTATGCAGCTTTTGGTGGATGTTGCCTATTTTTCTGCACACACTTTTTCTTTCAGGGTCCTTGAAGTCAAGATCCGAAAGAAGTAATGTGTGGGACTGCTAGACATATAGTAGCAAGAACCAGACATGTAAAAGGTTTCAAAACGGCAGCTGTGTTTCAGCAACAACAAGCAACAACCCAAAACAAGAACAGAAACATTGTGACCAGTCTTATTTCAGCGTGAGCTTTTGTGCACCACAACTTTCTCTGCAACCTGGAGCGCAACAGTGTGTCTGCAGTAAAGCTCACATTTGTTGGTCCTTGCAGATGTTGCGATGTTTTGGTTTTGGTTTGGCACTCCCAGGAAACCATGTCAAAGCCAGGATGTGTTGTGGAGACACAGCAGGCAAGCTGGAACATTATGGCTCCAACTCCTGTGAGATACAGGAAGCTGGACTAGATGGTCCTTTGGCCTGATCCAGCAGGGTTCTTCTTATGTCTTTTTCAAATTCAACCCTTGGTCCCACACAGGACCCAGTCCTTCCAGTTGCCTTAGAGGGAGCATTAGACGACCCATACAAGGACCACATCCTTGCATAGACCCATGGGCCAAATCGGCCCAGGAGCAGGAATCACAGTGGTGACCTCAGGTCACCCCAAAACCATGGTCACGGAGACTTGGGTTGCCATCATCTGCTTGGCAACCCCCAATATATTCTGGCACTGATCAAAAGAGAGAAAGAGAGAGGAAAAGGAGAGGAAGCAGAAAGAAAGAACAGGGTGTGTGTGGAAAAGATGAATAGGACACAAGAGCGGAGGGGAAACATGGCTACTCCATCAGGAATTTGAGGCGGAGGCCAGGGCATCACCTTTTCCTTGTGCTGCTAATTAGATACGGGAGGAACGCTTCAGTCAGCCAAATTCTTAATATTTTAAAAACACCACTTCTGAGGCGGCCCACTTTGTATGTTTACATTTGGCTTACCTCAAGGGAAGCTATGCCGCTCCAAGAAGTTGTGGTGGCAAGAGGTGGCCATTCGTATTAGAATATATTTTGAACTCCACTTTTTAAAACAATGTTGCCAAATTCCTCGCGTATAGGAAAATAGGGACAAATATGCCACAGATTATCCTGATAAGCCCTCCATAATATGCACTGTTGTACACAGTGATGCTACTGTTTGTATTTTAAAGCAGGATAAGTCATAAATAATGGCTGAAAGCCTATTGGATTTTATGGTGGCACAACACAAAAGGACAGAACTTTGGAAGCAAATTGCCTAAAGTCACGAAATTTTTGTAAACGTTATCTGTATTGTATTGAGTTTCAGAAGTGGCTACCCAAACAGATTTTGCAGTGATTTCCTAACTGGAGGTAAATCACTTCCCCAGGTTATTTTGTGTCAACATCTGATAATTTATTTTTATTTATTGATTTGCATATTTTAATACGTTATTTCTTAACCCGAGGTTATTTACTTCCAAATATTAAGGTGTTTACATTATGCTTATGGGCATAATTAACAGGATCTTTACCAGTAAAAATAACTGTAGACAGTTTCTCATTTTCCTATATGATATTAGCAATGTAGGTAGTTGTCCTGAGGTAAAAAAATCCTCAGATGAAAGGGATACTTTGCAATGCAACTTTCAAGAAACTCCTTCATATATCAATGCTTCTTGGCACAAACTTTCCTGGTGGCAGATTGGGGGAGGTCTGCAAGCTGCCATTTTCTCCCCCACCATGGTTGTCCTGAAATACGTAGCGCAGCATTGTTCTTGGACTCTGTGGAAAATACAAAATGGCAGCTGTATAGCCACTTACTAAATAGTACAGGGGGAATGCAGCTAGGGCCGGCCCTCCTGTTAGGCTAAGTGAGAAAAAGGCCTCAGATGGCAGAGAATGGGGGCTGGAGCAGCAGCTGATGATCATCCTGAGATGTTGGCCATCTGTCTTTTGGAAGATATGACTGTGACCCGTCCGGTCCACTAGACTGCCCTGTTTTTCTCAAGTGTGATAGAGGATGCCATCTTGTTGGTAATGAAGTGGCAACCAATCTTACTTCAGTAATGGCAGCCTAGTCGGCCTCTGCTGGTGGAATGGGGTGCATCTTGTCCTTGGCCTCAGGCAGCAAAATGGCTTGAGCTAGCCCTGCCTTCTGATGCCAACAACGGGAGTTGTTGGTAGCCAATGCCAAGCCTTGCTCCATGTTGACCACTTTCTAACTTGGCACATGGGGTCAAGCACTTCAGCCAAAATGGTGCCTCAGGCCAGGCGCTCTTTAACACCTCCTTCCATTTGTCCAGTTTCTGAATGACTCATATTTAATGCATGTACAACCATCTCATGATCTGGGTCCACCATCCAGCTTGAAGGGATGATTTATCCCTGTCACGTGGGGTGACCCGTTTGCCTGCATGGACATAACATTTCCCACAATAAACATGTTAATGCACCAATTTCCCTCCATCTTAATATATCCTGCTTGAAAACAAAGAAACGAAAACCCAAACGAGATAAACTACATGGACATTTTTGTTTTGTTTTGTTTTGTTTTTTTATACTGGATAATGCAGTCTGAGACAAAACCTCTACCCCATCTTTATCATGCATGTGGGCATTTCTTCTGAGGTAAATTTTATTCCTCCCAGAAGTATTCTTTGGTTCATGTATAGCAAATTTCCACTTTTCTCTCAAAAGGGGAAATTCCACCTCTTTCAATAACAGCCTAAATAGATGCACAAATCTCTTGTTTGTAGATTTTCATGATAATTGAGGTATATTAACCCACCTCTGTATCTATCTTTAAGGCTTTCTAGCTTATTGTTTGAGAAACTTTCTTATCCTTTATATCAGTCACTGAAGCCTCAGCAGTTTAAATCTTTATTATGAACATCTGGCCAAAATTGAATGTTGACCACAAAACATGTTTTAATTCAATGTTTCAGTGAATTGAACAAAGGATGCTTAGTTCAAAATCTCCACATAAGCAGAAGTTTTACTGCAATGTCCCCCAGGGACAGATATTATCTCTTAGCCTGCCTTATAGGGTTGCTGTGGGGATTAAATAGAGAAGAGCCCTTGTATGTCACCTCACCTTCATAAGTCCTTGTAGGTGACATAAATATATGTTTATTTTAAATAAATTTAAAAGTATATTCTTAAAATCACACTTGATGGGGTTCTTTACCCCCAGAGTCTTTCTTTTTACCCCCTATAATACTGAGACAGCTGATCTGAAATTTATTGAGGCGGGGGGAGACTGTCTTCACAGAGGGCCAAACTACATCCTTTCTTAGGACCATGTTTATTGCATACAGCTGTCAAAATGGGAATAATCCATTAAAAACAATGAACTGGCATCAACCCTGCTTCAAAGTGTAGAGGTCACCCATTCTTTATAAAATTAATGGTGCCTCAGAGGCTGAAATGAATGAAGAGTCAGTCGGAAGCCCCAGGCAGACTCAGGAGATTTTGACATGCTTCTCTTTCATCTTGAAATAAAAGATCATACAATAAATAATAGCAAACGTATCTTTTGATCTACCAAAATCCCTACCTCCGGTTTCAGGGAAATGTAGCATGTGCAGGCTTAAAGCACCCTCTGGTGACCTAAATGGAGGATTACAATGACTTGGAAACTTAAAATAAGCATGCAAACATTTTTTGGAAGTAGGACCGAAGATTGCACAACAAGTTGACCAGTACGTCCAGTGTGTTGACCGTCCTGATGCCAAGTGTGGATGACCAACTTCATGGACCCTGATCCCCTGCCTTTGGGTTCGTCTAGAAGTCTGCCATGGGTTGGATTATTCCTCAGCACCTTCAGAAAGGAACAGGTAAGATGTAAAACAGATTCAAAAACATGGGTTGACCAGTTTTCAGATGACGATTTTACTATTTCCACATTTAGTAACTTTTTTATGGGGCCATATCTTAACTTAATTTGCTGTTTCTAATAATCTACATAAGGAAAGTCCAATAAGGAAAGTCCAATGCTGCAAAGAAATATACTGCATAGGAACCTGGAATGTGAGATCTATGAACCAGGGTAAGCTGGATGTGGTCAAACGTGAGATGGAAAGAATAAACATTGACATCCTGGGTATCAGTGAACTTAAATGGACAGGAATGGGTGAATTCAGTTCAGATGACTATCACATCTACTACTGTGGGCAAGAATCCCAAAGAAGAAATGGAGTAGCCTTCATAGTCAACAATAGAGTGAGAAAAGCAGTGCTGGGATACAACCTAAAAAATGATAGAATGATCTCGGTACGATTCCAAGGCAGCCCTTTGAACATCACAGTAATCCAAGTTTATGCACCAACTACCGGTGCTGAAGAGTCTGAGATTGACCAATTTTACGAAGACTTACAACAACTTCTAGAACTGACACCAAAGAAAGATGTTCTTCTCATCATAGGGGATTGGAATGCTAAAGTAGGGAGTCAAGTGATAAAAGGAATAACTGGCAAGTTTGGCCTTGGAGTTCCAAATGAAGCAGGGCAAAGGCTAATTGAGTTTTGTCAAGAGAACAAGTTGGTCATTGCAAACACTCTTTTCCAACAACACAAAAGGCGACTCTACACATGGACATCACCAGATGGACAATACCGAATCAGATTGACTATGTTCTCTGCAGCCAAAGATGGAGGAGCTCTATACAGTCAGCAAAAACAAGACCTGGTGCTGACTGTGGCTCAGATCATCAGCTTCTTATTTCAAAATTCAAACTTAAACTGAAGAAAGTAGGGAAGATCACTGGGCCAGTTAGGTATAACCTAAGTCAAATCCCATATGAATACACAGTGGAAGTGAAGAATAGATTCAAGGAACTAGATTTGGTGGACAGAACACCTGAAGAATTATGGATGGAGGCTTGTAACATTGTACAGGAGGCTGCAATGAAAAATATTCCAAAGAAAAGAAAATGCAAGAAAGCAAAGTGGTTGTCCAACGAGGCCCTACAAATAGCGGAGGAGAGAAGGGATGCAAAATGCAAGGGAGAAAGGGAAAAATACAGAAAATTGAATGCAGACTTCCAAAGAACAGCAAGGAGAGACAGGGCGGCCTTCTTGAATGAACAGTGCAAAGAAATAGAGGAAAACAACAGAAAAGGAAAAACCAGAGATCTGTTCAAGAAAATTGGAGATATTAAAGGGGTATTTCGTGCAAAGATGGATATGATAAAGGACAAAAATGGTAGGGACCTAACTGAAGCAGAAGAGATCAAGAAGAGATGGCAAGAATATACAGAAGAATTATTTCGGAAAGATCTGGATGTCCCTGATAACCAAGATAGCGTAATTGCTGACTTGGAGCCAGACATCCTGGAAAGTGAAGTCAAGTGGGCCTTAGAAAGCATTGCAAACAACAAGGCCAGTGGAGGTGACGGCATTCCAATTGAACTCTTTAAAATCTTAAAAGAGGATGCTGTAAAGGTGCTGCATTATGCCAGCAAATTTGGAAAACCCAGCAGTGGCCAGAGGACTGGAAAAGATCGGTCTACATCCCAATCCCAAAGAAAGGAAATGCCAAAGAATGCTCCAACTATCGCACAATTGCACTCATTTCACATGCTAGCAAGGTTATGCTCAAAATTCTACAAGGCAGGCTTCAGCAGTATGTGGAAAGAGAACTTCCAGAACTACAAGCTGGATTTCGAAGGGGCAGAGGAACTAGAGATCAAATCGCCAACATGCGCTGGATTATGGAGAAAGCCAGAGAGTTCCAGAAAAACATCTACTTCTGCTTCATTGACTATGCCAAAGCCTTCGACTGTTTATGGCAAGTCCTTAAAGGAATGGGAGTGCCTGACCACCTTATCTGTCTCCTAAGAAATCTATATGTGGGACAAGCAGCAACCGTCAGAACTGGATATGGAACAACTGACTGGTTTAGAATTGGGAAAGGAGTACGACAAGGCTGTATACTGTCACCTTGCCTATTTAACTTATATGCAGAGTACATCATGAGAAAGGCCGGTCTGGATGAATCACAAGCCGGAATTAAGATTGCCGGACGAAATATCAACAACCTCAGATACGCAGATGATACTACTCTAATAGCAGAGAGTGAGGAAGAATTAAAGAACCTCTTAATGAGGGTGAAAAGGAGAGTGGAAAAAATGGGCTGAAGCTCAACATCAAAAAAACTAAGATCATGGCCACTGGTCCCATCACCTCCTGGCAAATAGAAGGGGAAGAAATGGAGGCAATGACAGAGTTTATTTTCTTGGGCTCCTTGATCACTTCAGATGGCGACTGCAGCAATGAAATAAAAAGACGCCTGCTTCTTGGGAGGAAAGCAATGGCAAACCTAGATAGCATACTAAAGAGCAGAGACATCAGTTTGCCAACTAAGGTCAGGATGGTTAAAGCTATGGTTTTTCCAGTAGTGATGTATGGAAGTGAGAGCTGGACTATAAAGAAGGCTGATCGCCGCAGAATTGATGCTTTTGAGCTGTGGTGCTGGAGGAGAGTCTTGAGAGTCCCCTGGACTGCAAAGAGATCAAACCTATCCATTCTGAAAGAAATCAACCCCGAATGTTCACTGGAAGGACAGATTTTGAAGCTGAGGCTCCAGTACTTTGGCCACCTCATGAGAAGAGAGGACTCCCTGGAAAAGTCCCTGATGCTGGGAAAAATCGAAGGCAAAAGGAAAAGAGGACGACAGAGAATGAGATGGTTGGACAGTGTCATCGATGCAACCAAAATGAATTTGACAAAACTCCGGGAGGCAGTGGAGGATAGGAAGGCCTGGCGAGCTCTGGTCCATGGGGTCACGAAGAGTCGGACACGACTGAACGACTGAACAACAACAACACAATAATCTACAACACTCTTCATCTGTTTTTCAGAGGATTGTCAACATTACCCCCATTAGGACAAAGGTGACATAAAAGAACTATAAATAAAGGAGTAAATAAATAAATCGATTTAAAAAACAAGAGTATTTTGGCACCTTGAAGACTGGCAGGATTACTTCAATGTGATCTCATTTCAGAGTCCATCAAAACATTAAAAGAAAGTTGCTGTCATCCACACATCCTGAACCGCTCAAGTATGGGAGAGGCAAGTAGGTGGTTGGAGTCATTGCTTCATTAAGTAAAGAGAAACAGAATATAGAAATGTTGGTTTTCCTTTACTGGATTTTTTTTTGCCATTGTTGTTAATTATGACCCAGTCTTTGATAAAACATTTTGTCAGCCAGGCCTTCTATTGCCTTTATAAAGACAAACAGGAGTGGTTATACCTTCTTTCAACCCTTTCAGATTTATTTATTTATTTATTTATTTATTTATTTATTTATTGATGATGATGATGATGATGATGATGATGATGATGATGATGATGATGATGATGATGATAGATAAGCTACTTTGGGAGCCTCTTTTTGGCCAAAGAGGAGGCAAAAATATAAAATATCAAAGGAAAGGTTTCCATTCTTTTTGGTCTTGTGTATGCAGTACTGAGAGGTTTTAATATTTTCTTTTCATCCCATAATTGTCATCCAAACCATTTCTATGCAGAGCAGACCATTTCTGTAACCTTTATTGGCTCTGACTGACATGAGTACATACCAACAACAGAGGGCATTGCTATACTGTGCTAGTTATAAAATGCTGCACACAAGGGAGGATACGATTCTCACCAATTTTCTGTTTTCATTCTCAACAGAGGATTGGTTCTCACTTTACGGCAAATGCCTTTTCGTACTCTTAGCAACAGGTACCCCTCCAGCCATACACATCTTTTAGAGCTACATGCCCCAGACAAACAGATGTGCTTTCTTCCAGTTGGTGGACTACTAAACAAAATTAAATTAATTTGCCAAATGTAGATTGAGACAAGAATGTACTACAATAATGAACAGGTTTTTTTCCTCTTAAGGGTGCACTGTTTCCAGATCCAGAATCAGCATTTCCAGAATGCTGGACATGCTCAGTCCTTGTTGGGTAGTTTTGGGAATGTTTTACCCTCTTCTCTCTATGTTTTTTTGTTTTGCTTTGCTTATCAGGAGCTGGGGGTTAGCTCCAGAAATATGAGGGTCCTCCTTCCCCAGAAATCTTTATGAATTTATTTATGGCTGAAGACCAAACAAGAGGCCTCCATCTCGTTTCTTCCATTTCTGCTCACAACCTGTATTTGCTGTATTTGCTGTTAGAGAGAATATTTCACATAAGATATTGGTAGGTTTAAAGCTGTGGCATTAAGTGGTGTAATGGATTTAAAGCAGTGGTTTTCAACCTGTGAGTCCCCAGATGTTCCTGGACTCCAACTCCCAGATATCCCTTCCAGTACAGTGAGTGCTGGAAGTAAAATATTTACATTCCTAGGCTTGGTGACATGCTTTGGCGAAGTGAAAAGGCAACCATGAAGAATGTGCTTATATTTGAAAATCTGTGTGGCTAAAAGTACATCTTTGTGGAACATAAGCCCACGGTTACAAAAATCCATCTAGCAAAGACATGTGCAAATGAAGAGATGGAGGTTGTCCTACTTTGGACATGTCAGAAAACAAGATTCTCTGGAAAAGAGAGTCCTGCGGGGAAAGGTGGAGGGCAGTAGGGGGAAAAAATAAAATCAAAGAGACCCAATACGAGATAGGCTGAGTCCATAAAGGAAGCTGCAAGCTTGGGTCTACAATTGCACAGCAGGACTGTTGAGGGGCAGGATGCTTTGGCGACGACTCATCATAAGATTGTCATAGGTTGGACGGGACATAATAATCACAGCTGCTGCTGCCCTAGCCGAAATAAGCACAGCAATGTGACCCTGGGGGGGGGGAACAGACACAAATCTTCATGCAGAGGGTGGGGGGGGGAGAAGGCTTGCACCCAAGATAGAATGGGGGCAGGATGTTGATGGGCCTCCGAGGAATGAAGAGAGTGACCGATTTCCACAACCTTACTTTTATATCGCCTTGGTCCCTTTGCAATCTGGGGCCAAAGCCCACGTTCAAAGAAACCCATTTGTCAAGTGCCTTTTCATGCAGGGGGAAAAAAAGATGCAATTGTGAAAACGCAGGTCAAGCACGAGCGTCACCCGGTTATCTCTGGCATGGCAAACAATGCCCTCCTTTGCCGATTGGATAGCGGAGTCACTACGATCATGCTGATCATGCTATTGGGATCAAAATGTTGCAGGAACAGGAAACACACTTTACTGTGAAAACATGCTCAACCTTGCAGGTGTTCAGTTTGGGCCAAGAGCTTTGTGCTGACACCCAAACTGAAAACCTGCCTTCCACCACAGGCCTCTGAGCTAGGGAATTCCGGAAAGCCAACCCGTTCTCGCTGCATATGGAGAAAGTGTTATACAATTAGTCTGCTAAAAATGAGTTTCTGGCGGAGAAAGTTGTGCTGCTAAAACTGTTTGCAGAGATACTGGCATCTGCTATTTTCCCCGATGTCTATTATCTGTGCCCTCCTCCTCCTCTTTGTCATCACCACCACCCTTCTGTTTAAAAATGGCAACTTCTCCCCGGTGATTATTGGAAGGTATCTATGAGCACAAGGCAATTGGATATATTCTAGGTTTTCAAGCACCCAAATGTCATCGCAACACACAACACACATTAGCACGTCGGATCTGCAATGTGCATACAAAACAACTCCTCCAGTGGGTAGGGATGGCAAATAATCCCAAAATATACCACTTAAGGCAATTTTCACTGCCTGTAAGTTTTGTATTTCTAATTCTTCAGACACCTTTGGTTACAAGTTCCCATCTGGGAAAATCTGGCGGTATAAATAAATAAATAAATACATACATACATACATACATACATACATACATACATACATACATACATACATACATACATACATACATACATACATACTTGCCACAGAGTTCATCTCTCTCTCTCTCTCTCTCTCTCTCTCTCTCTCTCTCTCTCTCTCTCTCTCTCTCTCTCTCTCTCTCCTCTCTCTCTTTCTCTTTCAGCCCAATTATACTGTCACATGAAGAAGGTACTCTTTAAAAAGTGTTGCAAACCTCTGATTGTCACAGCAGAGGCTTTTCACCTCTCCTGTCTTTTGCAAATGAGCTTCTTTTTTGTGATTGGTCACTGGATGTTAAGCACCAGCATCTTGGCCTATTCAAGGTGGGGCCAGACTAGTGGTGAACAGAGGAGGGTGAGCACATCATGCAATCTGGAACTTATATTTCTGCTATTTTAGGCCACATTAGCAGTATAATTTCCACATCCCTTGAGTTGCTCGTTCCCCTCTATTCAGCACTGGTTAGTGGTTAGGCATCTTCTTCAGAATCGTGTCCACCATGCTTCAAGGAAGATGCTGACAAATTGGAGCAAGTTCAGAGGAGGGTGACAGGGATGGTCTGGGGGATGGAAACCAAGCCCCGTGATAAAAACTGAAAGAACTGGGCATGTTTAGCTTCGATCAAAGAAGACCGAGGGGTGATAGGACAAAACTTTTCATATATTTGGGGGGGGGGGCTGTCATACAGAGGAGGGGCAGGATCTATCCGCAATCATCCAGGAGGACACGCAACAATGGGCTCAACCAAAACCAAGCTTTTGGCTGAATACCAGGGAAAAACTTCCTAACTGTTAGATCAGAACTCTGGATTTTTCGTTGTTGTTGTTCAGTCGTTCAGTTGTGTCCGACTCTTCGTGACCCCATGGACCAGAGCTCGCCAGGCCTTCCTATCTTCCACTGCCTCCCGGAGTTTGGTCAAATCCATATTGGTTGCATTGATGACACCGTCCAACCATCTCATTTTCTGCCATCCTCTTTTCCTTTTGCCTTCAATCTTTCCCAACTTCAGGGACTTGTTCCAAGGAGTCCTCTCTCCTCATGAGGTGGCCAAAGTACTGGAGCCTCAGCTTCAAAATCTGTCCTTCCAAAGAACATTCGGGGTTGATTTCTTTCAGGATGGATAGGTTTGATCTCCTTTCAGTCCAGGAGACTTTCAAGGCTGCCCTCCAGCACCGCAGCTCAAAAGCATCGATTCTGCGGCGATCAGCATTCTTTATTTTATTTATTTATTTATTTATTTTTATTTATTGGATTTTTTTAAACATTTTTTTTATTTTTTATTTTATATTTTTTATTTTTTATATTTTTTATTTTATAGTCCAACTCTTTTCCATACATCACTACTGGAAAAACCATAGCTTTGACTATCCTGACCTTGACTCTGGATTTAGCACAGTGCAAATTGATTCAAAATTTCCCAGCTACACAATGTTATCGCAAAGTTGTGCTTTTCTTTGAAACCTCATTTCTTTTTGGACAACTGCCGGGAGGTTGTCAATTTTAAATCGGTCTGAGATTCCTCCTTTAATTCCACCACTTTCCACAAAGTGGCGAGCCTTCAAGAGACAGCACCAGAATGCAGGAAGACAGGAAGCTGATGTAGAATGCAGAGGTACACCAGCCATTCCCAACAACGGATGGAAATTGGCTAGTGCAGGTCTGCTCCATCCTCCGCAGGTTGATTCTGGATTTCTGAGCGGGAAGCTAATCTGAAGAACCTAGCGTCAATGTCTCGTCTCTGCCACCCCCTCCCCGTCTTTTGTGTCAGGAAGCAGGGAGCTTGGTCCATCAGCCTCTCCAGCCTCTCGGTCCCATCCAACGAATGACTAACGCTTGCATATTCATAACACGCGTCACCATGTCTTTTGAGTCAGCGCACACTCTGAATGAAATTATACCCTTTCAATGGGAAGATAATGTTGTTCTTCTTTATTCCTCCTGGCTAAGTTGGCGGCTCTTATAATAACCATCTCCGTCACAGGGTTGTGTGCCATCTAATAGGTCTTCCATTTCAACAGCCTGAAAAGCAACCTTGATAAAAGAAGAAGAAGAAGAAGAAGAAGAAGAAGAAGAAGAAGAAGAAGAAGAAGAAGAAGAAGAAGAAGAAGAAGAAGAAGAAGAAGAAGAAGAAGAAGAAGAAGAAGAAGAAGAAGAAGAAGAAGAAATCAAAACCCGTAATTGAAGAGCCAAGCTTTCTTGGTCACATTCACATTGGAACCATTAAGACACGCCACGTGTTGCATGCATAGCTGGCAAGTCTCTTGGAGCGATAGGCTGGAACCCATTTGGGGTCTTCTTGCCATTTCTTTCATGTTTTCAGCAACTTTTATTTTATGATGTTTTCACCTCTTGTGCTCAAGGGTTTAGCACCTCATTAACTGCACAGTTAAGGCTAGTACGCAAGTTATGCTCGTCTCTTGAGTAACCAGCTCTGGCCACGGTGACACATGCCCTAGTGATGTCCCGGCTAGACTACTGTAATGCACTCTATGTAGGGCTACCGATGAAAAGTCTCAGGAAACTTCAAGAGGTCCAAAATGCAGCTGCCAGGTTGCTGACCAGGGCAGGGTACAAAGATCACATTACAACTCTATTAAAGCAGCTCCACTGGCTGCCAGTCAGCTATCGGGCACAATTCAAAGTGCTGACCTTGACCTACAAAGCACTTATATGACCTGGGTCCTAGCTACCTCAAAGATTGAATCTCACAGTATGAACCAACTTGGGTGTTTGGGTCATCAGGAGAGGCCTTTCTCTCCATCCCGCCACCCTCACAGGTACATCTCCTGGGAACCCATGAAAGGGCCTTCTCGACTGCTGTGCCCAGACTCTGGAACTCCCTCCCACTAAAGGCCAGGACTGCCTCATCTCTGTTGTCCTTCCGGAAACAGACAAAGACCTTTCTCTTCAGGCAAGCTTTCCCTGAATGACAGACTACCTACTGTGTCTTTTTATGAATCTACCATACATGGCTACACAGACTTTGTGTTTATAACCAATTGTAACTTTGTGTTCCTATCTCTCCTTGTGTGATTGCATTAACATTATGTTTTCAATGTTAGTTTCCATCCCTCCTAACTTTGACATGGAATTTTTTACTCTGTCTTTAACTGCTCTCATTCTCTTGTAGCTTTAATGTTGTCTTGTCATGCTGTAAGATGTCCCAGTCCTCTTATCTGTTTGTTTCCCCAAAGGGGAAAAGATCTCAGGATGCCTTGGTTTTGTTCACTTTTAAACACAGCCACCCACCCCAGTAGAAAGAACGGCACAATGACCTGTCATGTGTTGTTCCAGCTTCTATACTAAGGTAAGCCTGAGCATCTCCCAGTGTAAGCCCCTTTGGCAGGAGATGCCTCTGGGAGGAAACTGACGGTTGTATGCAGTCCATGCTCTTGGATTCAGGTTAATTAACCCTGGCACCAAAATCTCTGGAAGAAAAGCCCCAGAGAGTTCTGTGTTTCTCTGATCCATTCCACTGTGGATATTTTTTTTTCAAGGTCATTCTTTTCCTTTCTTGTTTGAGGCTGGATAATATGGGTAAATAAATCTTCTACACCAGCTGATCTGTAATTTGTAGAATTCGAGGCCTGGCAAGTGATGCTGGACTAAATAAATCTCCCCCATACAGTATAGCTAATGGGAGGAGCTAATGGGAGTCCCTGATGTTGGGAAAGATGGAAGGCAAAAGGAAAAGAGGATGGCAGAGAATGAGATGGTTGGAGTTGTAGGATTTGACCAAACTCCGGGAGGCAGTTTCCTGGCTCTGGTCCATGGGGTCACAAAGAGTCACACATGACTGAACGACTAAATGAACAAGAACAAGAACAACAACAACAACAACAACAACTCATTGCTGTTGCTGCTTTTCTCTTTCACTGATATCACTGGAACTTGGTGAACCTCATGAGGAAAGAGGAGTCCTTGGAAAAGTCACTGATGCTGGGAAAAATCGAAGGCAAAAGGAAAAGAGGATGACAGAGGTTGGACGGTGTCATCGATGCAACCAATATGGATTTGACCAAACTCTGGGAGGCAGTGGAGGATAGGAAGGCCTGGTGAGCTCTCCATGGGGTCAGAGTCAGACAGACAGAACGACTGAACAGGGAGTTGTAGTCCAAGGATTTCTGGCTGGCTTCTTTAAAGCCTAAATGGTAAAAAAAAAACCACAACATCCACACCTCTATTCTCCCACATTAAACTGGTAAACTAGAGTGGACAAGTGTTAGAAGTTGCAGTTCACAGACAGACAGACAGACAGACAGACAGACAGACACACAGACAGGCAGACAGTGTTTCTTACTTCTGGGCATTCCTGTTGTAATTCCTCCTCCAAATTAAGCATGGCCAGAAGCAGAGAGTGGTTTGCCTCTGTCATGCACAAGTGATAGCTTGAAAATGTGACATTATTATTGTTTGCTTGTTTGCTTGCCTGGCACGTTTGGCAAACCTGATTGAGCCAAAGCTTTGTGTTTCATCTGGAACACCGCAAAACCCACGTTCTGCTCCACAGCGAGGCAAATTTTGTTGTTATCCTCTGTCCCAGTCATTGTTGTGGTTATGGTTAAGCAGCCTCTCAGTTGTGTCATTTCAGACGAATGACAGATTAATGGCTTGGTTGTTCAGGCAAAACAACTAGCCATCCCCACTAGGGAAGAATGCAAATTTCATTGCATTGTTTATTTTTTTATTTTTTTAAAAATACTAACTTAGCAAAATGGGCAGATTTCTTCCTAAATGGGAGAGAGAAAATTGAGAAAACAGTTTGAATGGTTGTAAAATATGAAACGAAAAAGACTTGTCTCTCCAGGCAGACATTTCTGCATGTTTAATTCTTAAAACTCTGGCTGTGAATTCCTACTAGTGAAAGATCACACCACTTCTTTTTATCTTGACTTATTTTTTTCATGAAAGCGGCATACACCAACACAATCTCTTCCATCTTGGAACTGGGAATAGCAGTATCTAATCAGCTTGGCCAGTGCAGCTGTTTTGGAATTTCATTTGCTTCAGCACTATAGGAACTTTCAAAAATTTGTGAATTTGATGGAAAGAGCTTGCTATTAAAAGAAGTAAAATCCCAAGAGAAACTAAGCATTGTGCATCCTACACAAACCACTACCATAACAAAAGAAAGAACTTTAGCTCATTCTTCCTTTAGATATGCTGGTCTTCTAAAATATAAATTTTTACATCTGTATAATATGCAAAAGAAATTAGCAGAATAAGGACCTTTAGATGGGGATTTAAAATAAGCTACTACATTATCTTAATTAATAGCTTGACCAGTGGGCATATAATACTGCTGGACTGTCAAGATACAAAGCATTGGACAGCAGACAAGGCAATGTCTAGCGCAATGGTTCTCCACCGGTGGGTCCCCAGATGTTCCTAGACTGCAACTCCCAGAAAT
Organism: Phrynocephalus forsythii; assembly: GCA_029282475.1. NCBI lineage: Eukaryota > Metazoa > Chordata > Lepidosauria > Squamata > Agamidae > Phrynocephalus > Phrynocephalus forsythii. The sequence goes on along the minus strand of JAPFRF010000021.1, from coordinate 4,267,934 downwards.
CCCTTCCAGCACAGCAAGTGGTGGAGGCTTCTGGGAGCTGCAGTCCAGGAACATCTGGGGACCCACAGGTTGAGAACCACTGGAAAAAGCAGAAACACTTCACACCACAACACTTTGTGGTTGCTCTTAGCATTTATCTGTGTCCCCTTGGGCTGTTGCAGTGTTATTCCAGCCTAACTACATGGAATATCCTTATAAAAAGGGCCCAATATCACACTGTAGGAGGAGAGAGAGAGAGAGAGAGAGAGAGAGAGAGAGAGAGCATTGTCTTTAGAGATAAGCAGAACGCTATACTCAAGGTGTTCTGGAGAATGCTGGCATTCTGCCCAAGTTAATGCAGACTCGAAGCATCTTTGGTGGGACTGAGGATTGTCCAGAAAATATTCAGCACACTGTATTGTAGACCACATAAAAGCAATTTTAGGCTACGAGATGTGAAAGAATCAATTCCTAAATATATTTAGGACATGTTAGGATGGATGTGAGACAGCAATGCACCACCACAGGTTGATACAGACCCCTATTTGCTGCCAGACTGGAGAGAAAATGTTTAAAATGCCAGCATTTTTAAGAAATATGGTTGACTACAATACACCAGAGAAGGGTGGTATGCATTCTCATCTATAAATCTTTGGCTGGTTTAAAGTAGCTCAGCCAGGCTTTCTGATTCTCCCTAGTCTCACATTGTCACCGTTTTCTTCATTTTACTGTCTTTAGGTACCTATCTGGCACATAGCACATTCTTCTTCTTCTTCTTCTTATGGGACATGGCGTATGCACACTCCCCTTGTTTTTCCTTGGTTGCATTTTCCTGTCATCCTGTGTGTGGGGCTTCTTTGAATAGGCTTGGGAAATTGTGTATAAAAATCCGACAACAATATTATGATTCTAACATGCAAGGCAAGAACACTGCAGGTTCGAGGCCTTGCTTTCCCTGGTGACTTTCACATTTTTTTGGGGGGGGGGAACCCTTCCTGCCACCTATAATGAACTAATTTACTCTCTTGGATTGCACTTCAGGGGCAGATTTTGCCTCCCTGTGTGGCTCAGATATATACGTATAATAAAACTAAAAAAAGAGAACCATGCTCTTCAGCTACAGGCTAAAAAGATGAGATACACATGAGCAAGCAAGTAGAAGGGAAAGGGAGAAGGAGAAAATTGGTTTTTGAAGGCTAGATCACAGCACTGCATGATAAGCAGACACTTACATGTGTGTGTGTGTGTGTGTGTGTGTGTGTGTGTGTGTGTGTGTGTGTGTGTGTGTGTGTGTGTGTGTGTGTGTGTGTGTGTGTGTGTGTGTGTGTGTGTGTGTGTGTGTGTGTGTGTGTGTGTGTGTGTGTTTTTCACTTGCTGGTGTTCTTGCTAGACTAGCTATTGGTAGTTTTTGCTGCTTTGGATATAAGAGAAAGCAGCAAAGAAAGAGTCAGTGCCATAGTGAAAGAGTAATGCATCTTAGCACGGTAGACATAATAACGCGGATGTATCTCATTTATTTAGACTAGTGCTGCATTAATAGGAAAATATAAAGCATGCTGCTTATATATGACTTCAGCGCTCTCTGGGTGGTTTGCAAATTAATTTGCAAGCTACATTGCCCACCTCCGAACCCCAATAAGCTAGGTACTCAGTTTACTAACCTTAGAAAGATGGAAGGCTGAGACAACCTGGAGCCAACTACCTGAGCTCACAGGATTGTACTCAGGTCATCATATCAGAGTCTTCACTGCAGTACTGCAGTTTCACCACTGCGCCACGAAGCCTTTAAAATGGTAGAATAGATGAAAAGAGTTGAGTAGATTAAAAGGGTAGAGTATGGGGTGGGGGGTGTTCTCTGCCACCCCTTTCAATGCTACAAACTGCCAAACGTGTTACCGGGTTGTCATCCCACACAACATTGCTAATAGCTTTATTTTGGTGCAGACTAACCATTTTGGATGGCCTACGGAATGAGCTAATTAGGAGCACTCCAAATCATGCAAAAAAAGAAATGTGGCCCTACTAATGTGCTCGTAGTCTAACTGAAGCTGTGCATGGTGTTGATTACATAGGACAAACATGACAGCATTGGTCTGGAAGACGTTAGTTCAGTGGTGGCGAACCTTCGGCACTCCAGATGTTTTGGACCACGACTCCCACAGTTCTTTGTCATTTGCAGTCTACACTTGGGATTCTGGGAGTTGTGGTCCAAAACATCTGGAGTGCCGAAGGTTCGCCACCCCTGCATGAGTTTCTATCTGTCCCTTTCTCTAGCCTGGTTCTTCCACTGCTTGACTGATGCCAGTAGACCAGTCCTCTTGGTGGGTTATGCCATCAACGCATCTTTGAACTCAGAGGAGGCAGAAGAGAGTTCGGCTGGCAGAAGAGTAGTTGGTGCATCTTTTGGTTAGGATTCCATCCTTGGCAAGCTGCATCTTAGAGCCCCAGATTGTTAGGTAGTTCTACTGCCCCTAAAAATAAAGATCATGGGAGGAAAAAAGAAAGAAAGAAAGAAAGAAAGAAAGAAAGAAAGAAAGAAAGAAAGAAAGAAAGAAAGAAAGAAAGAAAGAAAGAAAGAAAGAAAGAAAGAAAGAAAGAGCTTAGAAATATGTTTAAAGCAATGCTAGAAGTTCAATTGTCTTGGCTTAGCGCTTTAGATCTGATAGCAAAGCAAGCCGCAGTTAACTTGAGGATGAGAATGAAAATTAGAATGGCGTTCCAGAGCACTCACTGGAAATAAATAATAGCTGCAGTGCTCACTCTAGGGAAACAAGATAACTAGCTATTATTAAAGAAGTACACTGTGATAGGAACAATGATAGGAATCTAAGTTATATGGAGTTGCAAGGAAAGATGCTTCTGGATGCATCTTTTGTATCTCACAGGCAGGATCAAGGAGGAATAAAACAACATTCTTAGGGTAGTGGCAACCCGAAGAATGTCAGCCTAGGTTGAAGGTAGGTCATCACAGGTCAGAGCAGGTCAAGTATGGTCTAGGAAACCCAACGGGATCCTTCTCTCTCTCGTTTGTCTTCCTCATACGAAAACATCCATCTTCTTCAGTGTAAGCTGAGTTGCATCCCTCCACCTCCAACAAGCATGCCACAATGTGGTCCTGGCTTGAATCAATCAAGAAATCTGGAAAGCTGTGGAGGTGGGAAAATGAAGCCCCACCTGTTTCCACCTGGAGGCAGAGGAGAGACAGGGTTGGGGAATGAAAGAAAGCTGCATGGTTATAGGAAGTTAGTGCATCTTCTAACTCTCACGGCTCCATCCTTGGGAACCCTACCCTTGTAGTTCAGTGTGACACTTAGGGACTTTTCACACGACCCCTAAGATCCGCTGGCCACTTAAATTCGGACCAGAGATCTTGAGGGTTTGTTGCTCTTCCTACGTCCCCACCCCTCCGCACTTCCTTGCTCCTGTCTGCGTGAGGGGAGGGAGAAAAAAAGAGAGGAAAAAATGCAGGCTCACCTCTGAAGCCGCCCGGAGCCCCGTCATCGTCCTGATTCCTTCTCTTAAAGGGGCGGGAGGCAAAAACAACAACAAACAGAAGCAAGGAGAGCCCGGCACTCACTCCCTTAAATCCGCATCAGGGATTTTCACCCTCCGAGAGCAGGTACATGAAAAGTGTGCTGGGACGCGCTTAGGTGGGCGTGGTCGCACTTAATTTTCTGCAAACTCCGGAGCTGGTAGGGAAACAATTGTAACCTCCGGAGCTGGCAGCCATTTGCGGCGGAGTTTAGGGGTCGTGTACAAAGGCCCTTAGAATCCCTGGCTAAAGTTCAGGAGAGCGGGTGAGAGCTCTCTAGCACAAATGGTGGCACCAAAAGTACAGATCCCTAGATTCCATAGGGTAGGGCCATAACTGTTCAAAGGGCATCAAACTGTTGTAAATGTAGAGTGTGGGTTAGGAATATGGGTTCAGGGGGAGCTTTCTGGACCACATATGTCTTACATCCCCATTGTGGGAGTTCTGCGTAGTTTGTAGGCAACTTGACCAACAACATCAATGCGATTATCTTGGAGAAAGACCTACATTGGAAGGCTTTTGAAGTTTAGCTAAGCCTAGGGCCCCGGAGCTAGCTGGGAGCTTTCTTTCTGAGTAGGGAGCCGAGCCTCAAAGACTTCCCAACTGGTTCTTTCTTCACCTTGAGGTGCTTGGCAGGGGCCTGCAAGGCAGGGAGAACTCCCAGAGTGGAGAAACGTGGCACTGGTGGTCCAGAGAACTTGAAAATCGTATCCTGAGTATAGATAAACTTGGAGAGATGGAGAAAGTGGAGTTATCCTGAGAATATCAGTCCATAGATGAAGAAGAAACAGAATGGGCAGGGGAGGAAGGGGGGCCCTTCTGATGACTATAACTATCTGTATCTGCCTCTCTGTCGGCAAACAGGGACTGTTCATGGTGGCACTTCTTTTGCTTAGGGTCTAGAGGAGTGTTTCTCAATCTGTGGGTCCCCAGATGTTCCTGGACTGCAACTCCCAGAAGCCTCCACCACTTGCTGAGCTGGAAGGGATTTCTGGGAGTTGCAGTCCAGGAACATCTGGAGGACCCACAGGTTGAGAACCACTGCTCTAGAGCCAAGTCACTGAGGGCAGGGACAGGACATTATAGATAGCCCCTCATTAGAAGAGGGAGTTCCTAGGTTGGAAGCATGGAATAATCACATCAGAAGCTCCCCCTGCCTTGAAGAATTTGCAGATGGATTTGCATTATTCCACAGTTGCCCTCTAGGTCCTCCCCCTGGCCTATTCTTCCTTTGAAGTCCAATTTCTTGTGCATGCAAGTCTGCTGGAATCACTTTTCTCCAACACGAGTGTGGTTCAAACCTGAGTCCCAATTATGATGGGCTTTTGGCCTCCGAATGGATTGGTTGTCAGTCTGGATGAGCCTGTGAAACTACCCCTCTGCCTGACTGGATATCTGTTTTGATATCATCTCAACGGGGAAGATGGCACGGACCACAATCAAGGTACAATCAGAGCTGGAGAGTGGTGAACTTCAAACATTTTTTTAAAAAAATAAAAAAAATTAAACTCAGAAGAACCAAGCGGTTCACTTGACAAGGTCTTCTCCGCGGCTACCATCCCAACAGCCAAGGGCTACCAAGCCCAACAAGCCTATTGATTTGCAGCAATGCTAAAAATAGCTAAATTCCACATCCAGAGCTGTGGAGGGGTGGGGAGGGAGGTTAAAAAAATTACATATATCCTATTGCTAGGAGACCATAATTACTGGGAGGCAGGCATTGCTAGGCGACACGCGTTGCCGTGGTGACAGCTGGGCGGGCGCCTGAGTCATCGGGCGGCGGTGCAGTCTATCTTGGGTAGGAGCTGCCCAATCGAGATTGGAATCATGTGGAGAGATTTCACACCCTTGTGCTGTTTTTGCTTTGTTTCCGGCGGGCTGGGAGTGGGTTGTGTTGGAGGTTTGAGCTCCGGAGGGCTTGCACCTTTTAAATTCGATCTGGAGAAGGCCATTTTGGTCCTTGTAATCGCGGCAGAGAGCAGCTGAAAATAGCTTCCTTCTCTTTTCTGAACATCCTGCCAATGGATTTTTGTTTTTACTGCAAGGTGATGTGGTGGTCCTCTTCTGAACCTGAAAGGGATACAGGCTTAACCGCAGCTCGGGAATCTGGGAGTGTCTTGTACTGTATGTCTCCCTGTGCCAGGAGATCAATTTTCCGAGCTTTAAATCCAGCCTTTCTAGTTTTCCCTGACCTCTAAGCCCAGCTGCCTTTGGGACCTGCTTGTCCCTCCCCCCCCCCCCAGATGGGAATGGCTGATGAAACCCAGGACGGAGGCCTGGAGAGCTGGTGGCCTGCTTTGTCTCCTCCTCCTCCTCCTCCTCCTCCTCCTCCTCCTTGATTATTTAAAAGGCAAGTCAGGTTTCTCAATCTGGCAGGCATGCAAAATGCTGGGGGGGGGGGTTGGTTGGTGGTGGAGGAGGAGGACGAGAGGAAGAAAAAGACTGCAGCTCTTAAAATAGAAACAAACCTCTTTCCCGCTTGGTTTTTCTCACCCTCCCTCCCTCCCTCCCACTGGCAAGACAGATTCTCTCCTTCTCTGGCATCTTGTCCCATTGTTCCTCGCATGTCCCTTTGGCTTCAATGCACTCATCCTCCCCTGCCTGTGTTCAGGAGGGCTCCCGATTTATGGCCCTTGAATCACTCCATGGCCAGCCTGGATTAATCGTGATGCTGAATAATCTAGAGGGCAGATCGGGCTCTTACTCAGATCAGCCTCAATCTGATGATACAACCCCCCCATATCTCTTTTCCTGTTTACTAAGCACAAACCCCATTTTCTGATCTCCACCCCTTACAAACCTCCTTTCAAGAGGCAAAGTTGGGGTACTTTTAAAAAAGTTAGCATGCACCAACCTGCTTACACCAAAAGTCTTGCAAGGTCAACTCATTTTCCTCTTGGTTCTTTTCTTAGGTTATCTCTTTGCTGGGCAATACATTTTGGCCTGAATGCCTAAAGTATGGAAACTCACACAGAAGGGAATGCACCCCCTCCTTCCCATCACCAACAGCCCCATAACTATACCCTGCCCTTCCAGAAACAAAATGCTGCTGGTGCATACATTCAGGCAGCAACTATTCTGCAAATGCCATCTTATCCAGGTCCATTTCAGGACTAAGGATACCAGGAAACCAGAGAGACCTGACAATAAAAGCCAAGCCTACAGTGCTACATCACTATAGTGGTTTGTAGAATTTCTTCAATAGCCGTGGCGTCTCCCTGGGACTTGTGGTTCGGAGAGGTATTGAAAAAGGATCCCAGGTCTTTTACCAAGCTAAAGATCCTGGGGTTTTTATAGGATGGAGTAATGACAGTTAAAGGGGGCATCAGGCCACTATAACAGTGGTGGTGAACCTTTGGCACTCCAGATGTTTTGGACCACAACTCCCACAGTCCTTTGTCACAGGCAATCTGGACTTGGAATTCTGGGAGTTGTGGTCCAAAACATGTGGAGTGCCGAAGGTTTGCCACCACCGCGCTGTAACTTTGTAATAACAGAAGCTGGTGAGTGACTCCAAGATCACTGGAATGGTGAATCTAGCCCAGGGTTTCCACTTGAGCTTTGTGAGAGCTGTCCAGGGTGCTGAAACCTATTTCTCTGCACCACCTCAACCGAAACAGGCCTGACATCTTGGATAGCTCTTCAAAATGCAAAAAGCAAAAACCAGAGCTGTTTTGTTGCATCTGCCACTCCAGATTCACCAGCCTCCATTGCTCTGTGGTGTAAGTAGTCCCTGTTTAGCTTAAAGCCCATATAAAGAATAGATTATCATTACTAAAATCAATTTACTGTGAAACAGATGTGTGGATTGAAACCAGAAGTACTGTATTACAAAGAAGGAATGCACAAAAGACTATTCCTGTACTACTACTGCTGCTGCTACTACTACTACTACCCTGTTTGAATGATGGAAGAAACATTTAAAATGTTGTGCACAGGTGAGACCTAAAATGGTTACTTAAGTGGGATCAGAACCTTGAGTGCAACTTTCCAACAACAATTGTGTAGAAACTAGGTGAAGTATCACAATCATCAGTTCAAAGAGATGGCACAGAACAACAAGAAGAAGGAAAACAAGATCTCTCTCTAAAATGGACATTTAAACCTAATTTAGCTACTGGTGGATCACAGATAACAGAATTGCCTATATTCATTAAACAAGAGAGATACAGACCAGCTGATCTGTAAAAGCAAATCAAACTTCCATATGCTCCTTCTCTCTCTCTCTCTCTCTCTCTCTCTCTCTCTCTCTCTCTCTCTCTCTCTCTCTCTCTCTCTCTCTCTCTTTGAGACCAGTGATAAGTCTACAGTATTGCATAAGCTTTAGAATTCCTCTTGAGGCTCAGTGGGCATGGAGAAGCACTAAAGTCTCCAAATATAAGTACATATTTTAAGCCAGAAGGACTGCAGCTTGTCTTCCAAGAAGAAAAGTGCAAGCTCAATCAGGCTCTGATAGGTCCCGTACGCAGGCGAAGGTTTGCCATTGGCGTTTACCGGGTACAAGCCTACTTTTTGTGAGATGTCTGAAGGAGTTTGGAAAAGAACGAACATTCTTCATTAATGGATGGCATGTTATCCACTTGCCGTGGCTGAAAGATTACCCTCTTCCTGCATCTTGTTCTTTGCCTTTCTGAAAGGGAGATGTTCTTAAACTTACCGCCCACAAACTGAACTGGCATTTCTTCTACATGCCTGGTTGTGCATGTGTGCGTGTGCATCCAAAATATGCTTCAAGGGGTGAGCCCAGTTCTACTAAGCTAAGCCTATCTGACTGCGCTTTTACACAACCCCTAAAATCCGAGGCAAAGGGCTCCCAGATCTGGAGCTTTAAAATGTTTTCCCACCAGCTCTGGACTTTTAAAAAAATTAAGTACAACCATGCCCACCTAAGCGCATCCCAGCACATTTTTCAAGTACCTGGCCTCCAGTAGGTAAAAAATTCCGATGCGGATTGTAAAGCTGTGAGTGCCAGGCTCCCTTGCCTTCTGTTTGTTTTTTTGTCCCTGCCGCCCCTTTAAGAGATAGGAATCCCTACGGGGCTGCTTGGGGGGGGGGCTACTTCGACGGGCAGATGGAGGTGAGCCTGCATTTTTCCTCCCTTTTTTCTCCCTCCCCTCATGCAGACAGGAACAATGGAGTGCGGAGGGGTGGGAACACAGGAAGAAGGACAAACCATCTTGGGTGACAACAATGTTCCTGGGTGAAATGGCAGGTAGATAACTTTGTACCTCAGGTGTATTACAAGATGGGCAAAGTTTTTCCATTTCTATGCACATGTTCAGAGCAAGGCATCTGGCCTGGATGCCTTCAAAAGGGGATTGGTCCGCTTCTTGGAGGAAAAGTCCATCACTGGTACAAACCATGATGGGGATGTGTCAAAGACCAGGATACTTCAAAGGCCAGATGCAGGGGAGTGGTATCAGGAGACAGAGATCTAGTCTCATGCACTCCCAGGTGCATCTGGTGGGGCCACTGTGAGATACAGGAAGGTGGACTCGATGGGCCTTTGGCCTGATCCAGAATGGCTCTTCTAATGTTCTTATGTTCTTAAGGGGCGTTTCAACTCCCTGAATCCTGTGATGGCCATCAAGGTTGATGAATTCTCACAGTTGTTTACCCCATTTCTGGTTATTTCTACTGCACATCCTTTTGCCCACATGCATCTGTCCCCACCCCACCCCACCCCCACCCCCAAAAACGTCTGCAATTTTTTCAGACTGTAGGCTTTTCCAGACCGGAGTTTGCATGCTACTTGGCATAGTATTTTAAATCCTTTTATTATGTTTATCACGCCACCATCCTGAGCATATATTATTCACTATACTTACAGTTTTCTCTGTGGGTTTGTGTTTCTCGGTCTCTCCCTCTCTTTTTCTCAGCAGTGCAAACATTCATAGCTGGACATCCTCTGGATAACTACCAGGCTATTTGCCTTTTATTCCCACCCACCCCCTGCAAATTAACATCCTGCCTTCCTTGCTATAATTACCAAAGCAGGAGACAGGAGGAGACAAGAGAAAGAGAGCATCTGTTTTTCTCCCCTCTTCTGCCAATCCTGATATTGTGATCTGGTAGGATACATTTCCCTAGCCACCTCTTCGAATTTGCTGGGCTTTTTTCTCCTCCCCCTTTTTTTCTATTGGTTGTTTGAGGAATTCTGGGAGTTGTAGTTTAAAAAAATCAGCAACATTCCTCAGCCTTGTTAAAAACCAGCCATTTCCCTAACGTTCTTTATGCAAAACACCGTTGAACCATCTTGCTGTTTTGGAAACTGCAGCCTGGTTCTGCTGTTTCTCCATTCTGGAAAGCATGGAATCCATGTATTTATTAATTCCAATATTTTAAAAATTGCCTTGCACACAGACAGACAGCAAAATAGCATTTACATTTCACTTTTTAATATATATATATTTAAAAATCCATTCATTAAGATCATAATAATAACTGCAAAATGGCTTGATATGCACAACATCACTACATGTCTGCCTGCGGTCAATCACCAAATGACATTAGAAACACAATATAATTCCTTCAGGGGTTCGTTTGCCCGTTTGTTCTCCCTGAATTGAACACATGATGCTCTGGGGAAATAGGAAAGGATCTGGAATATTCCCATCCCTTGCCTAATTTTCCCTTCCCAGAGAAACACTGGATTCGGGCCTTGAAATCTGGAGCTTCTCCTAGAAGCTCCTTGAAGCCCTTGGTTAGGATTGATATGTAAACTGGTTCGAATCCAGGCTCAGCCCTTTTGTTGATGGGGCTATAAAAATCCTCTTGACACTCCTATTGCCAACCCATGCACATGAATCCTCCGTCCATCCTTCTTTCTGTTCTTCCTCTCCTTCCTTCCCTCCCATTCTGGGTCGCTTACTGCCTTTTCTGTTGCTCAGAGGGTGCACGGGCTGCATCTTTCAGAAATGCACCCCATTGCACACCAATCCACAACACAGCCTGGCCTTCTTGAGTTTAGCATTCTTTAATATATATATTTTATAGCTAGGTAACCAACCCAGTGCCATTAGATAGTCCTCCCCGGTTTTAAAGACCCACCCAGAGCAGAATCCAACCAGCCAACCAAGGGAGAAATAAATAAATAAATAAATAAATAAATAAATAAATAAATAAATAATAATAATAATAATAATAATAATAATAATAATAATAATAATAATAATAATAATAGAATAGAATAGAATAGAATAAATACTTTTATTGGCCAAGTGTGGTTAACACACCCAGAATTTGATATAAAAGAAATATAAGAATCATATAGTCAACAATAAAAACACAGTACAATACTACAATATAACCTATTATTTAAAAAGTGTAAAAATTAATTATTCAACAGTTTGATAGCACTAAAGAAACTATCTCTATATCTAGAATTGTCCTAGTATGCAATGCATCTCTTGAAACAGATTATGTCCAGGATGCGTGGAATCTGTATATCTTCATCGCCCTCTTTTTAGCTCGAAATACAATTCCACAATAGATGGCAAATTAGTAGCAATAATTTTTTCTGCAGTTCCATTATCCTTTGAAGTCTATATCTGTCATGCTTAGTCGCAGAGCTAAACCAGACAGTTATAGAGGAACAGATAATAGATTCAATAACACCTCTATAGAATTGAATCAACAGTTCTTTTGGCAGTCTAAACTTCCTAAGTTGAGAGAGTTGTGCTTTCTTAATAATACTTTCAATATTAGATGACCATTTTAAATCTTGAGATATAACAGTACCTAAAAATTTAAAGGACTCCACTATTGACACTAAGTTATTTGATATCATAAGAGGTGGCTGTATAGAACAGTCAAAATCCACCACCATTTCAACAGTTTTGATGTATTTAATTCAAGATTATTTTGGTACACCATAAAACTAGTTGTTCAATCTCTTGTCATCATTGTCTTGAATGAGACCAATCACCGGCAAACTTCACTATTTTAACAGAGGAATCCTTTGAGGTACAATCATTAGTATATAAGGAAAACAGAAATGGAGAAAGCACACACCCTGAGGGGCTCCTATGCTAACCTTGCTAATATCTGATATAATTTTACCTAACTTCACCTGCTGCTTTCTGTCTGTTAGGAAGCTTACAATCCATTTACAAATGTGATGTGCTGTTTTAATTTAGTCATAAGTACCTGGAATAATAGTGTTAAATGCAGAACTAAAATCAACAAAAAGAACCCTTGCATAAGATTTTGTTCAAGATGTTGCAATATATAGTGTAAGGACATATTAATAGCATCATCTATTGATCTATTTGCACGATAAGCAAATTGCAATGGATCTAATGACAAATCCGTGATAGATTTCAGGTGAGCCAACACTAGTCTCTCAAAAGTTTTCATGACCACAGAAGTGGTCATGAAATAATAATAATAATAATAATAAGGAAGAGAGATGGCCAGTCCTTGTGTTTACCTACTATGAATGGTTGCTATCTCTTTTAGGATTCTAGCCAGAAAGAGGTAGTTAGGGGTGGGGGAGAGAGAGAGAGAGAGAGAGAGAGAGACCGGCCTGCAGTCATGCATTATTGATAATAATGGCCGTGTGTCTTTAACAGGATTTGCTCTACCACACTGGAGGCTGCGTGCGTGTGCATGGCACCAAGCGAATGTATATGCATGCCTCTGTGTGTGTGTGTGTGTGTGTGTGTGTGTGTGTGTGTGTGTGTGTGTGTGTGTGTGTGTGTGTGTGTGTGTTAAGGCACAGGGAGGGAGGGAGCTACTGAGAGAGGGAGGGAGGGAGGCAGAGAGAGAGAGAGAGAGAGAGAGAAACTAGAGCCTGCATCTTCCTCTCCTTTTGCGCTCCGGGCGATCCTCCCCAACGTTTTCTTCCTGTGTATTTATTTATTTATCTATTTAATTTCTTGGGGCTCTCCTGGCGCGGAGGGTGTTTTCCTCCTCTCTTCTCCGGCAAGCCCCTTCCTTCTTCGGCTCGGATGGGACCCGCTCCGCGTGCCATTTTGCCTCGCCTCCCGGAACCTCTCCCTTCTCGCCGCCTGCCTTCGCCTCCGAGAACAACAGAGGAGGCGCGGATGCTCTGATGAGGCGGCCAACCTGGAGGCTCCCGTGGCCCCCGAGGTCGGTGGGGTTTGCGCGTCGAGGGTCTGAAAGGTGATGTGTGGGGGGGCGGCGGTAGGGGTGCGGAGGGCTTGTGGGGGGCAGAGAAGAATTATTATTATCCGGCTGAGATCTGAAAGGGTTGACACCGGATTGGATTAGGCAACTGGGAAGATGTCCCTCTCTGTGTGTGTGTGTGTGTGTAGCTGTTTGTTTACCCAGCCTCTACGGGGTCTCCCCACCACCACCACCATCACCACTGACATCCCTCCATCTTCTGGGCACGAAAGGGCTGGATGTGTTTGGACGGGAGGCAGGGCAAAGAGCTTAAGGGTGGCGCTGCTGGAGGTAAACACGCTGCGTCCCTTCATGTCATCTTTTTTCCAGCGCAAAGCTGCACTCGCTCGCTCTCCATCCCCCTTCAACCCCCGCCTCGCCATCACCTCCCACCACCCCCTCTACCTCCTTAACCTTTACTGTCAGATATATTGATGCCTGGAGGAGGCATCCCACCCGGAGGGTTCTTCTCTCGCATCTGGGAGAGAGGCGCCATGGTCTGTCATTACACCCCTGCTCAATAAAGATCTCAGAGCATCTTGGCGCTGGTGGTGTTACATAAGGACAAAAGCAAAGCAAAGCAAAGTCTTGCTTGCTTCAAAGGGATGGGTCGCTCTCACTTTCTCCATCCTGTACTCAGCAGCCCGGGTTGGCAGTCTAGGGGCATTGTGTGTTGTGTGTGTGTGTGTGTGTGTGTGTGTGTGTGTGTGTGTGTGTGTGTGTGTGTGTGTGTGTGTGTGTGTGTGTGTGTTGGAGAGAGGCGAGATGTTTTCCCACCGCCCTCCCTTCTCTCTCTCTCTCTCTTCTGTCCTTGTTTTGGTTTGCTGCATTGCATGGACATTTTTAAAGGCCCACCCGACCAGGCGTTGGCTGAGATGTGTTGTTGCCCCATGTGGCATGATTGTGTGTGTGTGTGTGTGTGTGTGTGTGTGTGTGTGTGTGTGTGTGTGTGTGTGTGTGTTCATGTTCGGTGTGTGTGTCTTGAAGGTTCGGAGGCACTGTCTTGAAGGCACAGCCTTCTGATACCCAGCTGGGTTGGCCGAATGGGTCTTGAAGTAGGAGGGGCAGTGGCCGATTGAACCCACATGGATCCTGAGTCTGGAAATAACCTAGACCAGTGGTGGTGAACCTTCGGCACGCCAGATGTTTTGGACCACAACTCCCAGAATTCCGAGCCTGTATTGCCAGTGCCAAAGGACTGTGGGAGTTGTGGTCCCAAACATCTGGAGTGCTGAAGGTTCGCCACCACTGACCTAGACCCATGGATAGGCAACTGCATGCTAAACTATTTTGGATTTAGCTTCCTGTTCTGGTAGAAACAACCTCTCGATGTGCCTCAACCCCTTCACCCCTGCCTCTGTCATTTTGGACAATGCACCTCTCTCTGGGTTAAGCAATTTCACTTGATGATCTCTTTGTAGTTCATGTTTGTGTGAGAGGCAACTTGACCAGGGTCGATGCTGTGCTGAGGAATAGGCTGTCTTAATGCTACTACAGACTGTTGTGCTGACTTAAGGTTACCACCTTTTCCTCTGGGCTCCGCTCCTGTTCCCCAATCAGTAACCTGGCTCACAAAAATGTAGGAGGTTGTTGTTGGATATCCCCCCCAGCAAGAAATTAAAAGACCCAGGAAAGCATTGCCTTGTGTATTCTTGCAAGTGCCTGTCAAAAGCAGAGAAGCAGGGTGGATTTTAAATGTTGGCAACCTAATCTTGGCTACCAGCCTCTTGTAAAACGGGGCTTGTGTTGAGACAATAAGGAGGTGGGATTGTTCAGATCAGCAACCACAAAAAAGAGACAGGCAGCCAGTTTGGGTAGAATGCTTTCTAGTTTGCTTTTCCTGATTGAATTTTTTTTCTTGCCGAAGGAAGTGTTATTCTGAAGGTGCCTCCTTTCAAGTTTGCCTAGTGGTTCTTATCAGCATGAGGTCTCTGCCATTCTGGAATGAAACATGGGGAGAGGGGGTGTCTCTGTTTATCATCAGGCAGGTCTGGCTTGTTTGTTTATTTGCTTGGTTGGGGGAAGGGTTCAACCTAGCCAGGGGCTCTCAGGCTGTGCCTTTCATATTATTTAATTCGTTATGTGCCATCAAGCCAGAACTCACTTATATAGAGAGACCCTAATAGGGCTTCCCGTGTAAGTGAGATGTTGAAAGAATGGCACAATCAGTTCCACAAATGGAGATTCAAACCCAGGTCTCTACCGCTACACCACACTGGGTGCTACCCCCTAATTCTGTGACAATGGGTGCAAGTGAGATGTTTGTGCCAGTCTCAACAGCTAGAGCTGCCAGCTTTTTGCCAACTGCTGCTTCCGTGCTCCACCCCCCCCCCAAAAAAAACAGGATTTATAGACACACTTGCAGGCAAAGCCTCACCTCTCTCACCAGAACAACCCTTGCCCAGGTGGCCAAGGTGGATTCTCAGGCTGAGATGGACTTGTCTTCTCATCAGTTGGCGTCTGCCTCTTTGTACAAGGCATTCTGGGTTTGCCACAGGTTTTACCCTCTTCCAGTTGTGTTTTCCACCCGAATCCTGCAATGAAATTGGGATGAGGGAACCCTTCAGAAAGGCCGTGTGTCAATTACTCATATTTCAGGATGAATTTAAAAGATCCAACTGCGGCTAATGCAATGAATCCCATCAAGCTAGTTTAGTTGTGCTCTCTCCAAGAATCAGAAATATAATCAACCCATCATAGCTCTCCACAACTTCCATTCCCACAGTCCAAATTATCCTTTTGATTAAGTTTTGAAAATCAAAGCCACATACCAGAAAAATTGTCTTTTCCCTTTTTTTAAACACAAAGTCTAATAGAGGTGTCCAAACATTCCTAAATTTGGTCATTGATCTATCCTCAGTTAATGCTGACAGCTTCTCCATCTAAGCCAATTCCAACACATTAAGTAACCAGTCTTCTAGTACTGAGGGTACCTTATCCGCCTTCCAATATTGTGCATAAGAACATAAGAACACAAGAAGAGCCCTGCTGGATCAGGCCAAAGGCCCATCTAGTCCAGCTTCCTGGATCTCACAGTGGCCCCACCAGATGCGTCCGGGAGCGCACAAGAGTAGATCTATGTCTCCTAATACCACTCCCTTGCATCTGGTCCTTGAAGGACCCCGGTTTTAAGCCTGGAGATGACACATCTCCATCATGGTTTGTAACCTGGGATGGACTTTTCCTCCCCGAATCTGTCCAATCCCCTTTTGAAGGCATCCAGGCCAGATGCTGTCACCACATCCTGTGGCAGGGAGTTCCACAGACTAACACGCTGGGTAGAAAAATATTTTCTTTTGCCTGTTCTCACTCGCCCAGCCCTCAATCTGACTGTATGTCCCTAGTTCTGGTATTTCATGAGAGGGAGAAGAGCATCCCTCTATCCACTTTACTCATGCCCTGCATTATTTTGTACATGTGCATAGAATCTGATTTGATACTACTCTTTATGGGCTACTGAAGGAAAAATCTGATAAATCACTGTAACAGTGGGCTAGGTAATAGGTGATGGAAAGTTTCAAAGCAGTTATTTGTTCAAAATTGTATACAACTGCTTTGCCTTCTGCTTAACCCTATCCCCAATATACCCCTTGTATATAATAAACCAGTTAGAAAAACAATACCCCCCCAACTCCATTCTAAATTTCGACCTCCCTGGCTTTGTCGTCACCTCTGCCTTGCAATTTCATATCTCTAAATTCAGATGTGGGTGTGACTCCCCAGCCCGCACCCCCCAGTGTGGCAAGAATCTTTTTGTGTAAGGACCAAGTTAACTCTCAAGTTGCTCGTTTCTGTTTTCCATGCCTGTTGGCGTTAGAAAGCAAATCAAAGCATATGTTGAGCTGCCAATTTATCAGACTGGATGGGTTTTTTCCCCACTCTGTTTGCATCTGGAGTATGAAAACAGGAGTTCTCTGCTTTCAGAAAAGTCTTCCTCTCACGTTTAGATCGCAACTTGAAGATGAACTCAATGCAACATGTGACGTATGATCCCTGGTGATGCATCTTCCCCAAAATTAGGTCCTCAGAGTTTATGGAACTATCACCCCCTATCTCTAAAGGAATGTGTTTTTTGTGTGTGCATGTGTGAGAGAGTAAAACAGAAAGAATGTGAGTACTTGCAAGGTTCGATACATCTTTGTTCTGAAAAAACAGCAAACTTGCCTATATAAATCCTTGAGCTCCTGCTGCATCATTCAGGGCAAGGCAGGGAGGTCCTATATTGACTAAACTCAGAAAGTACAAATGATTCCTCCTTTTCAAATCTTTTCTCCATAAAGGAAACAGCAAAAAGTAGGAGAAACAGAGTCAGGAAAGGGACAAAACTAGAATTCGGTGATTCAACCAACTATTGACTTTCCCTTCTATTGCTCATTCTGCTCTAATAGCAGTCTTGTAACAGGTAGGGATTACAGAGTGACCTTTCCAGGATTCTTGATGATGGGCCTAATGGGCTAAGACATCAGCTGCCCACTCTGCCTTCCCTGTTCTCTTTGAGCTTAGCTGTAATTCTCGCAGTATCTGGGAGAAAAATAGATTTCCCTAAAACCAGTAGATTGCCACAAGGCATTCCTGTTACAAGTGCAAAGTATTTGAAAGTGGCTGGGCTTTGGACTGGCCATTCAGAGCTGTTGCTTCTGCAAAAGACCTGCTCCTTCAGCATTGTGGCACACCTATTCAGCAGCCTGCACGTTTGGATGCTTCCTGGGGGTGGGGTGGGGGTCTAATCGAAGAGAGCATTTGTACTTCCAGATTCAAGACTATACCCCTGTCTGGAAGTTATCTGCTATTGTTTGCTTTGTAGAAGGACAGGAGAATCCACCCGATCCAGGAGCTGTACCTGGCCTTATGTTTATTTATTGTCCTGCTCTGGGATTCAAGGGACAGTGTCTAAACTGAAAAGGTTTAGAGGAGAACAGTACTCTAGATCAGAGGATGAAACAACATTGCTGTACACTGCCCAGAGTAGCCTAGTAGTGAGATGGACTCTCTATATAAATCAAGCATTTATTTATTTATTTATTTATGTATTTGTTTGTTTGTTTGTTTGTTTGTTTGTTTGTTTGTTTGTTTGACTTTTATACTGCCCATCTAGCCCTAAGGCTACTCTGGGCGGTTTACAACATACAAAAAATTAGATTTTTCAGACAACCACGGAAGGGTTAGGAACTGGAAAGCAGTTTGTCATTACAGTATTTCTCTTCTATGTGCTTAGGCTTAACGTTAGGCCCATTTGCAGCAGGACAGGAATGGGGCATCAAAGCTCTTGAAATGGGACTAAACTACAGATCCCATCATACCTACTTATTGCCTCGTTTGTTTACGCCAGGTGTGAATTAGTCCAACGCCATCTAGTAAGTGGTGGAACCCTTGGTTCTTGTAGTAGGGTGGAATACATAGCTCCACGGTCTTCCGTTAAGTGGGTTCCCGCCCAATATTTTGGACTACAGGACTCATCTTCCCCAGTTATTGCCTGTGCTGGTTAGGGATAGTAAACGTGGTGGCCTAAAATATCCAGAGGGCAGAAGGAGAGCTCCTGCTGAAGGTGTTGTAGGAAAGGCAATGGTGTGTGTGTGTGTGTGTGTGTGTGTGTGTTGATCAGAAAATGAGATCATGATTATAGTCCTCGCTGAGCCAAGTGGGTGATCTTGGATCAGCCAGCCCATGATCGCTGCCCAGAGCAGCGTTGTAGCTAGATGGGCAGTACCGAAACCCAATCAGTCAGTCAGTCAATCAATCAGTCATCCCCCTCAGGCATTTTGGACAACTTACACTCTGGTTCAGTGCATGCTATTTCCCCGTGACCACCTGACACACCGGGAACAGCTTCCCAGCCGCCTTCTGATCCATGCAAGGGATGGACCCCCTTTTTTGCCTCTAATTAATTCTGGTTCTGATTTTATTCCTGGCCATGTTTGCCTGTGCCCAGGAGGGTGACCAGGGCCTGATTCATTAGCAACAATTTGCGACCCAAGTGTACAATAACAGTTGGCCAGGCTTCCTTGGGTCACTTCACACATGTGCTCCTGCTGTGGCTGACACATAGCTGCCTTTTGTTCACGGGTGTGTTTATTTGTTAATCAGATTTGTGTCCTCCTGCACACACGATTCTCACAACCGCCCTGCTGAGGATAGAGAGCGCAGGCCAAGCGGAAGAGAGGCTGGTCCGTTGTCAACCAATTTCATGGCTCATTGGGGCACTCAACCCAGGACACGCTTGTTGTGACACCACCTCCTGTCCTGAAGGTCTGAAGGAGCTACGCAACCACCTACCTAGAACCCGCTTGCTGCCTGACACCAGCTCAGCTGCAAATTCTTTCAGCGGAGGCGGGCCATGCATTCAGCGATGAGACATCCAGTCTTGATTAATGATATTTGAGCAGCTCAAGGAGGAAGCAGAGATGGTGGACCAGGACAGAGATGAGGAAATCTTTATTTTGTAAGGGGACATCACAACTCAAAGGACCCCGCCTTCCAGCAAGGCTGTTGTCCCTTGCTCATTGGGTATGGGAGATTATCTGGGAGATAATTCCCCTGCACATTTTTTTTTAAATCCCCATCTCTGTCTAAGATCTGAGAATACAGGCGACATACTGCCTCAGCATACAGCACATGTGTGGTAGGAGGGTGATGTTTTTCTGCTTAGGTTTTATGCATGTCGTCACCCCAAGTGATGCCAAATGGCACTAGATGGGAGTCACTAGATAGCCCATGCTTGACCAGTAGGATCATGGATCCAGGGTTCCTTGGCTCAAAACATCAGGGTTTTCAGAACAGCGGGGTGCGTGACAATCATCCACCCACCCCAAGCCTTTCTCTTCCCTCTGAATTTAGCTGCCACCCTCATACTAGGTGGCAAAAAATGCTCCCAAGAGCAATAAATAAAGCTTAGATTTTTTTCCTTCAATAAGCAATTAAAAGGCATTAGCTTTACAAA
Source organism: Phrynocephalus forsythii (assembly GCA_029282475.1). Taxonomy (NCBI): domain Eukaryota; kingdom Metazoa; phylum Chordata; class Lepidosauria; order Squamata; family Agamidae; genus Phrynocephalus; species Phrynocephalus forsythii. Next base: position 4,248,357 of record JAPFRF010000021.1, on the reverse strand, counting down.
AGACCTGCTCCTCATCCATTGATACAGATTTATCAAGCTGCCGGCATTTGGGGGGGAACTCTCCCTGGGAGTCTCATGACTCTGATCCTAAGAAAGTGATGAATCCATTCCCTTATGAGGAAAGGCTAAAACATTCAGGGCTCTTTAGTCTGGAAAAAAGGCGCCTGAGGGGGGATATGATTGAGACGTACAAAATAATTCAGGGCATGAGTAAAGTGGACAGAGGGACACTCTTCTCCCTCTCTCAAAATACCAGAACTAGGGGACATCCCTTCATATTGAGGGCTGGGAGAGTAAGAACAGGCAAAAGAAAATATTTTTTCACCCAGCGCATTGTTAGTCTGTGGAACTCCCTGCCACAGGATGTGGTGATGGCATCTGGCCTGGATGCCTTCAAAGGGGATTGGACAGATTCCTGGAGGAAAAGTCCATCACAGGTTACAAACCATGAGGGAGATGTATCACCTCCAAGGTTAAAACTGGGGTACCTCAAGGACCAGATGCAGGGGAGTGGTACCAGGAGACAGAGATCTAGTTTCAGCTGCTCCCAGATGCATCTGGTGGGTCCACTGTGAGATACAGGAAGCTGGACTAGATGGGCCTTTGGCCTGATCCAGAATGGCTCTTCTTATGTTCTTATGTTCTTATGGTTTTAGCTGGAACATTGCCAAAGCTCAAGAAGGCACTGTATCCTATACACCAGGGGTGTCCAAAATTCGGCCTCCCAGAACTCCAAGCCTAGATTGTCAATGACAAAGGACTGTTGGAGATGTGGTCCAAAACATCTGGAGGACCGAAGTTTGGACACCACTGCTATACACCCTGTATGTCTAGCACCATGGACAGCACCTTTGCCACTGGGATTATCCAGAATGGGTATCCAGAATACAAAATTGGAGACCCATGGCCTCCATCAGGCTAGATGCTGCTAACGTTAGATGAAAAACCTCAGGCTCCCTGATCTCTCTTTGCCTTTCAGTTACTTTTGAAATCAGTAGCTCTTCCAATACCCAACTAGCCTTTGGAAAAGAAAAAAGCTAACCTCTGGTGACCTTTCCAACCGAGAACAGGCCCCTGCCAAAGGTGGCCGCTGTGTCTGAGAGTTTGCAGTCAAATTCTCCGGCATGCCACTGGAGAAGCTGTTTTCTGCCTGGATTCTCCACCCACAGGGCACAGGGCAGAGTGAATGCCTTTGGTCTAATATATTTAAAAGAGCACACACTTCATATGCCAATGTTAGGCATTTCTAGTTAAAGAATTGAGGTAACAGCAGGGAGACAGGCCTCTGCCTTAAACTCTGAGGAGTTGCTATCAATTAGAACTTGCAATATTGGGTTGGACTGACTCATCATCTATCTTATGTCGATGGCAGCATCATATATAGAACAGCATATTCTTTTGAGAAGATTCAGAGATATCCAATGTGCACCAAACTCAACGGTGCAGTAGTATATGATTTCCTCTCCACCAGAACTCCTTTAGCAGCAAATATTTTGGGCTGGCTTCTTCCTAAGGGGCCAGAATCAACATCCGTGTCCAGTCCTTGGAGTGTCTCGTGTCTACTCTCTCCGGGTTTTGCTGCTCATTTTATGTAAATTTCTGGTATTTATCAGCTCCGTAATTATGTCACTTGTTTGGGTGGTTCCCAGCGTGACTGGAAGCCAACTTGTCTAAAACCTAGTTACAACATTGCTGGAAAGAAAAGTACAGTACAGCGTAAGATTGGGTGGGTGCAGCATCAAACCAGCAGCTTAAAATAAAGCAGGGAGGGAAAAAAGTTCATCACGGAAGAGCTGTGAAAAGTTCCCTTTTTAACTGCAGCTCTCAGAGCCATGGCTGCCATCTGTCACCAAGCTTTTTAGTTCCTCACCCCTCTGCAAAGCGAGCAAACGCCAGCCTGCCTCATCTTTTCGCTCTAGAATGACCAGAAAGATGGGGCCTGGGCATAGGATGAAACAAATGTTTGGTCTGCATTTTGCATCTGAGGGTCTCAGTGAAAGTTGCATTTGGTTTGAGCTGCCTTTTCTTGGAAGATTTCGCCTGCCACCACAACATCCACCTCATGGGAGGCGGGTCTTCCTTCAGGGTATGAAGGACATGTCCTTGCCACAGCACACGATTTCCCTCACCTCAGCGTTTCTCATTTAGTCATGTTTTGTTCTGCTCTTGGTCATTGTGTAGCAAAGAATTGCCTTAATTTGCAAGTCGGATGGCTGAGGAATGCATCTCTTAGAAAACTCCATTACTGGGAGGAAAATGGGTTGATGGCAGGGATTGTGGATGAATTTTAGCTCGGTGTTTACAAAGGTTGCTTTGGCACTTGGTTGCTAGCTACCTGAGGTGCTGCTTTTTGACTATTTGTTTGTTTGTTTTTCCCCTTGTCCAATCCTTAAGTTGCTTTGGTGCGGATCTAGGATGTGTGGATTTCTTTCTTTCTTTGCATTTGAAGAAGGAGCCTGTTGGTTTAAAATGGTCAAAACATAAGAGGAGGCTTATGGGTTAACCCTAACCCTAACCCTAAACCTAAACCCTAACCCTGCACTTGCCAAGATATCTAGGATTTGTAGACCAAGAACATCTGGGAACCCAAGTTGAGGAACAACTGCTTTAGAGGGCAGTGATTCAAATGAAGTTTCTTCGGAATTCATTCTGAAATACTATCTTTTACACAATTTATTAGAGGATCTATCTCTCTTAGTTCTGTCCTTTATAAAATGCGGCCACCCTAAATCATCATCATCATCATCATCATCATCATCATCATCATCATCATCATCATCATCATCATCATCATCATCATTTTTAATTAGCATCCTTTAACAGATATACATACTTGAAACTCCCCCACAATAGATGACAATGAAACAGAACATATGTGTTTTTCATTTATCTTACACTGTGTATACTGTAAGCTGCCCAGTTCATTTGGGTGGCTTGCAATGACAGAGAATGATGCATAAAATATGAAGCCATAAGATCTAAATGGATTTTTTTTTGAAAAATCTAAATATAAAACTAGCAGCAGAGGCGAAAACAAATATAATAAAAGGGTGCCACATCTTCAAGATGTCACAAACCTCAAAACCATAATATATCCACAAACAAAGAACTAGCTGAATTCATTCCAAAGTTAACAAACAGCAGAATCGATGTATAGAAATACACAGTCATAGAATAATGGAACAGGAGGAAGCCCATTGAAGTATATCAGACAGATGGGTATCCAATTTTCTCTTGCGAACACTTTTGATAATAAAGTGAAATTTAATCCATGGGTAGATAAATAGAAAATTTCTTCTACCATAGCGGAAACAGCATTTTAGGGTATTTCAGGGACAAAAGACAGGGACAGTGATCTGTATACATAGGAACACATTAGGAAAAGATTCTGTTTTCAAAAAAATATATACTGGACAGTTGTTGAGCTTCTTTTCCTGCCATTTAACTCCCAGATGGGCTGAGTTCTAATCCTTCTAGTTCTTGTTGAACTGCATCACCCATCAGCCCCGGCTGGTATTAGTAGCTGTGAGGGATCTTGGGAGATGCATTCCAAAAACACCTGATGGGCCAAGGGTTTCCCTGCTCCAACCAGATATGAGAGTAATCCTTTTCGCTTGCGTTGAACAAAGCAGGCGGCTAAACTACCAAGGAATGTCCGAGGCCCGTGCAACTCCCAATGAATCCATCAACAAATGAAACTGCCTGGCACAATTCTGAATGGTTCATTTTTCCTGCCTTGCTTGCTTCCAGTCCGTTGGTGTTGCAGGGCTGGGAACTCATTTGTGGGTCTGTGTCGGGGATGATTTTGGTTTGCTGGTGCTCTGAAGAGGGACAGTGGTTAAATGCCTGTACTGCGGGTATAACTATGCTTACAACCTTGGGTCAGGAAGCTATATGGTGATCCCTGTGTTCCTCTACCCACGATGCCCCTTGGCCCTGCTCTTGTCTGTTACTTCCCAAGGCTAGGCCCTGAAGAATAAATAAATTACAATAATTAATGAAAGCCCTGTACAATTCTTCTCGGATGTCATATGGAACAGGGGACGGGTTTGTTTTCCATGGCTTCGGAGACGATGACTCGGTGCAATGGTTTCAAACTACAGGAAAAGAGATTCCATTTGAACATGAGGAAGAACTTCCTGATGGTTAGAGCTGTTTGGCAGTGGAATATGCTGCCACAGAGGGTGGTGGAGTCTCCTTCTTTGGAGTAGGTTTTTAAGCGGAGGCTGGGTGGCCACCTGTCGGAAATACTGTAATGGGGGTTCCTGCATGGCAGGGGGTTGGACTGGATGGCCCTTGAGGTCTCTTCCAACTCTATGATTCTCTGACCATTCTTCTTATTAAGCATCACTGACTAAGTGTCCTCCATACTACTGTGATGTAGAAAAGATGGTTGGGGGAATGTTCTGCTCTCCAGGTCTCTAAAGCTCTGGCCACTGGCCATGACAGCCAGGCATGTGGGATATGTAGTCCTAAGCCACTGGAGTACTCCCAGTTGGCTACTTTCTCAGTCCTGCCTTCTGTATGCTCTGTTCATTGCTTTGGCTGCGGCCTCCCACCTGCTGCTTTAAAAACTCGATATATTGGGATGTGGCTCTTCTAAAATAGGTTCGTAACTGTTCAAAGGCGAGCAGCTTCTGCATGTGAGCCAGCTGTGGACAGCAGGGTGCTTTTGTGTGTGCGCTCCGGGGAAAGCACTAAACTTAGAAGCAGGGTGTTTGCTTGGGGCTTTGAGGTTCCGCTTGCAGAGAGTCCAGGGAAGTAGCAGAATTCTTAAAGGGGACAACTTCAGGGGACAGCTTCTGTTTCTATATAAAGAATCACAAGGCGTTGATGTCCCCTAAGGGGGACAGAAAGAAGAATTTTATAAGGAAACTGAACTAGAAAAAAGACAACAGAAAGTGTTAGAGCATCTGTTTTGAGTCTCAGGCAGTTGCTCAATGGTTCATGATGCCTGCCAGCCACACAGTCTGCTTACAGCAGGGGCAGGAAGGGGAAGTCTTCCAGATGTTAGGGTTAGGGTTAGGGTTAGGGTTATCGTTCAACAAAGTCTGAAGTGCACATTGAATTAACTGCACTGGTGTCACTTGGAATTCGGTGCACATTGTAGTGTGTGAAGTTGGTGGCTCCCATTTCAAGCAGCTGTCTAAATCTCCTTTGGATTTTAGTCAGAAATAGAGATGGGCACGAAACGAACAATTTTTTGTTTCTGTTTTCGTTTTTTCGTTTCGTTACATAATGAAACGACAAACAAATTTTGTCTCTAAAATGAAACAAAACGAACAGAAACACCAGAAATTTTGTTGTCCGTTTCGTTTTCGTTACGGCAATACATTGAACTGCTTTGAATGCTAAAAAAACACAAAAAAATGAAATAAATGGTAACAAAATGGTAACAAACAAACAAAAACGAAAACGATTTTTTTTCAAAAATTTGTGAAAAACGGAAACGAACCGAAATGGAATCCCTAAATGACAAACGAGAAACGAAACACCATTTTTTTGATTCGTGCCCATCTCTAGTCAGAAATTTATACAGGAGCTCTCCAAGGTCCTGAATGCTACCACTGGCACATGTTCAGCAGTAAAGGTGTACAGATTTGTGTACTTGGACTACAACTCCCAGAGCTCACCTCGCAGAGAGAATATAAAAACATGAATCATCACACCTCCATTCCTCCCATTGAACAGCTCCCGTATAATTCAGACCGAAATCAGCCAATGCTTCACCAGCCCTGCGAATTGGAAGGTCACCAGTCTCCATGGATTAAGAGTTCACTCTTCCCCTTCCGGTATTTTTAACAGGGAGCAACTGGGGGCAAGCGCTCATTCATTAAATGCAGACAAACCCCTACTCTTACCGGTGTGTGTTTGTGCATGCACACGCACGAGCGCGTGTGGATATTGGGACCGGGGAGGCGTGAGCACCTGCTTTGTTCTCCCAACAGAATCTGACTGCGCATCCCAGACAGATACTTCCAGACCAATCAAGGCACCTATTGTGTGCAGGTGATTAGTCTAATGGTGTCAGGCGCTTCGCCTGTGACACTTCAAATTACATCTTCATTCATATTTGAAAAGAGGCATGATTGCCACGGCTTGACGATCCTTTTCCTGCCGGAGACAGGCAGCTCTTTAGCCGGAGGGCCAGCCTCCCAGCCTCTCAAACACAGCCCTCCTCCTTATCATGTCTCTCCAGAGATGATGTTTTGTTTTCTCACTGCTGTGAGAAACAAACAGCGAGTATGCTGACAGTTCACCCCCTCCCTGAGCCAAAATTATCCGTTGCTAGTCGTCTACCTGAAGTGGGGAAGTTGATCAACAGATTTTAGGGAGAGGTGATCTCATCGCCTATTTTGGAATTCATAGAAGCATAGAATAATGACGTTGGAAGAGATCTACAAAGCCATCTCGTCCATCCCCCTGCTGGAGACTGGAATGCAAATCCAATGGATACCTGCCAGGTGGCTGTCAAAATTTCACTTGAAGGCCTCCAGTGTTGGAGCACTCACCATCTCTCAAGGTTCATTGGTTGCATTCCCATACTGCTCTAATGGTTAGGAAGTTTTTAATCTGATATTCAACTGAAATCTAGCTTCCTGGAACTGGATCCCATTGTTGCGTCTCCTGCTCTCTGGGACAATTGAGTGCTGGACAAGTGGATAGGGTTCTGCTGATTTAAAAAAGCTTTACATTCATTTTCCTAATGAGCACTCTTATGATGGCACCTTTTCCTCACCTGTTGTTGTTGTTGTTGTTGTTGTTGTTGCTGCTGCTGCTTATTTATTTATTTATTTATTTATTTATTTATTTATTTATTTATTTATTTATTTATTTATTTATTTATTTATTTTATATAGCTTGTATGCTGCCCACTACCCTAAGGTCTCTGGGCAGCTCACCATCAAAGTAAACAATTCAAATAATCACAATGTTGTGGTGGTTGTTCTTGTGGTTCAACTGGGAGTTGAGTGATGGCTACTGGACTTCTTTTTTGAGAGATAGAAACGTTTCGCTGTTCATCCGAACAGCTTCATCGGTCTGAATACAGCTAGTGCAAGTAGTCCTTCTTATAGTCAGCTTGACTATAAGAAGCTTGACTATAAGAAGCTGACTATAAGAAGGACTACTTGCACTAGCTGTATTCAGACCGATGAAGCTGTTCGGATGAACAGCGAAACGTTTCTATCTCTCAAAAAAGAAGTCCAGTAGCCATGACTCAACTCCCAGTTAAATGCACCTGGATGACTGAGAATCTTCACAGACGTATTCCTGTTGTGGTTGTTCCTATCGTTTTTGTTCCTGTTCCTGTTGTTTTTTGTTGTTGTTGCTGTGCTGTTGTTACTATTGCTGTTGTTGCTGTTGTTGTTTTTCAAGATGGCAGGGACCGTGCAAAGTCTTGACCCGTGGAAAAGGATTTTGGTGTTTCCTCAATTTTTTGGGGTTAAATTACAGTTTCACATCTCTCTTGGGGCTTATTGCAAGGCCAAGCTCACCTTGCCTTGGAGACAAACACACTTGTGAGGCTTATGGCGCAGTTCATTTGCAGGAAAATTTGCATCTGTGTTTCAAATGCCTATGGCTAGAGGTAACCTGTGTCTGAAAGAAAAAACACATGCAAACACACTTGACTCAATGAAGATGTGTAGAAAAGAGCAACCATTTGGAAAAAGCGGTTGGATCCCTTTATACCTTACACAAAAATCCAGACGGGAACCACAAAGCCTCACAACCTGTTGTGAGCAAAGGCAGCAAAATCATAAGAGAGGGCATTTTTTTTTTCATCCTTAAGACTGGCGATCTGGGAGGCCTTTAAAGGTGTTTCCGCTCTTAATCACTTTGATACTGCATGAAATGCCATTGGGTCCATCCTAAGGATCCGTGTGTGTGTGGGGGGGGTCTGTAGTTTGAATTCTGTGCCAGAGGTCTCTGCTGCACTTATTTTTATTTATTTATTTATGATTATTTTTTACCCGCCTTTCTTCTTGGTAAAGGACCCCATCAGAGAATCGCCCATCAGATATTTGCCCGTACGGTACCAAATTGCAAGCCCCAGAATTCCCGAGGAAGATATAATGGCAATTCAATGAGCGTTGAGCTGCAGAGCGGTGGCTCTTAACTCGAGGGCCTGTAGAGGTGTTGGATTTTGACTTCCATAATCCCACGCTGCCTGTAGCAGGCAGATATTACTCTCTCAAAGGTTAGCCGTGGTGTGAATACAAATGAGGATGCCGACTACTTCAACTTCCCCCTGTCCCTGGGGATCGTTGTGTCTGAAAGAGAAAGTAATAGGAAACAGAAAAAAGACCTTTATTGCACCGGACACATGTTCCGTTTCTCCCAATATCCTAAGTATGCTTGATGAGGGACAACCTATCAGCTTATGGAGTGTGCCACTGCCTCCCAGCCAAAACAGGGCTGGCTCCCTCCCTGCTCGTTCCCAGTGACTGGGAACAGCCGGCGTTGGGCCCCCGACCAGCTGGCTGTGCTCCTTACCATTTGGGTGCTCTGCTTCCCTTAGGGAAATGCATATAAATTACATTTGCAATTGTTTTAAATATGGGGTTTCGCTCAGCCATTTCCTGGGGTTGGGCCTCTTAATTCTCTTCTCTTCTGTTTAACTACTGTGACGAGCTGCCTTGTGTCCCATCCTGGGGGTAAAAGGAGCCCTATAAATCCAGCCTATCAACCAGTCAAGAAATGCAATTTTTGCGTGTGCAATATAAGATGATTTAGGTGGCACCACCTGATGGCTACCGATCGGCAGCTTTATTATCCTCGCTGCAAGGGGGTATAAAGGGGGTGGGGGTGATGGAGTCCATTTGCGCCCATGCTTGAAGACAAGGTGACAGAGAGGGAGAGGGTAGCATCACACAAATCTTTTGGGAAGATGTTCCAAGATGAAGGGGATAGCAGCGGAAGCTGGAAAAGAACAAGATCAGGAGAGGACACAGCTGTTGCCTCACATGTCCAGTCCCCTAGAAGTAGGGCCAGGGGTCTGGACTAGGAATTATTATTATTATTATTATTATTATTATTATTATTATTATTATTATTATTATTATTATTATTATTATTATTATTATTATTATTATTATTATTATTATTATTAATTGGCATCCTTCAGTCTCGAACGACTATGGTATCATGCCTGGAGTAGAGATCCTAAAAACAACCCCTAGTGTGACTAAATAGATCAATTCGGGAATGGCAGTCTCTACCGCACTGGGGGCAGATGTATTCTGTTTCTTGCCTGGTCATTCGAGTTTTGTTGTTTCCGTGCCTGCCTCTTTTCCTCTGCCTGTTGGACAAATGCCTCTTCAAATTTATGTAGACCATGCTGTATCTCTTGCCTCCAGACAGTGCGATCGGAGGTCAGGGTTTCCCATCCATTGAGGTCCATTCCCAAGGCCTTCAGGTCCCTCTTGCAGATATCCTTATACCACAGCTGTGGTCTCCCTCTGGGGTGCTTTCCCTGCACTAGTTCTCTGTATAGAAGATCTTTTGGGATCTGGCCGTCGTCCATTTTCACGTGTCCAAGCCAGCGTAGGTGTCGCTGTTTCAATAAAGTATACAGGCTAGGGATTCCAGCTCGATTCAGGACTATACTATTTGGAACTTTGTCGTGCCAGGTAATGTTGAATACTTGCCTAAGACAGTGCATATGGAAGGTATTTAGAGTATTTTTACCCAGCCTTTCTCCTTGGAAAAGGACCCAAGCTCTAAGCTCTGGAATGTGTGCAGGTGAAACTCGGTAGTTGGGAGAGCTCTGTGCTGAGTCTGAATCTGTTGGTCAACAAAGGAGCCTCTCTCTCTTTTTAGGGGAAGTGTTTTGTTGGCTTGCCCATCATTTGTAATGGACCCAAGGACTGGTCGCCTGAATGATGGAGGTCCAACAGTGAACATCTTCACTCCTTATCTTGCTCACGGGGCACGCCCTCCCTTGCTGCTGCCTCCTTCCTCCACAAAGTGCACCAGATTTATTACACACCCTGGGGGTGCAGTGTCTGTATATTGGCTTCTATGGTAAGGATGGATGCCTCTGAATGCACTCCCCCCCCTTCCTGCCTGTTCTGTGGCTCCAGCTAACCTGCACTATATTCCTGCTTGCCTTCCCTGGGGGGTCTCGATTCATAGCCCAAGTGGAAGCCCATTATCTAATCTCAATAGCCAGCTCTCTTGGAGAGGGACAAAAGCTATTCCAGGAATAAGGCAGATTGGGGGGGTGGGGCGGGGAGAAATAATGGACATTGCATGGAAACGGGGAGGGGGGTCTCATTCTTTCTGTTCGACTGATTGCCAGCTGCATTCTTGTTGTTTAAAGCAAAGCAAGATGAGATGGATGTATTCATTTGTTTTCTTGGATGTACTGTACCAATTTTTTCCTGCCCTAAAATACACGGAGGAGTTTGCATCGCAACTAAACTAACCATTAAAAGGTATGGCCAACATCACAGATTGAAGTAGGGAAAATGCTTGGCCTCGTTGGTTAAAAACAGAGATTCAAAACACAGATAGAAAGAAAGAGGCCTATAAATTCGGCCTATAAATTCCGAGGCTTAGTGAGGGCAGAAGGCTAGGCAGGGGTGATCGGCATGCCACTTGTCATTCGCCCATCACCTGCATGGTGGACCAAGGATAGGCTCCTGTGCTAGGGGACAGAGAAGGCAGGAGGCATGGGGGGGGAGCAGAATCCAGAAAGGTGTCAGGTAGGTAGGTGTGAGGACAGTGTTGTGGAATCACCTTGAGCAGACACAGATGGTCTCAGCATCAGAAAAATTTCAGCAGCATAGCCCTTGAAGCCTTACCCGCCTCTCCTGAACTTGACGTTGCTGTGATTTTATGTTGATGTCAGTGTTTTTTTGGGTTCCCCGCTTTCCATTTTTGTCATCGCGGTAGCGCTTGACAGTTTAAGATGTCTCTCTCTAAAATCACCCTGGGGAGTTTTTCAGGACTGGGCAGTCCGTAAAGAGTTTAAATAAAGAGATGTGGGTTAAATGAATCGGGAGAGGCACAAGGAGGCCAGCCCATGTCTCCGTGCAAACGGTGAGCCGCGTCTCCTGTGAGTCGTGCCTGATAGCGTTAGATCTCCCAGTCTTTTTTAAAATACAGCATTGGTGAAGAACGAAACTGCAGGCTGCAAGGGAGGTGGAGGGGTGGGGGAATGAGATCATAGAGGCACACAAACACCCCCCTCCCTCAACCCCACCCCGCCGACCACCCCGCTGTCTTTCCAGGAATTTGTAGCATTCCTTTCCCCATCCAACCCCAGACTGAAGCACCTGAGAAAGAGGTTACAGAGATGAAATGGATAATATATATTGATCTGCCTCAGGAAGCAGCACTTGCAGGGGTCACCGGGATGACATCAATTTGCCGAGTGCTGAGCGCCATCTGCAAAAATATATTTAAAAAAGGATACAAGGAGGTGCATTATTTATCAGAGGATGGCTGTATCATAAACATATGCTCGGTGTCGTTCAACACCCAAAGCTTGCTGAATGCTGAGCGGCACAGCTAATTAAACCCCGAGGCTGTCTGCCAACCAAAGGATTCAGCAAAGGCACCCTTGATCCCCCCCTCCCCCCAACCGCCCCTTGTTTTTCCCATTGAACTGACTTATCTCTTCCAGCCTTGCAGTCTGCTCCTGGTTTTAGTTTTCTTTCTTGCCTTGGTATGCATGTTAAATTCGGGTTTCTTCCGAGAAATCTGTGTTTTGGCGACATTTGCAATCTATATTCTTCATTTGCAATTCTATATTACATTTGCACCACCAACAACTGCTGCCATGAAAGTCAGCTGACGTTAGACCTTGATGTTTTTCCATAAGGGCTGTGTGCTCCATGGAGTAAATCAACTGACACTTTAGTCTGAAAGAAGAATACTAACCATGTGGGCTTCATCTGGATGGCTGGGAGGTTTGGGCAATGTTCTTCTTTTTCACCCGTCTCCTCCCCAAAGGCCTACGCCCTTGACATGAGGGGAGATTTCCCCACATCTCATTAGAGTCTTCTTTTGGGAATGCCAGTGGTCACAATAGACTTGCATGACTTTCTGAGCCTTGAGCACCTAGAAGAACCTTTCCTGAATATAAGAACATAAGAAGAGCCCTGCTGGATCAGGCCAAAGGCCCATCAAATCCAGCTTCCTGTATCTCACAGTGGCCCCACCAGATGCGCCCGGGAGTGCACGAGACTAGATAACTGTCTCTTGATACCACTCCCCTGCATCTGGCCCTTGAAGTACCCTGGTTTTTAAAGCCTGGAGATGACACATCTCCATCATGGTTTGTCACCTGGGATGGACTTCTCCTCCTCCTCCCGGTGATGTCAAAGACACCAGATCCACTCTGCAGACGTTTTGAGTTCAACGATGCAGGGTGGCATCTGCAATAGGTAGTACTTTTCCCTGTGGTCTTCTACATGCCCCAACTTTAAAAAAATAGATGTATTCCTGATGTGTTTTGATATCTTATTTATTTTACAAGCCTTCTCTCGCAAGGAATTCCACCTACTACTGTCTTCATGGACAACACACATTTTGGCCAGAATCATACTGGGGATGTGCTGCGTGCTGGTGGGAGTGCAATTGTGTAAAACAAAGAGGTGGGTTGCTACTAGGTAATGGGCTACTACTGTCATTCCTGCTCACATGCTAAGTCATGCAGGCTGGGACTTGACTAGTAATGTGAGCAGCAGTGTATGAATTAGCCACTGTTGGCTGCTGTGATATAATCAAGCGCTCTTAATGCCGGTGGAACTCTCTTCTATTTTCTGTTAGTGGGCCTTGTTATTGCTGAACACTGTTCTGAAATCCTCAGAGCCAAACAGTGTGTGAATGTTTTTAAATAAATTCCTACAATTTAATTGGTCAAGTGGGAGGGTTCCCTCGTTCACATCCTTGCCAATTCAGGTAACCTGAATTTAGAGGAACCGTTGGTCAAATGGAGCTGTATATCAAAACAAACAAACAAACAAACAAACAAACAAACATTAGCTGATTTGAATTTGCTGTTGTATGAATGAATACAAAGCAAAATGAGACTCTCTCTCTCTTCTTTCTGTGTGTGTGTGTGTGTGTGTGTGTGTGTGTGTGCGTGCGCGTGCGCATGCGCATGCATGCATGCATCATATGCAGTCCCCTTTTCCACATTGCACTAGAAATAAGTATGCAGCAGTGTGTTTTCAGTTTTTCTTTTCTTTTCTTTTTCAGTCAAGCGAGTGTGAATGCTGAGAGGGAAGGCTGTGTATAAAAGAGTGAAAGTACATCTCCCTGGGTCCCCTGGGCCCTCTGAAAGCCAGAGAGCTTTTGCAAGCTTTGAAGAGATGTGGCTTTTATTTGCATGGATCTTGTTTCCGCGCAGCCCGGGTGGCCCTTTCGAGAACAGGCTAGAAGAGTCACCCCACCCACCCCGCCACCCAGTCTGCCGAACTTTCAGCTCTTCTTTCAGGGACCCGAATACAGCATCAGGAAAAGGGCTCACACCGCTGTCCATGGTGCTGCTGGGTCACCTCTCTGGTTTTGCAAGCCAAAAGTTTCTAGTCAAGGGCCAGCCCCATTGATGACCATTTGGGAAACGAAAACCCGGCTTGCTGAAGTAGGCGGGCAACAGAGCCTTGGGAGGACATTTGGCAGCCTCAGTCGACCTCTCTAAAATCTGCCTGCAACTTAAATTCGGACCAGAGATGGTGGGGGCTTGTCGCTCTTCCTGTGTTCCCACCCCTCCACACTCCATTGTTCCTCTCTGCATGAGTGGAGGGAGAAAAAAAAGGAGAAAAAAATGCAGGCTTACCTCATCTGCTGGTCAGTCGAAGCTGCCCCAAGCCGCCCCGTAGTGATTCCTGTCTCTTAAAGGGGCGGTGGGGACAAAAAACCAAACAGAAGGCGAGGGAGCCCGGCATTCACAGCTTTACAATGCACATTGGGAGATTTTTTACCTCCTGGAGGCCAGGTACTTGAAAAGTGTGCTGGGACGTGCTTAGGTGGGTGTGGTCATACTTAATTTTTTTAAAAGTCCGGAGCTGGTGGGAAAACATTTTAAAGCTCCGGATCTGGGAGCCCTTTGCCTCGGATTTTAGGGGTCATATTGAAGTGAAATTGAGCCTTTCCATTAAACGTGGAAGAGCATAATGGGTGGTCCCTTTCTAATGGAGGCCCCTCCAGGAAATTAGGAAGCTTCTTTTCAAAACTAGAGAGAGCAAAACTCAAGCCCTGCTTATGAATCTCAGCCTCTTAGCACTGCACTCCAGGCCTCCAACATCCCCGGCTGGTCACTCAGTCTTTTCTACGGTAGCACAGCCTTTTCTTGGTTTTCAGTTTCTCTGCAGATGGTTGTCCTACTTGAAGAGGTAGAGAGGATGGTACGAGGTCTCCTACCTTGGGTGGTGGGGTTGGACTAGAAGACACACACACACACACACACACACACACAGAGAGAGAGAGAGAGAGAGAGAGAGAGAGAGAGAGAGAGAGAGAGAGAGAGAGAGAGAGAGTAAGCAGAAGGTTTGGAAAACACTTATTCTGAACAGCCAAAAAAAACCCCAACACCTTCTCTGCATACGAAACAGCTGTACAGTCTCCTCTTGGGCAGACTTTTGGGGAAATAATTCTTTGAGATGACAGTACCCTGAATCCCCTGCCTGGGTTACTAAACACCATATTTCCCCAGAGTGCAAAAGCTCTGCCCCTTGGCATAGCCACCCTGGCCAAGCATTTTCCTGCCACTCCTGGCTGCCAGGCGCTTGCAGCCGCCACTGCCAACTACCGACTCCCCATGCCGTGTCATCCGCCTTTTGTGCTGACTGTGCCATAATTATCTGTTTTGATTTGTGCCGCGTGCCCCCCTAATTTTGACATCCTTGCATGTTGTGCCTTTTCTTCCTCTTAATTGCTGCTAGGCACTTGGCAGACTTATACATGGTTGCTATTAGGGATTACCCTGTTTTCAATGCATTCTTATGGGAAATGTGTATAAAGGAAAATTTGCTTAACATAATTTCATTTGGAATGAATTAATTCCTTTATACAAGGTACCACTGTATACACAAATCCCCAAATCCTCCCCTGTCCCTCTGACTTTTCCGCTTGCATGAAGGGGTGGATGCCACTGAACCACAGCGTCTCACAATCTTGCATGAGACCTACCTGAGCAAACTTTTTTAATATTTATTTTTAAAATTATAAAAGACAAACAACAAACAACAATATGCAACAATATTGGTGCACCCCCACCTCCCGGGACCATCCAGTTCTTCCTTGAGTTCTTCCTTTCTTCTCAATCTTCTGTTATTCTGATGTTCTTCTTAAAGTCCTCTTCTCCAGAACTGTGTTAAGATGTTCATCGGTTCTTTACTTGTGTGAACTTTAAGATGATGTACTTTCAGATACTTGAAAAGAAATCTGTATTTTTCCATGTATAAGACTATTTTTTTGTCTAAAACCATTAGACTAAAAATTGAGGGTCATCTTCCACCTGGATGTAAGCTGAGGAGAAAACCACATAGTTATAAACTGTCCATGCCTTGTCTCTGCAAACAGTTGTTGGGGGCGTCTTAAACACGGAACCAGCTTCTCTGTCTTCTCTTATATGGGCCAAATCTGTCCATTTCCCTCAAATGTTCCTCTTAGGGCTTTGTTTTCAGATCACCATCCTGGTCTTTGGAACACATTCCAGCTTGTTGATGTCTTTTCTGAACTCTGGTTTCTAGAAATGGACATAGTAGTTAAGGCAAAGGTTTATATATTGTACTATTATCTCAACTAAATTATATCTATCTATCTATCTATCTATCTATAAATCTATCTTCTATATCTATCTATAGATAGATAGATAGATATAGATATAGATATAGATAGATATAGATATATATATATAGATAGATAGATATAGATATAGATATAGATAGATATAGATATAGATATATATAGATAGATATAGATAAATTTTTATTTACAAGGCAAGTTGAGATAATAGTACAATAGCATCTCAGGTAAAGGTTGATCAAAGTGCAATAGAACAATATAACTGTATCCCTGGTCTGGACAGTGTGTTTCATGCAGCCTCAAACTATGGGGTTTTGTTTGTTTGTTTGTTTGTTTGTTTGTTTTTTGGTTTTGCTCATCAGACTATTGACTAATACTGTGAACCCAGTTTCTTTTCTCCTGCTGTACTGCTAAGCCAGGTACCACCCATCCTGTTTTTGCATGCTGTTTCCCCCCCACTACCTAAATATAAGACTTATAGAAAGTCTTATTCTTAGTTGGGGCTCCAGTCCTTTGAAGTCATCCTGAATCCTGGTTTTTATCTTCCAAAAAATTAGTTTGGTGCAATCCATAGATTTGATAAGCCCTGCCTCTGTCCCTTTGTCCTAGTCATTTATAAAGTTGCTGAATGCCACTGAGCCAAGGACAGAAATGAAGCACTGACCTTTCACTTCTCTCCAAGCTGAGATGGAATATTGGTTAATATTATTTGGCAGGCTATTCACCAGCTGCTAATCCACCTACAGGTACTAGCAGCAGTACAAAGCCCACATTTTTGAAGTGTTCCTGCAAGAATACTGTGCAGGGAACGGACAACAGCCTTGCTGAAATTAAGATATACTACACTCTCCACATTCCCCACGTCTACTAAGCTTGCAAGTCTATCCCCCCCAAAAAAGAGAGAGGGTAAGATTAGAGGACATATGGTTTTGAGGCAAGTTGCAAATAGGACTTTATTAGCAGGATCAAAGCAGTATTGGTCTCGTTGGTCTGTACTGTGTGTGTGTTTTGGTCCGTGTATATATATATATATATATATATATATATATATATATATATATATATATATATATATATAGATATATATATATATATATTTTACTTACTTTTTCTCCGAAATGCCGATGCATCAATATTTCGGTTAACCCGTTCTTTTGATCTTGCTTTCTGTACACGGGGCAGGGGCAACAGAGGGGGGGCAAGCGTCCCCGGGTGACGTGAGCAGAGCCCCTCCGCTGGCAAGGGATGGCAAAGGGCTGCGCAGAGGGAGGGGGAGGGGGTGTCGGTGCCGCCGCTGCAAGACACCCCCGCACGCGCCCACCCAGAGAGCGGTGGCGGGGCACACAGGGCGATGAAGCTGAGAGAAGCCTCTCCCCGCCCCGCCCCGCCCCAAAAACCAACCCAGCTGCTCTGCTTCAGGGAAACACGATGGCCGCCCACAAGTCCTCGGGACAACCGCAGGGGCCTTTGAGCGCCGGGCTTGACCGCTGGCTTGTGCGCCTCTGACCGCAAATGACAGCCGGGTATTGATGCATCGATACGCCGTGGTAATTTTTTTTTAAAAATAAAAGAAAGCAGAAACCGGACGTTGCAAGTAAGCTTCCCAATGCGAAGGAGAGCGTGAGGTAGTAATGGATTCGATCCTAAAATTTCGCATGGTGAGGACAGAGAAAGAGGGGTGGGGGCGAAGGGAGACCACGTGACCGCCTTCGCATTCAAAGCAGAAAACTGTGTGTGTGTTTTGGTCCGGAGAGAAGAGTAGAATTGCAGAAAAATGGACCTGGAGATTTATATTCAAGATTGTCTAGTCTAAACCTCTGCTCGCTGCAGGAATTTCACAACTACATCATCCTTGACATATGGCCATCCAGCGTTTCTTTAAATAATCCCTCCCCCAGCAAGATAGAACATCCATCTTTTCCTGAGGCAGTCTGAACTGCTGCTGATCAGCTTTTAACATTGGGCTGTGTTTCTCTTAAAATTTCATCAAACACTGCCTTCTTCCTATTTTCCATCCATTCATTCCAGCCATGTCCCTTAGAGAATTTTCTCCATCTTCTGTCTCAAAACTGCCTAACCTCTTTTGACTCTTTCCACACAACCATTTCCTTATGAGACTAGAGTAGTATCCTTAATCCTAGTTTTCCAGTTCTTTATTGAAACACAATGGCATCATTTAGTGGGGGGGGGAGATGCTACAGCAGGATCCTGATATATGCCCTTCATTTCAGCAATCTGTCAATCTGCATTCCCCTCCAAAGAGGCTATTTTGATTAGAAATTACAGTATATCTTTTTTTTTTAATCTTGAAGAGGAGAGTTTGTAAACACACTGTATCTTTTCAGTTTAATTTGGGGTTTCAAGGGGGTGTTGAATTCAGTGGGATGGATGAGCTCTATCTTGACCTGGGGTGGCCAAATAAGAGATTGACTGCTAGGTGTACATAAGAAGAGCCATGCTGGATCAGGCCAAAGGCCCATCTAGTCCAGCTTCCTGGATCTCACAGGGGCCCCACCAAATGCCTCTGGGAGTGTACAAGACTAGATCTCTGTCTCCTGATACCACTCCCCTGCATCTGGTCCTTGAAGTACCCCAGTTTTAAGCCTGGAGATGACACATTTCCATCATGGTTGCTAACCTGTGATGGACTTCTCCTCCAGGAATCTGTCCCATCTCCTTTTGAAGGCATCCAGGCCGGATGCCATCACCACCTCCTGTGCCAGGGTGTTCCACAGACTAACAACACAAAAAAGAAATGATCCCAAACCAAGAAGATAATGGTTTTGTGGAACTGGTTTAGATCTTTAGAATGAGTATTGGGTGGAAGATGTGACTGGCTTTTTCAGTCGAGTCTCCTTTGATCCTGGTTACCTTGCCAGAGGTTGTTCCTTCAGCCCTGGATCCAGGTGGGGGAATTCACAGCTTGAATGACAGATTGTTTCCTCATCCCAAACTCCCACCTCCAGAAATGAAAAACTAAGCCTGGAAATGTTTGTTTGAGCCACTGGTGGGGAGATGCCAGGAGCTATCATGTTTAAAAAACAACAGCCTTTTCAACATTTTGGGTGGGGTGGCAATTGCTAAGAGTGAGGAGGATGGATCGCTAGGGTGTGTCGAGCAATCTGACAAAGGGTCATAAATTTAGAGGTGACATTTCTCCCCTTTCTTCCTCAAGTATATGGGGGTGGTGGTGGCCAGGATGGAGTTTTCTAACACTGGGCAGAATGGAAGCCTCTACCGCCCCCGTCTGCAAAGGTTCCTGCTGGGCTCCTGCCGGTTTGCCCAAGAAGTGTGGGTGGATACAAGGCCCTAATTGGTACCCGTCCTTTGAAGTGGGAGCCCAGAGCCCTCCTTTGGGAGCTTAATGATCTCTGCTAATAAGCAACCGGGTGGAAGGCAGCAGAGCCCCTGGCTGTTCATATCAAAATGGACCCGAATCACCACCACCACCCTGTGACACGAGACCTGTCATTGCTTCAAGCCACACGCCCACACTAAAGATGGAGGCGGAGGCCTCTTTGAATGGAATCCCACCTGGTGATTTCGGAACGAAGTGCTCTGAGGTGTCAGGAGCCACGGATTTTACCCCCTTCCGACTGTGGGCGGGGAAGCCCTCTTTGTGAATACATGAATCACGAGGCAACAGCACTCACAGGGAAAGTCTCTCTGTGGCTTGATGCTGCCTAAGGATTTTGATCTGGCAAACACCAGTATAAACAGAGCCCCCTCTAGTCATCTGTTAAATTTAGTACATCTCTGAGCTTTGCAAGGCAATGTTAAGATAAGAAAAAAACATCAAAATATATAGGTGTAGCTGTGTTTGTTCATCTCAGCATGCTGGCAGAATTACAGGGAACAGAAAGAGGAAAAGGAGGGTTAAAAAAAAACCTAGTAAAATATTCTGATTCTTCAAAGACTAACAAATTTGTTTCAGTGTGAATTTTCATGGATCGAGATGTATCTGAAAAGAGGAGATTTTTGATCCCCAAAACCTCACCCTGAAACAAATTGATTAGTCTTTGAAGTGCTACGATGTTTTGGGTCCTTTTCCTTTTCCTTTTAATTTTGTCAACACATCAAAACGTGGATCATGGAGTGCCTGGTTTATGTCTTGAATTTGGTACATGACTTCTGGAGAAACACATGTCTGTCCTTCGGCTTCAGCCTAGCCCCCAAATATGCTATTTGTCTTCCTTTTTTGTGCGACATCTCTCAACGAAGGTGTGGTGTTGCATCTAAAGCTGAAAAAAAATCTAAAATGATATTGATCTGTGCTGGCTGGCTGGCTCAGTGGCTGTGAAACGAGAGGCTGAGAGTTCAATTCCCCCACTGGGATCCCTGTATGTGTAAAGCCAGCCTGGGTGGCCTTGGGCCAGCTGCACCGTCCCAGGGAAACTCCCAACCACCTATCCCAGAGAAGGGAATGGGAAACCACTTCTGAGTATTCTCTACCTGCAAGGAGAGGCAGAGGTTGAGAACTGAATTCCCCAGTGAGCCTCCAGGGAGAAGAGCCAGCCTGGGTGGCCTTGGGCCAGCTGCACCATCCCAGGGCACCCCTGGAAGAAGGGAATGGGGAACCACTTCTGAATATTCTCTACTCAAAAACCCTGGAAAGGATCTCCATGAGTCAGAACTGATTTGGGCACATTGTTTGTTTGTTTGTTTGTTTGTTTGTTTGCATATTGCACCAATTTCCCAAAGGGAACTCAAACAAAACATGTGAAAACCAAAGATCAAAATCAAATGCAAATGAAATAAAACAATAAAAACAGACAAATAGCCTGGCATGAGGCAAAGACCAAAATAATAACAAAACAACATCAAACGTGGGGGGGGGCACAAAACACATTAACAATTGCCGAATGCCTCCCTAAATAGCCAAGTTTTCACAGCCTTTTTGAATACCGCTAGGGATGGCGCATGGCGTATCTCACTTGGCAGTTTGTTCCACCTAGATGGAACATCTCCTTGTTGTTGTTGGTCTACTTGCTTTATGTTGTTATTGTTAACCATCTCGGTGGTGCTCCTGAAGTGAGCTGGGCCCTTGGGAGCCACCTCCAAATGCAACATATTGGGATGCTGATTTTTTTTCTGCCCAAACCCAGGCATTTCCACTGAGAAGGCCTTTTCCTTCCTCCTCTCCCTGTTGTCTTCCTAAACCTTCTCCTCTGTGTGCCTCCCTCCCCCAACCTTGTTCCCTTTCACCTTTGGCCATCCCTCTGCGTCCATGCATAAGTCAGTGGATCAGGGCCAGTTAAAATGGAACAGCCCTTCTCGTGCCCACCTTCCCATGAAGTAGAAATCAACAGCAGAAAGAGAGATGCTTGGTCGTCTTTCTTGCTATTTCCACCATCTCCTTTAGAGCAAGAATGAAAGGGGGCAACAGGGCGGCCAGCAGAGAATTGGGAAGATTCATAAGCAGGTCCCAATGGGAAGCTTCCCAATTAATATGCCAGACAGACAGTCAGACAGACAGACATCATCTGACTCATTCTCTCTCTCTCTCTCTCTCTCCCCTCCCCCTTAATTTACAATCTGTCTTGCTTCCTTTCCACCACCTGGTTTGGGAGTTATTACAAACTCCATCTGTTGTGTTGGTCAGGCTAATTCCAAAGGCAGCCTCTTTGTTGGTCTGTGGCTAAACTAAATAAAGAAGACTGTCTCCTACAGGGAGAAGCAAACACAAAGACATGTGTGCAGAATGCCTGGCATTGAGGCCACCAGGTTAGAAGCAGCCGATTCCAAGAGATTTCAGGCTCCGAACTTGAGTCGTGGGGAGATGCCAAAGGAACAGTGCCTTCAGCAGCAGTTGCAAAGCCAACGTGTGTGCGTCTTGTGCAATAAGCAGACAAGGCGGTAACACAGCAAGGAATCCCAGGCATGCAAAGAAGTTCAGGAGGAATGGGGGGGGGGATGAAGGTGAGAAGCAAGTGCTTTAGAAGAAAGGAGGCTGTTTTCTCACCTAGAGGCAGGCAAGAGTAAGTTCAGATCTACTCAATCCCACCTGGTCTGTGGTTTGCCAGCATGAACCCCCAAACTAGATCAAGGTGGCCAGACCAGCAGCATCCCATGACTTCGGGGCCCACGCCTCAGATCTGGATGGAGAACGAACCCCAGAAGCTGAGTTTCAGGACGGAAGCTTTCAAACAATGTTCTTTGTTGCTGTTCCTAACCTGTGGAACTCCATTCCATGGGAAGCCCTCTTACTTTGCTTCCCTCCTGCTGGCAGGCAGACTTTTCTCTTCAGGCAGTCTTTTCCTGTCATTAACAAGCTGACTATAAGCGGGTTGTTAAAAACAAGGCTCTTATGCCTTTTAAGTGTTTCAAATGTGCTTTTAAACCTTCTTCTCCTTCTTCTCCTCCTTCTCCTCCTTCTCCTTCTCCTCCTCCTCCTCCTCCTCCTCCTCCTCCTCCTCCTCCTCCTCCTCCTTTTTAATATTGCCTGTTTTAATCTTGTAAGCCACCTCAAAGCCTCTCAGTGAGCATGGCAGACCACAGATGATAAGAAATGGATGAAATGAAATGAATGAAAGATTGAGGCCTCAAATTCCAAACTAATGGTGTTTTCCCCATTACCAAAGGATGAGGAATAGCAAAACAATTCTGCATCCACAGCTTGTGGTTTGAGACAGGGGTTGGAGAAGTTACTCTTTTTTGACTACAGCTGCTAGAATTGCCCACCTGGCCATGCCATGCTGACGGAGGCGAAATAATTCTCACTGGGTTTTTGTCCCTGAAAGCAGCGTGATCAGCCTCTAATGCCTACTCATGCTATACAGCCTATTTATCCATCTTACTCCACGTCATCTCCTTAGACCAACCAGTGGCTTTCTGGAAGAGCTGTTTCTCTGGCTACCTAAGATTCCTTTGGGGCTCTTATAACAGAGGAGCTGAGATGGACTCCCAACTCCATAACACCCCTCCCATATGTGAATGGGTGATTGTCACAGCATAGAACACCCAGGAAGGCACCGGGTTGGCAGAAGTTCCTTGGATTGAAAGTGGCAGCTTGAGATTGAACCCAAGGTCGTTGATGAGGCCAGTTCTGATATGGTGAAGAATCTGATCTGGGGTTTCCTCCCAGAAGGAGCTATCCAAGGTCCTGAATAGGGCCAGCACCCTGGAGAGATTATTAGAAGGTAAAACCACTTACTGATTCAGTTCCTCTCCACCCTGGAGCATCCTGGAGACTTCTTAGCTAGATTAGATAGATAGATAGATAGATAGATAGATAGATAGATAGATAGATAGATAGATAGATAGATAGATAGATAGATATGTGTTGCATCCTTACAGTCGTGACTGACTCTTCGTGACCCCATGTCCATGGAGTTTTCTTGGCAGGAATACTGGAGTGGCTTGCCAGTTCCTACTCCTGGTACTCCCTGGTGGTCTCCCATCCAAGTACCAACCAGGGCCAACACTGCTTAGCTTCCGGAATCAGGCAAGATTGGATGTGCTTAGGGCATCGGATGTGCTTAGGGCATATATATACGATGTCTAGCACTTGGAGTTGTGCAGATCCCATGCAGTGAAGGTCTCCAAAGCTAGCAGGATGACAGAGAAAGATTATACTCAGCAGGAGATGGGGGTAAATCAGTTCAGGGCATCCCTGTAACTCCTTGTCAAAATAATGAACAGAGCAGGATGCACAGGATGCCAGGGAGCCAGGATGCACTGTTGCTGATTCTGCATCTTTTAGACAAGCTGCCAGATCCAGTTTTCCTGGAATGTGGGTTACGAAGGGCTTCGGAGGAGGGTGGTACTGAAAGAGGTGGCCACTTTAGTGCTGCCAACTAGGAAACGAAATCACCCAGTAATCAGGGCAATCATTAGTTCATTTCCCAGAGGGCACGCCTCTTTGTCAAGTGGTCTCCCACCTCACTTTGATTTATAGGTATTAGGTAAAGAACCAGAAGGAGGGAATGATCAATGGCTTTGAAGTCACCCACCAACCATCGCAGCTGCGAACAGTCATAGAGTCATAGAGCTGGAAGAGACCTCAAGGGCCATCCAGTCCAACCCCCTGCCATGCAGGAACCCCCATCAATGTACTCCCAACAAATGGCCATCCAGCATCTGCTTAAAATCCTCCAAAGAAGGAGACTCCACCACCCTCCTTTGGGGCAGCATATTCCACCGCCAAACAGCTCCAACCATCAGGAAGTTCTTCCTAATGTTCAAATGGAATCTCTTTTCTGGTAATTTTAAAACATTGCTCCGACTCCTGGTCTCTGTAGCCATGGAAAACAAACCTGCCCCCTCTTCAATAGGACATCCTTTCAAATATTTCAACATGGCTGTCATATTCCCTGTCAGCCTTCTTTTTGTAAGGCTAAATATTCCCAGCTCCCTGAGCCACTCCTTGTAAGATATTTTTTCCAGACCTTCAACCATCCTGGTTGCCCTCCTCTGGACCTGTTTGAGGTTGTCAACATCCTTTTCAAATCGAGGTGCGCAGAACTGGACTCAGTACTCTGAATGGAGTCTAACCAGAGCAGAATATAGTGGTATGATCACGTCCCTTGATCTAGACACGAAGCGGAGATGGGCTTCAGTTCTACATCCCCTCCATTGCTGCATCTGTCCCTCTCTGTCAGCAGAGGGGATTTTATGCAAATTGGTGTCCTTGTTTGTCCACTTCAGAGCGGGTGGCGTGTAAGTGGTTGCCCTTTACCCCAGCCCCTGCATCCCTTTCTGGTGCCAGGCAACTGCTTTCTTCTGTCTTGAATGAAACGAAGGCCCCTTTGACTGCTTTTCCGCACCACCCTGGGGAGAAGCAGCAGTGGCTATTTAGCATGCATCTGGGGGGGGGAGGGAAAGAGGGGTCTTTGTACCAGCTGGCTCAGCGTTGAAGCCCCATCATCGCTGCTTTTGGCATGTGATCTGATGGGCCACATCCCAAGGACCCAGACAGCTGCATCTCCCCGGCTGTTGCCACATATCTGAGTTTGCTAAGCTTCCCAAGAGGCCGCCCGTCCCTTCGCACTCCACAAGGTCAGGGCAGGCGGCGCCCAGGATGAATCGGATGTGACATGTAGCCAGCTGGTGCCACTCGGGACACACACACACACACACACACACACCCCGCGGTGGGTTGGCGTTCATGGTCTGCCCAGCAGAAGGGCCTTGGAAAAGGCCGTCGAGAATGAGCTGCTGGCAGATTTAGAGACCATTGGCAACATCAAGCAACCATGGGCTGCCACCATGACTTCATTGCAGTGATGGTGGTTGGAGGGGGGAAAGGTAGCACCACCCATGTTGCCCTCTTTGTTTTCACGGGGATGATCTCCAAAGCAGATTAGTGTCCTTCAGTCACTAGGATAACAGAATAATGGCATCATAGATTTATACCGTTGGAGGGCCCTCCAGGGTCTCCTTACCTTCTGCCAAGGGTGGAAATCCACATCGGAAACAGTACTGACAGACGGCCACCTGACTTTTTAAAATTTGTTTTATTGGAATTTAATAATGCAAAAATGAAAAAAAAATCACAAACAACAGAACACATCACTAAAACAATACAGAACAACCCACTTGCAATGAAAGACGGGTTCTCTCTTTCTGAGAGTGCCGGTTCTAGGACCTGACAACACTCCTCCTCCAGGACGGCCATGGGGGATTCTGGGAGTTGTAGTCCAAAGAGCAAGCACTTCAGAGCTCCTGAATTTTATTTATTTTATCTATTTATTAATTTATCTCCCACTCCTCTGGCCACTCCTGTCGGCTTACAAAACTATACAAAATACAATCCGGTATAAATAGGACCAAATTAAATACAATAAAACCGCAATGGCAACAAATCTGTAAACAAAACAAAACCAATAAGCAAATCAAATAAATCTTTACATGAGCTTAAAAGGCAATTTGAGATGGCAAGACTGTGACTAAAGTGATATAGCTAAGAGCTCAGGAAGGCCTGTTGAAAGAGCCAGGTGTTTATCCACCTTGACCTCTTCCCCCATTCAAGGCATGCTGTACCTCTAGGTTTTCTTTATGTTTAAGGTATGACAACCACTGGATGGTTGAGGCTGAGTATCTTTTGCATTGTGGTAAATGTCTGGTTGTGGTATGGCTGTCGCATTTTCCTTCAGAAATTTGAACCCGTACACTAGATACACACTAGCCAGAGCTGCCTAATGTAAGGGATCTATGGCATAATTTTCTCCTTCCTCTTTTTTTCTTTATCTTTTCCAACGTCGTAGTCAGGATTTCGTGATGATATTTTGTGCAGGCTTGCACCAAGATATGAACCTCTGCTGGCAATAAAATGCGAGATCTCTCTTCATGTTAAAGGTTTTCATTTTATTCTCATCTTACCCTTCCAAGAAAACTTTCTGCTCAGCCAGCGCATGTACTGAATCCCATAGTCTTCTGCGGGTGGCAGAGTGTCCTCATAGTGACTGGTTTCTGGGGTGCTGAATGAAAACAGTGGGCACTGGAGAGAAATCAAGTTGGTCTCTGACCTCGCTCTCCATCTGAAAGGTCTTCAGAGTTTAGCTGAAGACGAGCTCCTAAGGAACAGACTCAATCGCTTTGGATCCTTACACTAAGGAGCAGCAGACAACCAACTGGCTCCTTCTTCTACACAACGGACTTTTCAATATCTAAGGACAGTTTTGAGAGAGGAGGCAGCTACAGAAAAGAGGCAGCAGGCTGAGACATGTCTCCAAAATTCCTAATGTTTGGGCAAAAAAAAAGGGGGGGGGAGTCTTAAACCACCAGGCACATTTTTTTGAAGACAACCATCAACCATCCATAATCGAGATAGATCTTGTGAAATGTTGTTGTATGGGTGGGGATTCTGTCTGTCTGTCTGTCTGTCTGTCTGTCTGTCTGTCTGTCCGTCTTCCTTCCTGTCCGTCCTTCCTTCCTTCCTTCCTTCCTTCCTTCCTTCCTTCCTTCCTTGGCTATAAAAGTAACTACCTATAGCAGCCCAAATCCAATTGCCACTTTCACTAGAGTAGACCCACTGAGTCTATATAAATGTCTCGGAGTCGTGACAGGACCCAATCCACAAAAAAGAAAGGGCATGAATAGGTGCTGCCATTAAATTTCCTAATACGGTCAAGTAGGCTCACCTCTAGATTTGGCGTCCTCCAAAATTGGGTACTCTGGGGCAAAGGCCCAGATGGTCCCCAGCACCAGCACCCGCATCTTAGATATGTAGCCCTGAGTATGTGAGAGGTTCAGGAAGCACCTTCACCAGTGTCATCTCTCAGGGAGTTCCCATGGTTTCGCAAAGATTTGAACCCTGGTCTCCCAAGTCCTAATCTGTCAATCTATCCACTAGATTGACATATAGGAGCCTCATGGTGCAGTGGTTAAATGCCTGTCCCTGCAGATAAAACTGTGCTCACGACCTGGGGTTCAATCCCAGGTAGCCGGCTCAAGGTTCACTCAGCCTTCCATCCTTCTGAGGTCCATCAAATGAGTACTCAGCTTGCTGGGGGAGGGTGGTCAATGTGTAGCCTGCATACTGTAATTAAAACTGTAAACTGCCCAGAGACTACTTGAAGTGGCATGGGGCATTATATACAGTAAGCAGATATATTTTGCTTTAGACCACACTGGCTCCTGTGGTGTCTCTCACCATGATGCAGTGGGGAGGGGAAGTGGCAGCTGAACTGGGGGCTAGCAAATGTTGTTTTTTTTTAAACGTTTATGTCAAGGGCCTTGAAATGATGGATCATTTCTAAAGCTGCGGGCCAAGCGCCGCTCTCGTCTCCTAATCTTTCCCTCCGTTTCCTTCCAGAGTGACCTTGGAAGATGTCGAACCAGAGCAGCGGTGAGACCAAGCCCCCATGTTTACCCCGGAATGGACTGGTGAAGCTCCCCGCCCAGGCCAATGGACTCGGCTCCGCCAGCATCACCAAAGGGACACCAGCGATGAAAAACCGCCTGTGCCAGCCGTCTTCTGTGCCTGCCATCCTGAGCCCGGCCTTAGCGAACCACAGCGATCTGCCCATCCCCAGCCTTGCGTCACCATTGGCCTTGGCCTCCCTGGGCGGGGTGCCGTCTCCCTCCAGTGCCAGCGTGTTGGGCCTGAACTCTAGCGGGACCTCCCCGAGCAATGGAGAGGTGACCTCTTTCGAAGGCCACCCTGGCTCCCCAAACGCGAAAGGCAACTGGCCGTGGATGAAAAGATCCTTAACCGGTTGTTTATGTACTTTTCGGCTTGCGAGAAGTGTGTCCTGGCCCAGGTGTGTAAAGCCTGGAGGAGGGTCTTGTACCAGCCCAAGTTCTGGGTGGGCCTGACCCCAGTACTGCACACCAAAGAGCTCTATAACGTCCTGCCCAGCGGAGACAAAGAGTTTGTCAACCTCCAGGGTTTTGCCATCAGGGGCTTTGAGGGCTTCTGCCTGGTGGGAGTCTCCGACTTGGACATCTGTGAGTTCATTGATAACTATCCCTTATCCAAGAAAGGGGTGAAGTCCATGAGCCTTAAGCGATCAACCATAACAGACGCCGGCCTTGAAGTAAGTCTCCTGGATTATAATGTAAATTGTTATTCCCTTCATTGATGCTGTTGTTATATAATGGCTTCAGGCACTGTACATTACGACCCCTTATCCACAGTCAGAAAATATTAAAAATATTAAAAGAAAAAAAAAAGAATCCAGAAAAACTATTTTCATGTGTATTACCAAAACTGGCCACTAGAGGTAGCCAGAGACCATGAATGGCTTTGAGTGCCTTTTGGGGAAGAATACATAGAATGATCTCTTCCACCCTCTAGTGGCCAGTTCTGGTAATATATCTGAAAATATTTTTTTTTTTTAAAAAATCAGTTTTTAATACCATAATTCTTCTCATCTAGGAGTTGGGAAAGCACACTTATCCCGGATCATGCACCTGGGAGAAAGGCAAGACTTCTCACTACCAGTTTTAGATGATAGGATGTTTTGTGTTTGTCATTGAATAGCTAAAGAAAGATGGTGAAATAAGGTTTCAGCTGATTGAACACTAGCAAAATGCACTGTCTTGAAAAACAATCTGTAAAGATGAACAGAACATTAGGTTCACCACCACTGGACCTTACTATCTCTCAGATTTTGAGATGTATCACCCCCAAAAAAGGTATTTGTTCCTTCTTAGATTTAGATCTCTATTCTTGGAATACCATGCAGTCGCTCTGTTAGGGGCTGTGTATTTACCCCAGTAGATTTATTTATTTATTTTTGGTAGCAACAGATAAGAGCATCATTATTTCCTCCTACAGAATTAATCTCTCCACCAGAGGAATGGAAAAGCTACTTTGGGGTGGACGGGGTAGACTCTGAGCATCCCCCAAGCCAGGAATTTGATAAATGTAATGGGGGTGGGTGGGAATTGGTTGGAAAGTATGTTTTCAACATTTAGCAAATCCTTTGGTGGAGATGATGGTGAGTCTTGTTCCTCTCTTCCTGGTATGATGGGGTGGGGTGGGGGAGAACAATGCCCAAATTTTATTATCTTTTTCATTATTCTGAAAGTCTGGCTGTCGTCTTAATCAACTGATTGCTGCGCGAGCAAGAGGATCTCTAATATGCTTAAAGAGACACTGCAACGACACTTACTCAATTAAATTCGGCTGGCCACCCCCAGGAGCAGTTTCTTCCAAGGAAAGCTGTCAATGGATTAAGGGGGAAAATTCTAACAGACAAGTGGTCCGTCTTTATCACTGATTAATTACATGATTATTAAATGGAGGAGGGGGGAGGCCTACAGCCAAGAGTTGGGAATGAGATGGGCACTCATATATTTTTTTACCTCCGGAGACCAGGTACTTGGAAAATGCGCTGGGACACGCTTAGGTGGGTGTGGTCGTACTTATTTTTTTTTAAAAGTCCGCAGCAGGTGGGGAAACAATTTTAAGCTCTGCATCTGGGAGCCCTTTGCCTCGGATTTTAGGGGTCGTATAAAAGAGCTATTAGAGCTGCGCACTAGGAGGGGACCCTGCAGATCCTCACACCCAGGTCCTGTCAAGGAATCCCGGTGGGGAATCCGACTCCCAACTGAATGCCTCGGATGCTGATCTATCCAGCAGTTTTAAGGAGAACAGCCACAGCCATGACTCAAGAGATGCACGTTTAGAAGGCATTGCTTTCATTAGAAACACCAGAGATTTCCTGTGACCAGGTGACCTGCAAAGCCTGGTGTTTTCCCCTACCATCCGGGTGTGCTAAATCTTCCAGGCCACCGTCGCCACCCTGCCCCCATCTCTCCCTCCTGAGTTTTCTGCTCCTCCAAGCTGGACTAGAGATTCTACTTGAAGTTGCGGGCTGAGCCATCGGGACACTTGACAGCCGGTCACAAATGCCCCTGCTGCCGAGATTCATATTGCTCTTCCCTTCAAACCGTGGCCTTAATTATTTCTCAATTTGCAAAAAAAAGCACAAAAAGCTGTCCGTTGCAAATCCCATGCAAACGAATGCCCTCTTCTGCCCTCTGTTTTTAACGACGTGTTTCCTTTTTTTTGTTTTAATTGGCGGTGGTGCGTAAGTAGATGTCCTATTTATATCCACAACCTAACAATAGCGCTTAGCACATTTAAACAAACATACCACTGCACCTCAGCAGCTGAGCCAACAGTTGAGGGTGGGGTCATTTTAATAGACTGAAATCAAAGCATCTGCACTCAGGGATCACAGAACTTTTAATAAGCTCCCATCTTAGAGTCCCAAGGTAAGCAAATTTTGATTGCATATTTTAAAATAATTTTTGAGTGCGTATTATTATTTTTTTTAAAAAAACATGCACTCAGAAATTACTTACATTGGGGACACCAAAGTAGCAGGGTTACCTTCAGAAAGTGATTTTAGGGAATCCCCTGAAATTTGGAAACATTTGGGATTAAGGGGGCTGAGTTATGAAGCTCCAAAGATGGTGCCCCTAAACCTTCTCATTGGAATTGCCCTTCCCTGCCCTCCCCAAGCTGTCTGAGCACCTAATTTTACTGGGGGGGGGGGGACTGGGAAAACTTATTGACTCGAGTACAGTTGGACCCCCATATCCATGGTTGGCAGAGGAAAAAAAATAAATAAATAATTCAGCAGCCACAAAGCAAGCTATTGTCATAAACAGCAGCTGTAAAGCAAGCTATTATCACAAATAGCATCTGGAAAGCGAACTACTGTCACAAACAGCAGCCATAAAGCAAGCTACTGTCTCAAAACAAGGGTCATAAAGCAAGCTACTGTCAGGAAACAGCAGTTTGGAGATGGTTGGGCAGGCGTTCTCTCTTATCCACGTTTTCATTATCCACGGGAAGGCCTGGATCCAATCCCCAGTGGATACTGGGGTCCTACTGTATAAGCCAAGGGCATTTTTTTTCCAGCCAAAAATAAGGGCAGAAAAACTAGACTACATACAGTATTTTTGAAGCTCAAGGACTATTTGGAAGGGGGATATAGATAGCTCAATAAATTAAACGGGAGGATTGTGTGGATTCTATTTCTGCTGGCAAAGTGCAGGAATCTGGTCCAGAGCTTGTGATTATGCAACACAAAGGACCACTGTAGAAACCATAAATTAGGCAAATGAAGAGAAAACCTATTCTTTGTAGTTTAAGGACATCCATTCATAGATAGCACAAGAACAGAAATCCCTCAACACAGCCACAGAGACTCCTAGAAGTGGCTTCCTTGTATAGTGGCCATGCTTACCGAAAGCCCGTGTTCTGTGGCTCCCCTCCCAGCAAAAAGATGACTCAGACAGTGAGCTAAAAAGTAGGAAAGAAGTGATCCTAAGAGGCGCAATCCACATGTTAATAAGCAGAAGCAACAAGAGAGACTTAAGCAAATGAGTTTGCCCAGCCGTTTGTTGAATCCTGCATTTTCTCAACCCAATTTGGGTTATTCGATACATGGATTCGTGTTCCGTTTTTAACCCTGCACGTGTCCCCTTTTGCAGGTGATGCTCGAACAGATGCAGGGCGTCATGCGGCTGGAACTCTCCGGGTGCAACGATTTCACCGAGGCGGGCCTCTGGTCGAGCCTGAACGCCCGCATCACCTCCCTGAGCGTCAGCGACTGCATCAACGTGGCCGACGACGCCATTGCCGCCATCTCTCAGCTCCTGCCCAACCTGACCGAGCTGAACCTCCAGGCCTACCACGTGACCGACACGGCCCTGGCGTACTTTACGGCCAAGCAGGGCTATACCACCCACACCCTCCGCCTGAACTCCTGTTGGGAGATCACGAACCACGGGGTGGTCAACATGGTGCACAGCCTGCCGAACCTGAGCGTGCTGAGCCTCTCCGGCTGCTCCAAGGTGACCGACGATGGCGTGGAGCTGGTGGCCGAGAACCTGCGCAAGCTCCGGAGCCTGGACCTCTCGTGGTGCCCTCGGATCACGGACATGGCCCTGGAGTACATCGCCTGCGACCTCCACAAGCTGGAGGAACTGGTCCTTGATAGGTAGGTAAGGTCAGGGGTTGAAACCCACTGCTTTGTAGGGGGTCTGGTTCTACCTGAGCCACTCCAGAGGTGAGCTCCGGTCGTGAAGATGGAGAGATGAAGAATTCTGCCTGCCTTCCCAGCTGAGGGCAGCACTGATTGGCTAGCTCCTGGAACGTCACCAGGAATCCTCCCCTACATCTTCCAGAGGACTGGCCATAGTGACTGGTGTCATCTGGCATTTGTAGTTCAAAATCAGCAACGTTTCTGATCTCTGGAAAAAGGAATCGCCTCTCCATTCTTTTGGACAATGTGTTTTCTGTCTCTTCTTCTCTTTTCTGAGGGCATGAGTAAAGTGGATCGAGGGAAGCTCTTCTCCCTCTCTCAAAATACCAGAACTAGGGGACATACACTCAAATTGAGGGCTGGGAGAGTAAGAACAGACAAAAGAAAATATTTTTTTCACCCAGCGCGTTCTTAGTCTGTGGAACTCCCTGCCACAGGAGGTGGTGATGGCATCTGGCCTGGATGCCTTCAAAAGGGGATTGGACAGATTCCTGGTGGAAAACTCCATCCCAGGGTACAAACCATGATGGAGATGTGTCATCTCCAGGCTTAAAACCAGGGTACTTCAAGGGCCAGATGCAGGGGAGTGGTATCAGGAGACAGAGATCTAGTCTCATGCACTCCCAGACGCATCTGGTGGGGCCACTGTGAGATACAGGAAGCTGGACTAGATGGGCCTTTGGCCTGATCCAGCAGGGCTCTTCTTATGTTCTTATTCTTATGTTCTTATGTTCTGTCTCTCACCCTTTTCTGCTACCCTTGTTTCTCTCTTTCTCTCTTTCTCTCTGCCAAATTTGCTTATTCCTTTCCTTTTCCAGTCTTCTTTTAGATTCTGACTATTTTCTAGGTATCAAGTCCTTTTGACTCTCTCTCTCTGTTACTTCTTTCTCTGTTTTTCTTTCCTCGTACCAATCCTCACACATACACACCATCTCAATGGCCCCAAGTACGACTAGAACCACAGATGAACCTCCCCTGATTTAAAGTTCCCCTTCCCTCTTGGCTTTCATGAGTTCATTCTAAAAGATGGAATTTCCCACCTCTTCCACAGGTGTGTACGGATCACAGACACAGGACTCAGTTACCTGTCTACCATGTCATCCCTTAGGAACCTATACCTCCGATGGTGCTGCCAGGTAAGTGGTAGGAACAGGACAAGCTGCTTCTCTGGGTCCTGCCGGTGAGAATAAGGAGGTGTCAGGAAATAAGGGAAATATTTCTTGGGTCTCCTGTGTTAGTGCTGGGGCAGGGGGAGAAAGTAACACATTGCAGTTTGATTTCCCATGAACAAGACTATCATCTCCCTGCTCTACAAAGTCCAACTTCCTAGTTGAGAGCTGAATCCGCAAGAACATCTCTCTGCACTCTTGGGAAAGGGTTAATGGGCTGCAGCAAACTTCCAGCATGATGGGAACACGGTTCTTTGTGAGATTCTGCCAGTTGTATTCAACAACAGCAAAGGGAACGACAAACATACTCCATCTATGGATCAGACTCAAACTTGGGGAAAAGTTATTTCAACACCCACAAGAGCCAGCACTCAAAGATTAGCATGAACCACCAGTTCATGCCAGATCATTTACTGGCCAAACAGGTGTTTCCCACTCCCCAGCCCCGCCTCCAACAGTGGGCATCCACTCAAAGGCAGTGTCCTGGAGAGGCGGGGCCAGGAAGCCCAGGGACTGCCTCTGATTGGGCACCCATTGGAGGAGGCGGGGCTGGGAAGTGACAAACACCTGTTTGGCCAGCCGATAAACAAACCAGCCTGAACCTCCGAACCAGTGGTTCGTGCCCATCTCTAGCCAATTCAGGCCTAGGCGGCAGCAAAGTCTGCTTATGGACTTTCTGATTAAAAGATCTTGGGACCGCCTTTGCTCCTTTTGGAGCCTGGTGGATCTCTGTAGAGCGGACATCCCAAAAGGTGGACCCACTACAAAAAAGTCCCTGCTTTTAATAGATTGTCACTAGGTATCACCCATAGCAAGGCTGGAGTTGCTGGTGGGAATAGATGTAGTCAACATATCCATTTTTATAATGTACGGGCAATTCTGGTTCCTATCCTAATCATCCCTTCTCTTCCCCTCCCCTACTTTCAGATTCAAGACTTTGGCCTAAAGCATCTTCTGGGAATGAGAAGTTTACGCCTCTTATCTCTTGCTGGTGAGAGTTGAATTTTGGGAACTTGACATGACGGGAGGTGCAGGGCCACCAATCTATGTCCCAGGGGGAATCAGAGCTCCGAATGAAATCTGTTTAAGTACATCCGGTCTCGCCTGATTTTGGAAGCTAAGCAGGGTCGGCCCTTGTTAGTCCTTGAATGGGAGACCACCAGAGAATACCAGGTGCTGTAGGCACCTGGAGTAGGAACTGGCAAGCCACTCCAGTATTCCTGCCAAGAAAACTCTGTGGACATGGGGTCACGAAGAGTCGGTCATGACTGTAACGACACAACACACACACGAATGACTGATCAAAAGCTACACCCACCAGAATGGAAGTCAGAACCAATTTAACAGCACACTGCAGCAGCAGCAAAGGTGTTCACAAAGCAAGCAGCAGTAAACAGTAGTTCAGCAACTAGAGGGCCAGATTATCCTGCTCTGAATCCAGTTAGACGGTGCTAAACAGGGTCACGGTAAAGTGTGGGGTGTCATTTGGGGCCATTCTTACATCCACAAGGATTGACCACACTGCACCTCAAGCAACTCTATTTGGCCCTTCTTTCCTTTTCAACACCAGTCCCCATCTGATCACACTCTAAGTGAACCCATGGATCCAGCTCCTGAGAATCAGGTTGATTAAGAAAGAACATGTTTCACACCCAACACTTCTTATTTGAGGAATATATGAAAGCTGGTGTGTTATCAGAGCAACACAGTAGGATCTCCATATCCACTGGGGTTTATTTCCAAGCCCTTCCATAGATACTAAAAACATAGCTTAGTAAAATGGAAAAAACAAACAAAAAAATTCACCTTCATTATCATAACTAGTCACTAGGGAGCGCCAGAGATTCACTAGCAAATATTCATTGCACTATCTGTAGTTCCCCCTAGTGTCCAGTGCTGATAATACATTTGAAAATAGCTCCCCCCCCCGAATGTTTTTCCTTTTAATATTTTCACACTGTGCATAAGTGTAACTGATACTGATTTTGCAGCTATGGGGGCTCGTACTGCAATCACATGGGCATATCACTCACATTTAGGATAACCTGTGGTGCAATCCAGTGCAAGCTATGTCCCAGCCATCTCGACATGTACAGGCAATGGTGCTCT
Organism: Phrynocephalus forsythii; assembly: GCA_029282475.1. Taxonomy (NCBI): domain Eukaryota; kingdom Metazoa; phylum Chordata; class Lepidosauria; order Squamata; family Agamidae; genus Phrynocephalus; species Phrynocephalus forsythii. The sequence continues at coordinate 4,212,869 of JAPFRF010000021.1, read as the reverse complement.
TGCCTTACCTTATTCCCCGCTCAAACGGCAGATTTTTGGCTACCATCTTGGCGGCTGGGAATGGTGGAGCCATTTCCTAAACAAACTGAAGGGTGACTTTAAGTGAGGGTCCCAAGGTGGCGCTTTCTGGTGCAGTCAAATGTGACCCTTCCGTGCTCTCTGATCTAGCACCCTACGCCCACTGGAGATGCAGGGAGCCAGGGCTGCCTCGTCAGATGCTACCGGCAAAGGCACAGTGTCTCTTTTGTTCTTTCCCCGAGGCGGAGGAAGGAGATGTGAGGAAATAAGGCAGTGATATCACCAACGCTAAAAAGTCACTTTAGGGCCATTACTTCCCGTCCAGTTCGTTGTTCTAGAAAGTGCGCTGAGTTGCGGAACATAAAATTGTTCCCTCACATCCGTCCTGCTATACCCAAAGTGTGATTCCTGCTTATGATTCCCCGCAAATGGCATTGAGAGATCTCCTGCCTCTCTCTCCAACCCTGAGGCATCTATCATGATAGCCATGGATACCCTTGTTCGCCATGATCTTGTCCAATCCTTTCTTAAAGCGGTCAAGGCTCACCACTTCTTCTGGCAGGGAGGCTTAGCAAGGGGTTGGTTGCGCAGGACCCATTTTCCAGCTCTGAGATTTGTGGTGAGTGTATAAGGCAGGACTTCTTACTCGCTTTCTGACTTCGGTGCTTTCTGACTTTGGATTTTCCCAGGTTGTCCTCTCCTGACCACCACGGGACTTTCAGGCCTGGTCCAACTCCAAGACCTGGAAGAGCTGGAGTTGACGAATTGCCCGGGGGCCACGCCGGAGCTTTTCAAATATTTCTCCCAGCACCTGCCCCGCTGCATGGTCATCGAATAAGCAGATCCCGGGAAGAATCTGTCCAGCGTCTGGAGCCGTTTCCTCCGAGCCCAACCCAGCACTGACCAACCAACCAGAGTCATGGTTTTATTTATTCATTTAATCTATAAATATACACATATAAATATATAATATATATAAATATCTAGGGTTTTTTCCCCTCCTTTTCTTTTCCTGGAGAGATGCTGTGAATGAAACCACAGAGGAAAACAATGACAAGATCGCAAGGCATACCGAACGATTTTGAGTTGGATCGTGCGAAATGACAACACACTTGGCAAGTGTCACTGCATCCCAGAAAGCGGTGGCCGTGCCAACAACTCCGTGGAAAGTATCCCTCCTTGTGTTTGTAAATCCTTGTGCCTCCTTCATCTCCCATTTTCCTTGTAGTGACCTTTCCTAACCTCCCTCTCTGCTCCCCCTGCCCCCCAGGGGGTGGGACACAATGATGATTTAAAACAAACAAAAATAAACACACAAAAAATTTAAATGTTTAAAGAAAAGAAAAGAAAAAAAGAAACAAAAAGGTGGAAAAAATTGTGTGCAAGAAACCACAACGGTTGTTTGGTGAGTTGGTTAGGCACGCTGTTGCCACTCAGTGCTGGATCCAAGGGGTTCCCCCGTCTGGAGGCTTCATGTCGTGGCGGGCCAAGGTTCACCTGTCCTCCCGCCCAGTTCCGAGGGGGTTGCGAAGCGAGAATAAAGGGGCTAGTCCTCTTGAAGGCCTTCCCAGGCAAGGCTCTTGCCGGGAGTTGAAGCAGTCGGCGTTGTTCATGGTGGAGAAGGGGGGCGAACTGAGTCGCCCAAGAGGAACCCCTTCCGGAGAGGAGCTCCGTTCCAGGAGGCCGAGATGACGCCTCTGCGGATTGCATGGTGGGTTTCACCTTCCGATTCCAAGGATGGGACGCTACAGGGAAGGTGGTTCTTTTTTTGTGGGGGGAAGCAAAAAGAAGAAGACGATGATGGAAAACGGGCCAATGCTGTCAAAGAACACCTGGGCGTTTCTCCTCAAGGCTCTTGGGAGGCTGGAATCTGGAGCTGCTCCCGGACCTGGAACCAAGGTGTGGATTGTCGTGTGTCTTCATCCGAAGAACAGACTGCTGCCGAGCACTTTCCCAGGAGATGGAGCCCGTTAACTTTCCTGAACCATCCTGGTGGACCCTGGCTGCGGTTCCGTGATACTCGGCAGACCATTTCTGCCGCCTTTCCCCCCCCCCCTTTGTTTGATTTTTTCTTGTTTATTTATTATTTATTTTTAAAAAAATTTAAATGCCCCTCCTTTTGCTAATGAACGAGGGTGGATTTTTTTGGGGGGGTTCGTTTGCCTTTTTTGGTTCCTCCCCCCCCCTTTTGATCTGTGTCGCCTCTTCAGAACAAAACCTTACAAGCTTTGCATGCTAGCTTGCTTCTGTCTTGTGGTAAGGTAGACTCTGGATTTTGCTATTGGCCGGGCTAGGCTGCAGGGGGCAGTCTTGAACTCGGCCCAACTTGTCTCTGTTCCAACGTAAAGCTGATGTGGGTTTGGTAACACTGTCCATGTTCCCTAAGAAGGGGGACACCCATTTCTGGCTGGCTGTTCCGCTGTTACTTGGAGAAGGTTGAGTCATCTTCGTTTAAACCACCTTTCGCTTTCTAAATATATCCTCCCCGGCCCCTTTCTCACTCAATGTAGGACCGGAAAGCTTAAGAGACCAGGCCTACGTTGTGATCAACATGTCATCTTCTAAGCCACTAACCCTCTAGCTTGATCCTCACGAGCCCCATCCATTTCAGCCATGCCCCCACTGCTGGCCTTTCCAGAGACCAATAACACCACTCTGTGCCAAAGGGTCAAACTAGACAAGTTGCCCACTCTTGCCATTTGAAAGGGACCGGACCTTTCTCCTGCAGTTCCCCTGAAGATGCATGGTTGAAGATTTGGCTTGCCCACAAAGCGTCTGCTGACCTCCAGTGGATCAGTTGTCTGTGATGACGATGGTCAGGCTATGTTGTCTAGTTTGACCCTCGAGCAACCTCCTCCCACCAGCACCTTCTCTACCACCCCCTTCGGCAAATCACCATGAAGGGCAGAGCCGTTCGTTACAGGCACCTCCATGGAAATGGCCCCTTTCAGGCACCTGCAACGCGCAGGCTCCCAGCGATGAACTCTTGCTAAGGGGGCATCTGCAGCTATCACTTGTGTGTTCACCATCACTGCTCAGTTGCTCAAGTAAGTGCCTGGGCATTTAGTCTCCAGCCAAGGTCAACGAGAAAGCCCTTGGGCGGTGTGGGAGCATGCACACAGAGTGGGCTCATGTTTCCCCAGTCAAGTCTATGCCTGAGCACTAGGTGCCTTCACTTGGAGAAGGGGCAGATGTGCCACTACCAGTGTGCCAGCCCAGTCCTCATGGCCGCAGTCCTGTGTGCAAGTGTTTCCCTGGAAGTAAGTCATACTTAATGCGGGGGGGAGGGGCTTACTTCTCAATAATCAAGCTTAGAGCTGCAGTGGAATGCAACGTGAGCTATGACCAACCTCATTATAGTTTCCTATCATACACTGTGCCGGTTTCCATGTCATGGGTATTTTTGATGGCTTTCCCATTTTTGGTTCAACTATTCCAATGGGAAACCCAAACAGGTTTCTCCCGCTCTGTCCGTGAAGGAATGTGAACGTGCAAACACGGGCAAGTAGCCTCTGAATGAGAAACCTTTGGAGCTCAAAATTCCCCAAGTTGACACAACACTCCCCCCAAAGATGGATTACAACCCCCCCCACTCGCTCAACTATCTCTGCCCGAGGAATTAAGGGGGATATGATCCGATATGTCCAGAGGACACCAGGTTGGGAAAAACTGCCTTAGCTCTTCCACCGGTTTAAGCCATTGTCCCCAAAGCCAGCAGAATGAGACCACAGGCACTGTCCACCCACCGTATGTCCTTTGAGTCTTCCAATGCCAACCTCGCTCTAGGGCAGTGTTGGCGAACCTAGGGCACATGGATGCCAAAGGCAGCACCCGGAGCCCTTTCTGTGGGCCCCGACATCACCCCTTCACAGCCACCTGGATTCAGGTTAAATGTCTGTATTGGCACTTTGCAAAACAAAAACAGTGGGTTTTGAATTGCAGTTTGGGCCCTTGGTCTCTAAAAGGTTCGCCATCACTGAGATGGTCTAGTGTTCTTTGCAAAACAAAAAAGTGGGTTTTCATTTGGGCCCTGTTTTTCGTTTTGGGCATTTTTTCATTTCCGTTTTCATTTTTTCATTCTGTTACATAACGAAACGACAAACGAATTTTGTCCCTAAAATGAAACGAAACGAACAGAAACAACAGAAATTTTGTTGTCCGTTTCGTTTTCGTTACGGCAATACATTGAACTGCTTTAAATGCTAAAAAAAAATCACAAAAGTTTGAAATAAATGGTAATGAAACGGTAACAAAACGAACGAAAACGAAAATGAATTTTTTGCAAAAATTCATGAAAAACAGAAATGAACTGAAACGGACCCCCTAAACGACAAACGACAAATGAAACACTTTTTTTTATTATTTATGCCCATCTCTATTCACCATCACTGCTGTAGGGTGTGATTCAAGCCAAGCTTTAAGACTAGTTACTAGTTAGGCATTCCTATTGATATGAACTTCATTACAGGGGGTACGCCTCCGATTCATGACTCTTCATGTCCTGCTTGTTTCCCTTCCGCAGAGTATGATCCATTGCTTTGATGATGATGATGATGATGATGATGATGATGATGATGATGGGGATGGGGATGGGGATGTGCCATCAAATCAATTCCGACCGATGGCAACCCTTTCTTCAAGGTTTTTCTGGGTAAAGAGTACTCGGAAGGAGTTTGCCATTCCCATTTTCTAGGGGTGCCCTGGGCTTGTGCAATGGGCCCAGGGCTACCAAGGCTAACCGGGAGGGCGCCAGTGCGGAAGAGTGCCCAACCTCACTCTCTGCAGCCCGCGAGCTGCCTCACCCACGGAACTCTCCAGCCAGCCGCTCTATTGCTTTACTGACAAAGATGTAAGAGATTCCTCTCTCTTTTTTTTAAATAAACAAATAAATATAAATATATAATATAAATATAATATAAATATATGAAGAGTAACTTTAAAAAAACAAGAAAAGCCATGCCGGGTCAGACCAAAGGCTTACTTAGTTCCGCGTTCTGTTCACACTGTGGCCAACTGAAGCACCATGAGAATCCCACCAGCAGGAGCTCCGCCAGAGAGCTTCAGGTCTCCTGCCCTTCTGTGATGGACGTGCCAAGGTGCAAAGCCTCTGAACCTGGGAGGGTGCATGTTTGCATCGTGGTGACCAGTCGCTACTGAGCGTCCCGCCTCCTTTGACCTAATTTGCTTTGCTTTTTAAAAAGTCGTGCAGTTTGGCGGCCGCCGCAGCATGTCGTGATAGAAAGGTCTGCCTTTGACAGGAGCATTGAAAAGTTCCTTTTGGGTTACATGTCCCAGAATCCAGCACCTAGGGGATTCCGAGACACACAGAGGCCTTTTTAGACCTATACAGTCCGAAAATGAAGTTTCCCAAGCCTCCTCTGCACCTAGACGGAACTGCCCAGAGGCACTCTTAGTCCGATGCCGTTGAACTAGCCTGTTTCAATATCAACAAGACTTGCTGATCAATCACTCTTGGAGTTTTGGCTTGAGGGTGAATTCTACATCAGTATTATTTCAGATTCCGGTCCAGCATGAAATGGGGTTGAGTCTAGAAATGTGAATGCAGAGGTAGCTTTGAATGGAATGTGCCTCCTTTACAATGCAACATAGATATGATGTCTAGATGCTTCCATAGTTCCAGATTTGAATCATTTTTAGCCATACTGCCTGGTCCTTGGGCGGATTACTTTTGGGGGACTACCACTCAACTCAACTGTGGGCCTTTTCACACGACCCCTAAAATCCGCGGCAAATGGATCCAGATCTGGAGCTTAAAATTGTTTCCCCACCAGCTACGGAGTTTACAAAAAATTAAGTGCGACCACACCCACGTAAGCGCGTCCCAGCGCACTTTCCAAGTACTTGCTCTCCGGGGGTGAAAAATTCCTGATGCGGATGTAACGTAGTGAGTGTCGGGCTCTCCTCGCTTCTGTTTGTTGTTGTTTTTGCCCCCGCCCCTTTAAGAGATCTGAATGCTGCCGGGAACAGAGCGAGACCGGCAAAACGGAGGTGAGCCGGCATTATTTTCTTTCTTTTTTTTCTCCCTCCCCTCACGCAGACAGCAGCCAGGAGTGCAGAGGGGGTGGGAACACAGGAACAGCGACAAACCCCCAAGATCTTTGGTCCGAATTTAAGTGGACAGCGGAGCTTAGGGGTCATGTGAAAAGGCTCTGTGTGTGAGCATCCTGCCTAGGGAATTCTGGGAGTTGTAGTCCAAAATGTTTGTTTTCAGGGTCCAGGATGGGAATGTATATTTCTTTGTGTGCTTTCTTTTTCTTGGTTTTAAAAAAGGGTAATTTCTTAACTACAATATCACTTAAAACTATTGTCAGTATATTCAAGGGTATTCAATGTAACATTTTGGATTTTACAAGCAGGCCTGCAACAGAGTCCTAGAAATACAAAAACTGGACTACAACTTCGTATACTTTTTCTTTTCATAAACAATTGTGTTTAGTTTTTTTCAACTGCAACAAAATGGAATAAAAACTCCAGGTAAAACTTTTGTAACACATTGATTATTCAGATAAAGAGACAAGACTAGTGCTAGACTTCATTCTGCTTACCCAAGTGCTCCCTATGGTTAAAACATTGATTTAGTTTTTTTTCATTAATTTCGGAGTGTTTAAGTCTGAATCCAAGTTATTGATAAAATAAACATAAGCTGAACAGTGCAATCCTAATTATCTTGACTTACAGATAAATGCCCATGTTTTCAGCGGTCTATTCCATGCCCATGAATGGATTTAAGATTACATTGCACACAGAAGAAATATATAACAAATTCACTATGGTACAATCAGTGATACGTAGCAAAGGAGGACCCATAAAGCTTGAAGGAATACGCTGTTTTTGTTGCATGTGCCACGCTAATTCAGCTACTCTTGCCGCTTCTTTGGCTTTTCCGAACCATTCCACCATCAAGAATACCAAAATACTTTGGAAATCCTAGAACTAATTTGTGGCCATACTGAAATTCATTGGTCCATAGCGCAATACAGTAGGACCCCTGTATCCACTGATTAATTATCCACTGATTCAGTTATCCACAGTTGGCAGAGGAAAAAAAATAAGTAAATAATTCAGCAGCCACAAAGCAAGCTACTGCCACAAAGAGCAGCTGTAAAGGAAGCTACTGTCATAAAACAGCTGTCATAAAGCAAGCTACTGTCTCAAGCAGTATCTGTAAAGCAAACCAGCGTCACAAAACAGCAGCTGTAAAGCAAGTTACTGACACAAAACAGCAGTTTGGGGGGGGGTTGACGTTCACTCTTATCCAAGGTTTTCATTATCCATGGAAAGGCCTGGAATCAATCCCCAGTGGATACCGGGGTCCTACTGTACTGTCCAGATGTCTGTTAATAAGGAAGTCCCATGGAGTTCAATGGGTCTCACACTCAGGACATTGGCTTTATGATAGCAGCCATACCACACAATCCTATTTAGGTCTACACAAAAACAGATCCTGTGGGATTCAACGGGATTTATTCTTGAGTATGTATGGGATTGCAGCCTTGTTCTCATAAATACTGTGAGAAGCCACCTAGCACACAATCTAGGCAGATGACTTTTGGATTCTTTCGCAACGGAACTAATAATCATGTATAGTCATCTGGGTAACAAAGCCATCTTAAATAACCAAACTCAGAATATTCTCCACTGTATTTCTTTTTGGGAGTTTGAATACCTCTTAGTCTGATCCACCATCAAGCTACATTTTTGCAGCTGCCAGAGTTGAATAAACTTTGCTCATCTATCTGTGGGGGAGGCGGTGGTTGCTGGTGCATTTAGATGTACCAAATGGCACAGCTCATCCCTTGAGCTCCCTAAAGGGAGGAACCTGCCCATTCTATGCGAATAAAGGAGACTCCGCCCAAATTCGTCTCCAAATTTAAGTGATACAGACTCCAAAGTTAGGAGATCATTAGCGAAGTTTGCCATCTAGAGACTGAAGATGGTATTGCAGGCTTCAAACCCATATACAGTGGTCCCCCGCCTGTTCGTGGTTCATATACTGCAGTCCCACTATATCGCGGGACCGCAGTATATAAAAAAGGCCCCCTGGGGTAAGGGGGGAAGGCCTGTTTCAGGCCTCCTATACTTACCCCAGGACTGGTGCTGCCCCCAAACAGGCCTGTGAAGTCCTTCCCGGGTCTTCTGGAGGTCCAAAAATGGCTTCCCTGCGAATTGGAAGTGACTTCGGGTTTGCAGAAAATAATTTCTAAGGCCTCCGAGGACCTTTCTAGGGTGTCAGAAGCCTCAGAAATGATTTTCGGTGATCTGGAAATGACTTCCGGTTTGCAGGGAGGCCCTTTGGGGGCCTCCAGGAGACCTGGGAAGGCCCTCGCAGGCCCGTTTGGGGCAGCCCCAGGCTTGGGGGTAAGTAGAAGGGCCACCAGCTAGGGCTCCCAGGCCGGACCCAATCTGCATCCGCATATTGCGGATTTTCAATTATCGCGGGTTGGTTCAGGTCCCTAACCCTGCAATAGGCGGGGGTCACTGTATACATTTAAAATGATTTAAATAATATATATGTTAAAACCAAGGCATATGTTCTATAGCTCCCTATAGCAGGCATGCCTGGTTTCAAATATTGTACCTAGATTTCATGGCTTGGACTTCTATCAAACAAATAGACATGCTCTTTTATTATTTTTAGATTGCAACTGATTGCTTCATGTCATATTGTATCTTTGTACCTGCCCACCAATAATAAAAACAGCTTTTGTTACAAGGTTTCCTACACCATATACTGTAATCACATTATACATTTTACATAGCCCCTCTAATTCAACCTCCTTCGACCTGGTGCTCCACAAATGTGTTGCAGCACCCCCAAATTAGAATGATGGGACCTTTAAGCAGAACACTTTTTAAAGTTAGAGAAAGCTCTTCTAATTGCGCCATGCAAACATGGCACTTGGGATTTGAACCGCTGACTTTGCAGCTGACAGTTTCAGCGCTCTAGCCCGCTGAGCCACCACACCCCACACTAATATATACACAAGCACTAAAATATACACTATTAATTGGTTACAATTAATACACTATTAAAATATACACTGAGTTGCTTGTAGAGATAGGAAAAGTCAATTTTCTGGACAACTCTCCAAATATTTCAGGCAGCATGGAGGATCTTGGGAGGTACAGTTCAAGAACATCATTATCCCACTCTTTCTGTGACTTGGAATTAATCGCTAAGTCATATTATGATTGCCATGCAGCAAGGGATTTTTGCAATGTAAAGACTTTACTTCTGTGGTTATAGAAGGTGTAGAGCTCCATCCCTTCAGTCTGCTTGTAGCATTCTGGTGGCACTCTCGGGTTGCCTCTTCATCACTGAAACATGGGAGCCAGAATGGAGAAAACAGCGGCGTGTGCTTGCCAAAGACAAATGTTCTGATTCTGAACATACCCTGAAATCCACCTTTTCCAACCCTTCAAGTACAAATAAAGCACCTAACGATGGTCCAATTGGGATGAATGCATGATTGAGAGATGTTGGCTCTGGACAGTTGCTGCCAAGTTGGGGGGGGGGGTGATCCTAAAGCATAATTTAACACCATCTAGAACATTTCCTTTTAAAAATCTCTTTCCCACTACATCCTGAGGCAAATTCGGGTTTACTCCTGCAGGTCCATTCAGCTTGGAGATGGTGGCCAGCCCTGGCCCTCCTCTGCAACCCATGTCAGTCTGTAAAAGTAGTTTGATCTCTGCTTGTTTTTCTAAAAATTTTCAGATCTACATGGGGGAAGAGGGGGGGGTAGCTAAAAACAGATGAAAAGTAACTGGTGCCAAAATCAGCCCTACATCTCGACATAATTCATGTGCCACAGAGGATTCACCCTGTTCAGAGTTTTCCATATTTGAGATTATTAGGGGGAAGAAAAGCATCCAGATTCATCCTCAGGTTTGAGGTGTTGGGAGGGCAGGTGAAGCTATTGAGCAGAGAGTGCATAAAGGATGCACACACCCCATCCGAGCTTAGAAAAGTTACTTTTTTGGACCCTCACCCTCACTGGTCATGCTCACTGAAGCATGGAAGCCCTTCCATAACAGTAACATTTCCTAGTTCTGATTGACTTTTTAAAATAAAGTTTTGTAGGTTGTTTTTTTTTTTTATTATTCCTTTTCAAGAAGGAGCGTGCTATCGACATCCATTCTTGGAGCAGACATTGAAATGCAGAATTCATCTTCCTTTGCAACGCCATTATTGGCAGGGAAACGAGCAGCGCAGGACCCCTGGGGGGGACAAAAAAAAATGTTCCAGGGTTGTATCAGTAACGGAAAGTGGTTTTCCTGAAATCTTACGCTCGGAGAGGTGCAAAGGAGGCTTGTGTTCTGGGTCGCTCAAAATGCGAACGCTGCAGAATCCGAAGTGGTAATGGAAGGAGATGAAAAGTGAGAACTAACGGGGGAGAGAAGTTAGCTCAAGAGATGAATAATGAACTGAGAAGTCCCTGGCTCAAATTGGCTTTCGCCGCGAATCTATTGAGTAGGAAGACCTCAGTTAAAATCCCTGCTCTGCTACAGGCACTCCCTCTGGGGGGTGGGGTGGGTGGGAGAACCTCTCCTTTAAATATCTCCCACTGCAAGCGGATGTCTCCATCCAGTATGGGGAGGGGGCAGCTGGCAGGGATGAGTGACAGGCTGAGACGGTGGGTAGAAGGGGCCGTCGGCAGCTTGAAATTTGAAAACGGGCCACATTTGGCCCCCGGGCCTGACTTTGGACATGCCTGATCTAGGGGTTGTAATCCAAGAACATGTGGGGATCCACAGCTAGGAACTACTGTCTTTTAAAAGTAACTTTTCCATCTCTTGAGGTGGATGCATTTAATTTGTTTTTTCTTTGAGTCACGTGCCCTACACATTGAAGAGCAGTTTGGTAAAGAAACAGCTTCATCGTTTAAATTTTATTAGATCCATAGATTTTGAGGGTTGAAATGGAGGCAATGGAATAACGGAGTCCCTTTTATTCAAACCAGGCACATTCCCTCTAGTTAATATTGTATCAAACCCATTAAAGCCTTTATTAGTCTCTTTGCACCGACATTGCTTTAAAATGCCACATTTGTTAAAGCCTTAATTGCCACACTAATTTTAAAGGTGACCTCGGGGAAGCTCTAAACATTCAAGGAAGGCGAGCAAACTATGTCATTCTTGAATAATAAAATAGTGGAAGTCATTGGCAGTGAGTGACCTTCTGGAGAAAAGTGTTTCGATTCAACTAGGAAGAAATAACGTGAGATGAACAACTAGAAGTCCACTTTAAACCAGGGGAGGAAAGTCACCCCGTACAGCGCTCCTACCTGACCACCGATGACTGTAAAACACAACCTACCACCTGGGCCTTATCTTAGAGACAAGCCTTTTTAAACGCATCAGTAGGAGAGCTTTGGCATCCCAGATGTTTTAGCCTTAACTAGCACGGCCTGAAGTAAGCAATTATGGCAGGCATACTCAAACTTCGGCCCTCCAGATGTTTTGGACCACAACTCCCACAGTCCTTTGCCATTTGAAATACAGGCTTGGAATTCTGGGAGCTGTGGTCCAAAACATCAGGAGGGCCGGAGTTTGGGTATGCCTGGATTATGGAAACTGTGTCGGTTTTAAGTCTTGGGTTCATGATTTCTGGTTCCTGTTCCAGAGCTAATCATTGTTTTGTATCTCTGCCCAAAGTCACTACTTTTGAAATTTCGTAAACACCTTTTCGTAAACGCCAAATCCAGTTGTTGTTCTCCAGAAGAGGTTTAGCAACCCTCTTTTGAGGTTTAGCAATACTCTTTTTTAAACGGTTTTCAGAGGTTAAGCATCCGGGTCCATGAAAGTTTCCTTTTCTCTCTGGTGCATGGCATTGTAGGCGCAGAGTGTCAAATATCAAAATGCAATATAGTGCGGACACAGCTGTCTCAAATCCTGTGGCAGCTGAGTTCATAGCTTTGAATAGGGTCTTGGGGGGGGGCTATAACTCCCAGAATTATCCAGAAGTGCTTGGAGATGCTGGGACTTGTAGTACATACACTAGCCCTTTCAAGCTCTGCTTTAAATATATTTTGAGCATTTATTCAATAATGTGTGCAGCCATTTTGCTTTAAATCAGTGGGAAGACTGAGGGAAAAAAACCCTGGCTTTTGAATCACAGTTGCCTCTCCAACCCACCAGAAAACTCTTTGCGCTAGTTTTACTCTCTAATCTATTCTCTAAATCCATTTCTGTTGACCACGACGACCAATATAAAAATTACTGGGTACTCAAGGGTGCTGTGATCGGCTGGCTGGGAATCTGCCAAAGCTAGGAGCGTTTTAAAGGAAGTGAAAATAGAACAAATGATCATTTCAGGCAACTGCCTTTCACAGCTGATAAATCACCCTGATTTAAAGGACCTGTTTTTTAACAACTGTTGACAGCTCTCTAATTACCATTGTTGCTACAGAAGCATTGCAAATCTTATTTACTTGGAAGTACATACAGTATATATATTGCCAGTCTGGCACATTACCCTTCCATATTTCAGTGGCACTAGCATTTGCATCTCCCATAACCATGGAACCTGTTAAAATTCATTTTCATTATCCCCCTTTCCCTCGTCTCTTTAAGCTATAATTGACGGCCTTTCCAGCCACAAGTCAGTTCAAGGTGAGTTATCTCTGTTGCATAACCCTTTGCATACAATACCTGTGATGGTAATGGTCCACACACACACACACACACACACACACACACACACACACACACACACACACACACACACACACACACACACACACACACACACACACACACACACACACACACAGTATTTCCCCATGTAAAAGACTATATTTTTGTCTAAAATTGTTAAACTAAAAATTGAGCCAAGGAGAGGGCCATGCAGTTGCAAAACGTTTAATTTCGGGTTAGGAAAGTGAGGGTCATTTTATACATGGGCCATCTTATAGAGGGAAAAATATGGTAGCTAAGAAAATGGAAATTTTGCAGCATCCTCACCCACCTCTGTTTTTCTGGGCAATCCACATTGAAAGTCCTACTGAATCAGCACCCTTAATCCAAAAGCCACTTAATATTCACAACAGTGGTTCATTGGTAGTGAGCTTGCCAATGGTGGCCCGGCCTTGCCGTTGGTATTAACATGACCAGAGATGTTTAATGAGCCACTACGGTTACATTGCAGTAGACATGAACCCGTATGTTTTGAAAGCAAAATAGAAGGGTGCCCAAAACTCCAGGACATCTCCAAATGCCTAACGCTGGTTACAAAATGAGGGGCACCACAATTCCATTAGGGAAAAAAATTAGAAGTTAGTTAAGGTAAGGGTCTCATTTGATGAAAATCTCAAAGCCAACCCTCAGTGGCTTACATTCTAAAGCTGGCCAGGAGAGGAGATTCCATTCATGCAGGGGTTTCCACCAACATCTTGGTTCAAAAGGAGGGCACAATTCATCTGGAATTTCTCCGGTGCGAACTGTGCCGGAATGAATGGGAACTGGCCCCATAATTTTAGTGGGGTTTGTGTAGAAGACAACTTGAGGTCACCATGCCCTCTGAGCAGCCCTGTTTAAAGTGTTCCCCTGGTCCAACACATTCTTTAAAAGCTGTGACGTTCCAAATCACCAGAAAAAGGGGGACAGAAAAAGGAACTTCTGCAAACCATTTTCTTACTGTACAGACTAGTCTCCTTCTCCTGTATATTCTAAAGATATAACCTTACATTTGGCAAGTGTTTCTTGTGCTATTTTATCACGGGGTCTGTTTATAAAAATATATATTAAAACATTTTAAAAACGCAGGATGCCTGGTTTGTTTCTGAACCTTTGTCATCACAGGTAAATGATAATGATGATGACGACGAAGATGATGATTTCCGTGTTCCAGGTTCCAAAATGTCCAACCAATGCAGCACTGCCTTGCAAGTCATGGCCAATGCCTATCTGTAAGCCACTTCCATTCAGAAAAAATCCCACAGCTTTGCAATGGAAAATCTGCCTGGTTGAGCCATTACATGTTACAACTGTATACATGCTTTGCACATTATTGCCTACAGACGATTTTGCAATCAAGGACCTGCTTTTATTTATTTACAGTGGACCCTTGTATAGCAGTTCGTTTAACAGAAAATCTGCTTAAAAGAAAAAAAAATCCGGGGACAGGGTAAAATCGCTTAACAGAATCGCCTATGGGGCAAATCCATACAACAGAAAAACGTTCACCATTAGGGATTAATCCGTTTTCAATGCATTCCTACTGGAAATTTGTGTAAAGGAAAATTTATTTAACAGAATTTCATTTGGAACGAATTAATTCTTTTATATAACGTACCACTCGTTCCAAATTCTGTTAAGGAAATTTCCTTCGTACAAATTTCCCATAGGAATGAATATATAAATGAACATTCCCAGGAGGAGGGGTGCACTATTGCTTATGCTTTTATTGAAAAAAAAAACATTCTATCTATCTATCTATCTATCATCAATTCCTATCTACCTATCTATCCCATCCTTCCTTATCTATCTATCTATCTATCTATCTATCTACCTATCTATCCCATCCTTCCTTATCTATCTATCTATCTATCTATCTATCTATCTATCTATCTATCTATCTATCTATCTATCTATCTATCTATCTATCTATCTATCTATCTATCCCATCCTTCCTTATCTATCTATCTACCTATCCCATCCTTCCTTATCTATCTATCTATCTATCTATCTATCTATCTATCTATCTATCTATCTATCTATCTTCCTATCTGTCTATCTATTCCTCCTTATGTGTCTATCTATCCCTTCCATCACTCACTCTCTCTCTCTCTCTCTATCTATCTATCCCTTCCTCCCTTTCTTATCTATCTATCTTATTCCTTCCCTATCTGTCTATCTGTCTGTCTGTCTGTCTGTCTGTCTGATTTTATGTTTATTTTGATCCACCCAGCCGCCCAGCCCGTTGTATGAAAATGCCCTTTCCCTCTCCCAGGGCCGTGGGGCAAAACAGGCAAGGAAACCAACGGGCACCGTCGACTGTGGGGGCCAACGGGAGGCGCAGCCTAAAAATCTCTCTCTCTCTCTCTCTCTGTGTGTGTGTTTTGAAACTGCCCATGGGACTACAATACCCAGAAGTCCCCGGGGCAGGCCCCGCGAAGCAGCCGCAGCCGCAGCCCCGCCGCCGCCGGGAAGGAGGGGGCCCTCGAGAGGAGGAGGAGGAAGAGGAGGAGGAAGAGGAGGAGGAAGGCCGAGGGCCGGCCAGGAACCGGGGCTGCCCGCTTCTTGCCTCCCCCACTGGCTCCCCCCCCCGACCCTCCCCCCCCCCCAAAATGTCCGCCGCCGGGCCCCGCCGGGCCAGGTGAGCCGCCGCCGCCGCCGCCGCCATTTCCTCCAGGCCGCCCGAAGGAAGGAAGGAAGGAAGGAAGGAAGGAAAGGTGGAGGTGGGGGGTGCACCTAATAGAGGGCGTGATCTATCTATCTATCTATCTATCTATCTATCTATCTATCTATCTATCTATCTATCTATCTATCTATCTATCTATCTATCTATAATCATTGGAGAGAATTTCATAGTACTTTTCTATGCTGGTCATCTGGAGAGGTCCATATGTGCAAACACCTGTTCAGACACCTGAAGGAATATTTTAAACAATAAATAATAATAATCTATCTATATCTATTCCTTATGTATCTGATCTATCTATCCCTTGCTTCCTTCCTTATCTATCTATCTATCTATCTATCTATCTATCTATCTATCTATCTATCTATCTATCTATCTATCTATCTATCTATCTATCTATCTATCTATCTCTTCCTTTCTTCCTTTCCTTATTCCTATCTTATATTTATCTCTCTCTATCCCTTCTTCCCATCCCTTCCTCCTTCCTTCCTGTCTTATTATATCTTTATCTATGAATCTGTCTATCTATCCCTTCCTTCCGTCCTTCCTTCATCTTATCTTTTCTTTCTCTCTCTCCTTCCCTCCCTCCCTCCTATCTATCTATCTATCTATCTATCTATCTATCTATCTATCTATCTATCTATCTATCTATCTATCTATCTATCTATCTATCTATCTATAATCATTGGAGAGAATTTCATAGTACTTTTCTATGCTGGTCATCTGGAGAGGTCCATATGTGCAAACACCTGTTCAGACACCTGAAGGAATATTTTAAACAATAAATAATAATAATCTATCTATATCTATTCCTTATGTATCTGATCTATCTATCCCTTGCTTCCTTCCTTATCTATCTATCTATCTATCTATCTATCTATCTATCTATCTATCTATCTATCTATCTATCTATCTATCTATCTATCTATCTCTTCCTTTCTTCCTTTCCTTATTCCTATCTTATCTTTATCTCTCTCCATCCCTTCTTCCCATCCCTTCCTCCTTCCTTCCTGTCTTATTATATCTTTATCTATGAATCTGTCTATCTATCCCTTCCTTCCGTCCTTCCTTCATCTTATCTTTTCTTTCTCTCTCTCCTTCCCTCCCTCCCTCCTATCTATCTATCTATCTATCTATCTATCTATCTATCTATCTATCTATCTATCTATCTATCTATCTATCTATCTATCTATCTATCTATCTATAATCATTGGAGAGAATTTCATAGTACTTTTCTATGCTGGTCATCTGGAGAGGTCCATATGTGCAAACACCTGTTCAGACACCTGAAGGAATATTTTAAACAATAAATAATAATAATCTATCTATATCTATTCCTTATGTATCTGATCTATCTATCCCTTGCTTCCTTCCTTATCTATCTATCTATCTATCTATCTATCTATCTATCTATCTATCTATCTATCTATCTATCTATCTATCTATCTCTTCCTTTCTTCCTTTCCTTATTCCTATCTTATCTTTATCTCTCTCCATCCCTTCTTCCCATCCCTTCCTCCTTCCTTCCTGTCTTATTATATCTTTATCTATGAATCTGTCTATCTATCCCTTCCTTCCGTCCTTCCTTCATCTTATCTTTTCTTTCTCTCTCTCCTTCCCTCCCTCCCTCCTATCTATCTATCTATCTATCTATCTATCTATCTATCTATCTATCTATCTATCTATCTATCTATCTATCTATCTATCTATCTATCTATCTATCTATCTATCTGCTCTACTGTATATATAAAACCGTCAAAACCTGGCTGTTCAGGGATGCCTTTGGCAACCACTAGGATTGAACCAAGTCCTATTTTATTTTATTTTTGCCTAGTTTTATGCCACTTGCCTAATACCTTTTATTTTTAATCTGATGTTCTGTTTTTAACTTTTTTTGTGTGAACCCCCCAGAGTTCCCTTTCGGAAATGGGAGTGGTATATAAATGTAATAAATAAGCAAATAAATAAAATAAATATACTGTATATATCTATATCTCTCTGTATCTATCTGCCTAGCTATATCTACTGTACATTATACTGTATCTATATATAGATATACACACACATATGTTTATCTGTACAGTGGACCCTTGTATAACAAACAGCTGGTATAACATAATCTTTGTACAACATAAAAAAAATCCCGGAGATATAGGGGGAATTTGCTCAACAGAATCACCTATGGAGCGAATCCGGACAACATAAAAATGGGATCACTCCATTTTCAATGCGCTCCTATGGGAAATTTGTATAAAGGAAAATTTGCCGAACAGAATTTCATTTGGAACGAATTAATTCCTTTATACAAGGTACCACTGTATATCTATATATAGATATATATACACACACATATGTTTATCTATACTCCATTTTCAATGCGCTCCTATGGGAAATTTGTATAAAGGAAAATTTGCCGAACAGAATTTCATTTGGAACGAATTAATTCCTTTATACAAGGTACCACTGTATATCTATATATAGATATATATACACACACATATGTTTATCTATACTGTATATCTATCTATACCTAGTTATATCTATATCTAGCTATATCTATATATCTATATCTATAGCTGTAGATACACACACATATGTATATATTGTAGATAGATAGATAGATAGATACTGTATATATAGATACACACACACACACACACACATATACTGTACAATACACACACATTTATTTATTTATTTATTTTTGCATTTATACCCCGCTTATCTTCAGACGAACTCTAACTCTATCTATCTATCTATCTATCTATCTATCTATCTATCTATCTATCTATCTATCTATCTATCTATCTATCATTGTTTCTTTATTTTTAGTGCAGAGGGTTTTCATTTTCCTCTGGAGGAGGAGGAAGAGGAGCGCCAGAGTGCCACTGGGCATGGGCAGAGAGCCTCCCCTCTCTCCCCCAGCCTGGTTCCCCTCAGAGGGCCACGAAGCCCCAGAGCCCCCCTCCTCCCCCCAAAAAAACAAAGGGGGTGGGGGACCCTAACTTTTCCCTCCCTTGGGACCAGAGGGTTGGCTTAGTGGATGCATCCTTTTGTGTGCCAAGAACCTGAACTGAACTATCCCCTTTCTCCCTATCAGTAGTAGTAGTAGTAGTAGTAGTAGTAGTAGTAGTAGTAGTAGTAGTAGTAGTAGTAGTAGTAGTAGTAGTAGTAATAATAATAATAATAGCTTGACTAGTGATTGGTAATATAAAATCCAGCATAGATAGCTGTGTGGTTAAATAATAATAATAATAATAATAATAATAATAATAATAATAATAATAATAATAATAATAATAATAATAATAATAATAATAATAATAATACCAGTTAATGTTTTTAAAATTTTGATTGACTGTATTTGGTGTTTTTAACAGTAACAACTGAGGGGAAAAGTGGAGCAGTTGAAATTGGGAAGAGTTCCACAGAGCGTAAAAAAAAATGGTGCATGCCTTAGAGGAATAGTTTTGTGCATGCACACAGAAAGGAGCCCTGCACAGCAGGGATGGAAATTAGCCGGCACGTGGGCCCTGAGTTCCTTGCTGTTTTGTTGTGGTGTCGCTTCCAGAATCCAGTGGCTTCTGGGAACTTGAGGTGGTGGTGGTGGGGATCCCTGTTTCAGAGTCATCTTGCAATATTTATATGCTGAGCGTTGTGTTTTCTTCCCGACCAGTTCTTCCTCGTAACCAAGCGCATTTCTGAGCTTCTTCCACCAGACGCTTCCCTGCAAACTGCGAGTTTTCACCAAGGGTTGACTTGAAGAAGCGAGCGGGAAAAGGAGAAGTCTTTCCAGAGGCCAAGAAAGTGGGCAGAGCTCATTGGATAAACTTGAAATGCAGATTTGGAGTTACCGGGGCTGGCAGTGATCACAACATCTGCTTGATGTCCTTAAGTTTCGGCTTTTATTGGCGTTATAAATGACAAGATGCCAAATTCCCTGGCCAAAAGCTCTTCTGTTGCGCTCGGTTGTACAGACGCGGACTTAATTTTGTAATGGTGTGTCTCCGGGTGTAGCAGGTGCAAACCCTTGGCCTGTGGGGAGGGGGCTGGCGACGGCAAGAACCCCCTTGGAAGCCTGCCATGGAGAAGATGGCAAGGGTGACCACTGCCCTCGGTGGCAATACCATCACTGGGCGAACCATGTTCTGCCACCTGGACGCTCCGGCCAACGCCATCAGCGTGTGCCGCGATGCTGCCCAGGTGGTGGTCGCCGGGCGCAACATTTTTAAGATCTACGCCATCGAAGAGGACCAGTTTGTGGAGAAGCTGAACCTGCGCGTTGGGCGCAAGCCCTCCTTAAATTTCAGCTGCGCCGACGTGGTGTGGCACCAGATGGACGAGAACCTGCTGGCCACGGCGGCCACCAACGGCGTGGTCGTGACCTGGAACCTTGGCAAGCCGTCGCGTAACAAACAGGACCAGCTTTTCACGGAACACAAGCGCACCGTCAACAAAGTGTGTTTCCACCCCACCGAGGTGCATATGCTTCTCAGCGGCTCCCAAGATGGCTACATGAAATGTTTTGACTTGCGCAAGAAAGATTCGGTCAGCACATTCTCAGGTAAGGGACTTGTTTCCTGGCTTGTTAGAGCCGCTCCTCCTTTTAAAAAAGACCGAACATTGATTGATTGATTGATTGATTGATTGATTGATTGATTGATTATTTATTTATTTATTTATTTATTTATTTATTTATTTATTTATTTAGCTTTTATGCCGCCCACTACCCAAAGGTCTCTGGGCGGCTCACCATCAAAATAAACAATTAAAACATCAAAATTACAATACAATTAAAACAATAAAAACAAAAATACAATAAATACAATACATTAAAAGACAACACTAAAATTGCCATCAGAACCCACAATAATCAGTTTAAAAAACTTCTGGAACAGGAAGGTTTTTACCTGGCGCCGAAATATTATCAACGTCGGCACCAGGCGGGTATCACTTGGGAGGGCGTTCCATAGCGTTCCATAGATTACACAAGTACTGCTGAGTCAAAGGCTGCTGCCCTTTCCCTCTGTCTCCACTTCAGAGCTTTTTCGTTCCCTTAACCCGGAGGTAAAAAAACCACTGTGGTGCAGGTTTAATTTAAAATTTAAAAACAGGGTTATGTTTCCAACAGTTAGAGTATATTTTAGGAGGAGCGTGAATAAAATTGATTTTAGAAAAAACAGATTTTGAGAATGTAATTTTTGAAAAGTCAGCATTTGCTATAAAAATTTGTTCTAAAAAGAAATATGTAGGCATTAAAGTCTACATACCATTTCAGTCATGCAGCATAGTAACATAATAAGCCACCTTGGGCCCTTTTAAGAAGAAAGGTGGGGTACAAATACTTTGCATAAATAAAATAAATAAGATGGAATCTAGACTTACTGTGAGTGTTTTGCATCTTAGTGCTTCTTCTTTGCTCGCCCGTGTTACATTCCTGCCCTATGGGATAATTCAGGAATGGTTTCTTGAGTGCATCGTCTGAACTGGAAGCCCTTCGTTTGTACGTTTGAGATGCCAACCAAGGAGTGCTAAATAGGATACGAGCTCACCGTGTCTGTGACCGTCGCTTTCAGGTCAGTCGGAAAGTGTGCGTGACGTCCAGTTCAGCATCCGGGATTACTTTACCTTCGCTGCGACCTTCGAGAATGGTAACGTCCAGCTATGGGACATTCGCCGGCCAGACCGCTATGAGAGGATGTTTACCGCGCACAACGGGCCCGTTTTCTGTTGCGACTGGCATCCCGAGGACAGGTATGGGCAGAGTCAGTGACATTCTGCACTAGCCGTCTGTTCTTTCTCTCCTAATATTTTCATCTGTATATTTTTTTACCCTTTGGTTCTGCATTCTTTACGTTGACTGGGCACCTTCTAACTTAATTGGGAAAGAACCTCTTACCGTTCAGCCTTCTAAACACTTTCATGTATGGATTTCTTTTTTTTGAGAAATGTATAAGGGGTGTGGTGGACTAAAGCTTCTGAAAACTGTCAGCTGCAAAGTTGGCAGATCAGAGGTTCGAATCCCAGGTGCCACGCAGCAGAGCGAGCTCCCGCTGATACTCCCAGTTCCTGCCAACCTAGCAGTTTGAAAGCATGCAAATGCAAGTAGATAAATCGGTACCGCCATTAAAAGCGGGAAGGTAAAACAGTGTTTTCTTGCAGCCATGCTGGCCACATGGCCATGGACTTGCACAACACTGGCTCTTCGGCTTGAATACAGAGATGAGCACCGCCCCTAGAGTCGGACACGGCTAGCACACATGTGCGGGGGAAACCTTTACCCTTTTTAAATATATATTCTTATACAAAAAATCAACACAGGTGTTGGTGGTTTACTCGGTGACATGGGATTTTCATCCATTTGAATACATTTTGGGCTGAAGACTTTAGAATTGACTATTTGGAATAGAGATAAACTCAGTAAATGGGAGGAGGAGGCATGCAAAGCAAAAATGTTTGCTTTTGCCCGTCTGCATCCATGGTTTGCGGAAGCCTTCTCGGCGTTCTAACTCTTCCAAGCGGAACGGTCCGCTAGTATCGCGTGCCTTTTGGTGGGTCGTTGCTGAACTGCTGTCTTGTGTCCTTGACGCTTCTTCTCTCTGCCCCTTTTCCCACCAGGGGCTGGTTGGCAACCGGAGGCCGAGACAAAATGGTGAAAGTCTGGGACATGAACACCAACCGGGCCAAAGAGATCTACTGCGTACAGACCATCGCCTCCGTGGCCAGGGTCAAGTGGCGCCCAGAATGCAAGCACCACATCGCCACGTGCTCTATGATGGTGGACCACAACATCTACGTGTGGGACATCCGTCGCCCGTTCATCCCGTCGGCCATGTTTGAAGAGCACAAGGACGTCACCACGGGGATTGTGTGGCGTCACCTCCACGACCCGTACTTCCTCCTCTCCGGCTCCAAGGACAGCACGCTCTACCAGCATATCTTCAAGGACGCCAGCCTGCCGATCGAGCGGGCCAATCCCGAAGGGCTTTGTTACAGCCTTTTCGGGGACCTGGCCTTCGCCGCCAAGGAGAGCCTCATCTCCTCCGACTCCAACCGGAAGCCGTACGTCGGGGACCGGCGGCATCCCATTTTTTTCAAGCGCAAGCTGGACCCCACGGAGCAGTTTGAGTTCATCTCCTCTTCCAGCGCCCTGAGCGTCTTCGAAGCGGACGCCGAGGGCGACGCGGGCAGCATGGGCTGGTTCGTGCAAACGGCGAAGCGGTATGCGCTGGCGGGGAGGCCCCTGGCGGAGCTGTGTGACCACAACGCCAAAGTCGCCAGGGAGCTGAAGCGCAACCAGGTGAATGTGCCCGCCGTTCAAGCACTTTGGTGGAATCACACCCTTTCACCGGGGGTGGGGGGAGGGGGCGGAGATGCCAATAAGGGGAGGGTATAACTCTCACCTGGTTACCAGCGGGCATCTAGGAAGAGGGTCCTGTGTTGCCAGGTTTGAATCCTGACTCAGAGCTTATATATTCCTGCCTGTTATGGGTGGAGGCAGTTCTTGACATTAAAACAGGAGTTTTGAGTTCGGCGATGGATCCAAATGTAGCAATACTCTGGGGCTGAGATGTTGCAGAAACCAGGGGCAGCTGGGTGCTGGGGTAATGGGAAAGCGCTTTGAAGAACCTCTCTCTCTCTCTCTCTCTCTCTCTCTCTCTCTTTTGAAGGGTTCAAAAGTAGCCTGCCGGCCATCAATAAAAAAAGCGAGGGGATAAGTTCTCCACCCCTCCCTCCCCCATCCCAAGGACCACCACTGCCCCAGCAAAGTTCTGGGTCTGCCAGCCCACTGTCTCAGCCGAGCAGGGCAGTTTAAGGGCTTTGGCGTGGTCCCCTGTCCCCCCCCCGCCACAAACACACACACACTGGCCAGATGATCGAGCAGGTGCAAGGGAAGTGTGTGCATGGTCAGCCTTCCCATAGGAATGCATTGAAAATCAATCAATTCCAGAGGGAACGGATTTCAGTGCATGCCTACGGGAAACCGCTGCTCTACTTACAATTTTTTTTTACTTACGAGCACGTGCTTGGAATGGATAAATTTCGTAAGTAGAGGTTTTAGTGTAGTAGCCCTCAGGCACTTTGGGCCAGAAAAAGTAGACCTCGGCCTGTTCAAAGTTGGACAGCCCTGGCATAGCTGATTAGCTCGTTGCTTTGTGGCGCAGCAATGAATTCCCCAAATATAGTTTAAAGAGGCGTTGCATGGGAGGTCTACTTTATTATGCATTACTACGTGTATTGGTACCTACGCACATTGCTCTTAATTGGTAAGCTTTAGCTTTGTGATCAGAGACAGTTCTCTCATTGGCCAACTTAACTAGTCACGGTAGAAGACAATGAGATCACTTTTTGGCAAGCTTTACCGGTAACAGGAGAAGGCAAAGAAATCTCGCTTAACTAAGGAATCATGACGTAAGAGAGAGGGAGGGTTAGAGGGCTGGCACAATCTTGTCTGCTGTTGTCAGGAACTCAGACTTTGGCCACCAGATGCCGTTGCTTCTGAAATGGCAAAATGGCTCTGGTTATGCCAACCCAAAAGCTTAATCCCACAGCCAAGCTTAGAACCTGTAACGTCCGGTTGCAGAAAGTCTGTACTTATCAAGCAGGCAAGAAGAGCCATGTAAGCATCAACATTACAGTATCTTCCAGATATTAGGAGCTTGCTTGAGTCGGGGAATGTTTCTTCTGTGGTGCTCATAGACGACCTCGGGACCCGTGTCCCGCTAAGCTGCGTCTAAGCTCCGGAATCCCACTCGGAGAGGGTTAGGAGTTTTCCGGTCAGATGGAGGTAGAAGCCTTCTCCCCTGAGAAGAGGAGATGCTGTCTATTCTAACTAAACTTCTCCAGTACATCTGCTTTCTGTTTTGGTCGCTAGAAAGCATACCCAGTGGTTATTCACCCATTGTATTCGGTTCTGTTCTCTTTTTCGCCAGGTGGCTCAAACCTGGACCATGCTTCGCGTCATTTACTCCAGCCCCAGCACTGTGCCCACTGCAAATTTAAATCACAGCATAGGAAAGACCAGCTCCAACCTTCCACTCATGAACAGGTAAAAAACAAAAGAGGCGTCGGAACTCTGGAGTTTGATGCGATTATAAGATGGTTAATAAAATGTAAATTGTTGGCTCGCTGAGGCTACAGGTAAATCAGTGGTTCTCCACCGGTGGGTTTCCCAGATGTTCCTGGACTGCCACTCCCAGAAGTCTTCATCACTAGCTGAACTGGCCAGGATTTCTGGGAGTGGCAGTCCAGGAACATCTGGGGACCCACCGGTGGAGAAACCACTGAGGCAAACAGAAGAATCGAGGCATCAGGGTTCTATTTGTTCAAGCATTATTTTGGAATCATCTCTTCTTGTTGATGGCCCCCAACTACAAATGTTTTCATTTTTCTTAACACTAGATACGTTTGCAATTTTAGCTGGGTAACTTAGATGTTGTAAAATACAGCAATGAGGGACGAGTAAAATCTTCCTTCCTGCTGACAAAGCGCTAGAGATGAGGAGAGTTGAATATGAAAGGATGCGGGGCTTGTTTCTTTTTTTAAACACGTCTGCTTGGTTACCAGAAAGCATAAGCGGTGGGGACATGGCTGAGAAGAAGCGGAAGGGAATCTGGGAGCAGGAATACGTACAGTGATACCTTGTATAAAGGAAATAATTCATTCCAAATGAAATGTTAAAGCAATTTTTCCTTTATACAAATTCCCATAGGAATTGATTGAAAATGGAGTAATCCCATTTTTATGTTGTACGGATTTTCCCCATAGGCGATTATGTGAAGCAAATTTCTCCTATCTCCGGAATTGTTTATGTTGTACAGATTTTATGTTATACAAGCTGTTTGTTATACAAGGGTCCACTGTACTTGGAAGCACTGATCCAGGGTGTGTGTTTTGCCTCCCAGCTTTAACTTGAAAGACATTCCCTCTGGGATAGGCAGCGAGTCGAGGCTGGAACGGAACAAGGGAGAAGGCCGCCCTGAAAACATCCTCATGGATTCCTCCTCTACCTTGATGAACAATGACGGTGAGAAGGGGCGTGAAGAAGGGGCAGGCCCCTCAGGTGCACCGTCCTGCACTTATGTGCATGTACAGGGAGCACCCCTCTAGCCCCTGTAAGAAATTCTGGTCACCGCATCTCAAGAAAGACATTGTGGAACTGGAAAAGGTGCAGAAGAGAGCGACTAAAATGATTACTGGGCTGGGGGACCTCCCTTATGAGGAAAGGCTAAAACATTTGGGGCTCTTTAGTCTGGAAAAAAGGCGCCTGAGGGGGGATATGATTGAGATGTACAAAATAAATGCAGGGCATGAGTAGAGTGGATAGAGGGATGCTCTTCTCTCTCACACAAAATACCAGAACTAGAGGACATCCACTCAAATTGAGGGTTAGGAGAGGGAGAACTTACCCAGCGTGTTGTTAGTCTGTGGAAATCCCTGCCACAGGATGTGGTGATGGCATCTGGCCTGGATGCCTTCAAAAGGGGATTGGACAGATTCCTGGAGGAAAAGTCCATCACAGGTTACAAACCATGATGGAGATGTGTAATCTCCAGGCTTAAAACCGGGGTCCTTCAAGGGCCAGATGCAGGGGAGTGGCATCAGGAGACAGGATATCTAGCCTCGTGCGCTCCCAGAGGCATCTGGTGGGGCCCCTATGAGATACAGGAAGCTGGACTAGATGGGCCTTTGGCCTGATCCAGCATGGCTCTTCTGATGTTCTTTCTCTGCCTCCCTCTTTCCCTTTCGGGTGTCTAGAGAACGAGGAGACGGAAGGCAGCGATGTACCTGCAGACTATCTCCTTGGCGATGTGGAAGGAGATGAGGACGACCTCTACATGATGGACCACGAGAACCAACACAGTGAGTGTGTTCTCCAGTTGGTCCCCTTTTTTTTCACGCCTTTTCTGTGACGGGTTGAGTTGCTAGGCTTTCTCCCCCCTGACTTTTGCCTTCACGGATCGGTGTCTTTCGACAGCTGAGGAGCAAGAGTACATCTTACCCCAGGAGGCTTTCCCGCTGCGTCACGAGATCGTGGACAACCCTTCCGCGCTGGACCACCTCCAGGACAAAGCGGACTCCCCCCACGTCAGCGGCAACGAGGCCGAGACGGTCTCCCTGACGCCGGTGGAGTCTTTCTCCCTCATCTCCATCTCCCATTCGCTCTACGAGAACCGCCTGCCGGCCGACTTCTTCAACCCCGTCGTCCGAAACATGTTGCTCTTCTACGCCGAGCAGGGGGACGTGCAGATGGCCGTCTCGGTGCTGATCGTGCTGGGGGATCGCATCCGGAAGGAGATCGATGATCAGGCGCAGGTACTTATGTGTCTGCGAGCGCCCACGGGTCGTGGGAGGCTGCCGGCATCGCCAGGGAGGTGACCCGGCCTGCATGCAGTTGCAGGCCCCACCACCGATCCCCGGATCTCCCTAGCTCACGACTGCCTCCCTTGGCTATTGCTGCCTGTTCCTTTGTCAGTCAGCGGGAACAGTAAGGGGTAGGACCTCAAAGCTCTGCCCACTTTACCCTTCTTCCTCTCTGGCCAGTGGGGATGATTGCATCTAGAAGCAGGGCTCCCCAACCCTGAGGAAACCCGGGCGCTAGACTCAACCATCACCACCACCCATAAGCACAACCCCTTAACGTACGGGTGAGCAACCAGGGATGGAGAAACATTGCTTTTGTCTATTTTAAGAGCCCGGGACGCAGCGGTTAAATGCCTGTCCTGCAGGTAAAACTGTGCTCACGACCTGGGGGTTCAATCCCAGGTAGCAGGTTCAAGGTTGACTCAGCCTTCCATCCGTCCGAGGTCGGTAAAATGAGTACCCAGATTGCGTGGGGGGGGCAATGTGTAGCCTGCATTACTGTAATTAAAAAACTGTAAACCGCTCAGAGACTACTTGAAGTGCTATGGGACGGTAGATAAGCAGAACACTTTTAAAATCTCGTCCATTTATAGATGATGCAGCTAGAAATTTTGAGCAGGAACTGTTGTGTAGAAAAGCAGGGTTCTGATCTTTGTCATTTGTTTGTTTGTTTGTATACCGCCCATCTTCCAGGTGGAATTCTGGGCAGTTTACAACAATCACATATATCATGTGTGTGTTGTGTCGTTACAGTCATGACCGACTCTTTGTGACTCCATGCCCTTGGAATTTTCTTGGCAGGAATACTGGAGCAGTTTGCCAGTTCCTACTCCAGGCGCCTACAACACCTGGTATTCCCTGGTGGTCACCCATCCAAGGACTAGCTAGGCCCGACCCTGCTTAGCTTCTGAGATCCGGCAAGATCGGATGTGCTCTTGGCATCTAGGCAGCTACATATATCATATATTTGTTTTAATTTCATGCCACAGGCTTATTTGCATCGTCCTTTAAAAAATAAATTTCTGTTTTCTCAATTAAGAGAGAGTTTTGGACACAAGAGGAAATAAGGAAGAGGACAAGAGGTTGAAGCGGGACCTGGAATGCAAGATAAATCTTTCTTGCTGTGTAACTCTTGATCTCATCATCCCTGCTTGTTGAGGGGGTCTTGGTAGTCGGGCTTAATGAGTGATAGAAGGACAGAATGGAAATGGAATAAAGAGCCACCTTTCATGAAGCTGTTTTGGGAGTTGGTGAAACAGAGCCAACCAGGTATCTGATGGGCATTTCCAAGAATAAGAAGGGTTTGGTCCCAACTTACATGCATTGCCAAGGAATATACAGTCGAAATATAATGCTCCTGATGAAGTCACAGGGTTTTGCCCTCTGTTTTCTCACCTGTAGCAGCAGGTGCTGGTAGCCCACCAGCCCTGCTATATATTTTTTTCTGAAGTCCAAACCCTAGTGACTAAACGACTAGGAGCAAGGGCCAAACTTCCAAGAGAGCCACCCTGAAAGGTCTCAGAGGGGCGGGGGGGGGGCTGGCGATGCGACCGTGCGCCTGTCGTCTTCCCCCTCTGCAGGAGCACTGGTACACGTCCTACATCGATCTGCTGCAGCGCTTCCAGCTGTGGAACATCTCCAACGAAGTGATCAAGCTCAGCACCTGCCGGGCCATCACCTGCCTCAACCAGGCGTCCACCACCCTGCACGTCAACTGCAGCAACTGCAAGCGGCCCATGAGCAACAAGGGGTGGATTTGTGACCGGTGAGAGGCCCCCCCGGAAGGGAAGGAGCCCAAAGGCCTTTGGATTTCCTCTCTCTCTCTCTCTCTCTCTCTCTCTCTCTCTCTCTCTCTCTGTGTGTCTCTCTGTCTGCTTCTCTCTCTCTCTCTCTCTCTCTCTCTCTCTCTCTCTCTCTCTCTCTCTGTCTCTCTCTCTCTCTCTGTGTGTGTGCGTGTGTCTCCGTGTCTCTCTCTCGGTGTCTTTCTCTCTCTCTCTCTCTCTGTGTCTCTCTCTGTCTGCTTCTCTCGCATGATGTCCTGCTTCTCTCTCTCTCTCTTTCTCAGTTTGTGTCTCCGTGTCTCTCTCTCGCTCTCTCTCTCTGTCTTCGTCTCTTTGTGTGTGTCTCTCTGTCTGCTTCTCTCGCATGATGTCCTGCTTCTCTCTCTCTCTCTCTGTTTCTTTCTCTGTTTGTGTGTGTGTGTGTGTGTGTGTGTGTGTGTGTGTGTGTGTGTGTGTGTGTGTGTGTGTGTGTGTGTGTGTGTGTGTGTGTGTGTGTGTAAACTCTCATGCCTCTTCTGCTCTTGTTCGGCTAGCTGAGAAATGTTTTGAACACCGGGCAAGCCTAGCTCAGCAGTGACCTGATAGGTGATGGTTGGCAGTAGGAAGCAGGTTTACCTCCTGATGTGTGTGTCTGTCCATCCATGTATGATGTCCTGCTTTGCCTTTGGCTCACTGGCCTGTGTTTTTTAAATGCCTCATTTAGAAGGTAGATCTGACTCTTGATATAACCATTTCCTCGAGAATTTTAGGCGTCCCAACTTAATACTATTTTTAGTGCCATTTTTTTAAAAAAGAAAAGCTAATTCTTCAGTGGCAGCTGAGATGCACCCAAGACAGAGTGGCCTCTGGACAGATGGATGAATGGACAGACAGAATGAAGGTAGACAGACAGAGAAGTTTAACATTATTGGCAGTTAAATTTAGCACTGCTAGTATTCTTGTTCACTGACTATACAGTCACCCCACCGCCATTTCGCGGTTCAGGTCCCGCGGTCCCGCTACATCACAGGATCGCACTACCTGCACCACTGGGGGGATCAGGTCGCTCCCCGCCACCCCCACCCCCTCTGAGGCTTTACAGAGCCGCCCAGGAGGGTCGCAGGGAGCCATCGCATGGCTCCCCGCCACCCCCCTGGGCCCCTCCAGGAAGTTTTGGAGCCGCCCGGGAGGGTTGCGGGAAGCCAAATTTTTCCCCATTGGAAAGCATTGAGCCAATGTTTTCCAATGGGGAAATTTTTCTCCATTGAAATGCATTGGCAATGCTTTTCAATGGAGACGGCTCCGGAGGAGAAGTCTCGGGCGGTGCGGGTCGTCGTCGGCGGGAGGTCAGATCCCCCTGCTGCTGCTGCTGCCGGCGCGCACTGTCCCAAGACTTCTCCGACAGGCGCGCGATCCCCCCCCGCTTCCGCATATCGCGGATTTTCATGGATTGTGGGTGGGGTGGGTCCCTAACCCCCGCGATCGGCCGGGGGGGGGGTTACTGTATTATCTATTGTCCTGGTTTTCGATTTTGGAAAATGATGCTTATCACTTGAGCACCTTACAAGGCAGCAACCAAGAAAGCGTGACAATCCTTCACAAGATTTTGCCGTCTGGTCTTTTTCCAGGTGCCGGCAGTGCGCCAGCAGGTGTGCTGTGTGCCACCATGTGGTGAAGGGCCTTTTTGTCTGGTGCCAAGGTTGCAGTCACGGCGGCCACCTGCAACACATCATGAAGTGGCTCGAGACCAGTTCCCATTGCCCGGCGGGATGCGGCCACCTCTGTGAATACACCTGAACCGGATGGAGCTCGGGCCTGATGGATAGCCCAACTCTTTCCGTTGGCGGCTTAAATCTGGCTCTGCGAAGCCCGTGGTTTTGGGACGCTCTGGAGGTGCACTTGAGGCATTAGACAGCTTCATGAGAGGACTTAGTTGGTCACATGCAATCAAGGGGAAAGGACCTTCATTGCTTCACAGAAAGCAGTGAAATGCCTAGAAATGCCTACGGGGAAGGGGATTCTTCTGGGCCGCTTCACCCGGTCACCTCCTTCTATTAATTTTTTTTTTACTGCGGCTTAAAGCGGGTTTCGTTACCACATTTCTACACAAAACACCTTCTTAGACAAGCTATAGAACCAGGGAGGCTCTCCCCCATTTTTATACTGAATTAAAAGCAATAGTGAACTTTAGCGCTGGCAGTTTTGCATGGCGTCCCCAAATCCTTTGACAACAACGCTGGTCAGTTCTGAATATCGGCCTGCGGTTCAGCGGCCAGATTCTTCCCACCAAGAGGAAATTGTCCAAAAAAATCTGCACTGGGCAATTTATTCTGAACGGACTCATCAAACTCCAACTGTCATATGCAAAACACAAATGACCAGTCAATGAAGAAACACGGCATCTCCCCCCCCCCAATTAAACAGTTTTAAGTATTCTAATGAGAGCTAACACTCTCAAAGATAACCAGCCTCAGACAATCAAGGAGAAAATGGTTGTGAAGTGCAATCCTTCTGTTACTGCTTATAAACAAGTTTTACTGTGCCCAGTGAAAGTGACTTCCCAGGTAAGTGTGCCCCAAAGGGCAGCCTCCGTCTTCTTAATAACCTCGGCTGAAATCCTGTTGTACTTGGTACAGCGTCAAGTGACCCCTGCAGAAGTTCAACACACACACACACACACACACACACACGTACCCACACAACATCACCCTCCCGTTCCTCATCTAAAAACACTTGTTGGAAAGAGACACGGCAATACACTTACCGTTTCAACGACCGCAGTGCCATTATCTGTAAATATCCCAGCCAAGATGCCTGTATGCTAGATTAATTACGGAACCACCAAATTCCTGGTCTCTTTCAGCTTCAGATATGTAAATCTGGTCCGCAGAGAGAGACGAGCTCCATACGGATCAGATTTAATTCAAAGCACTAAAAGCAAAGCAAAGTGTTCTGCTTATATACCACCCCATACCACTTCAAGTAGTCTCTGGGCGGTTTACAGTTTTAATTAGAGTACAGTGGTACCTTGTATAAAGGAATTAACTCGTTCCAAATGAAATTATGTGAAGCAAATTTCCCTTTATACAAATTTCCCATAGGAATGCATTGAAAACGGGAGTAATCCCATTTTTATGTTGTACAGATTTGCCCCATTGGCAATTATGATAAGCAAATTGCCCCTATCTCCGGAATTTTTTATGTTGTACAGATTTTATGTTATACAAACTTTTTGTTATACGGGTCCAATGTATGCAGGCTACACATTGTCCCCCACCCCCGGTGAGCTGGGTACTCATTTTACCAACCTGAGAAGGATGGAAGGCTGAGTCAACCTTGAGCCGGCTACCTGGGAGTGAACCCCAGGTCATGAGCACGGTTTTACCTGCAGGGACAGGCATTGAACCACTGACTCACGGGGCCAAGGATATCCAAAGGAGAAATGCCACGGTCAGCTCTCACGAGTGCCGTCTTGTTTCAGAGGTCAGCCGGCGTTCTAGAACCAGGTCATGTCAGGGATCTCATTATGGAAGGGGTTCTGGAACCCCAGGGCCAATCACGCCCTTTTCCCCCAAGAGGAGGGTGACGTGGAAGGCCCGGCAGCTCTTTCCGCTGCTTCCCACCCCACCCCACACCTTGAAAAATGGATGACGCCTCTGCTACGGCGGGCTACTCCCACTGCCACATGGAGAGGAAGATGAGCGCGATGGCTTGTACCGTCTTTAATGAACTCCGACTGGAAGGGAAGCTCTGCGACGTTATCATCAAGGTCAACGGATGTGAGTTTAACGCCCACAAGAACATCCTCTGTAGCTGCAGCTCCTATTTTCGGTCAGTACTTCGGATAAACGTGACGGCCAGGCTGTAGGGCTAGGTGGCACAGCGGTTAAACAGCAGGAATGCAGCTGTGACTCCGCTCGCAGCCTGAATTCAATCCTGGCAGGCTCAGGGTAGCTAGCTCAGGGTTCACTCAGCCTTCCATCCTTCCAAGGCTGGTCAACGGAGCTCTCAGCTCAGTCAAGATCCTGCGGTAACTGAATGGTAAACCACCCAGAGAGCATTTTAAGCAGGACACTTGGCTTTGGTTGAGCTTGGCCATAAACTGGAGGCTTATGTTACAGAATGACAGAGGCGGAGCTTGTGTGTCCTCAGTGTTGTGGAAATTAATGCGGCCCCTTTACGAGGACTGGCCGCCAGCAGAAGAATCTGTTTATGGGCCACCTAGCTTTTCAATGACCTTTTGAATGGCCGTATCACCACAGTCACAACAGAGGTGCCTTTTGGAAATAGGTAGTTTTATCAAGCTGCCTAGATGCCCTGAGCACATCCGACCTCGCCTGATTTTGGAAGCGAAGCAGCGTCGGCCCTGGTTAATACTTGGATGGGCGACCACCAGGGAATACCAGGTGCAGTAGGCGCCTGGAGTAGGAACTGGCAAGCCACTCCAGTATGCCTGCCAAGTAAAACTCAATGGACATGGGGTCACAAAGAGTCGGTCATGACTATAATGATACAACAACAACAAGCTTTATCAAAACAAATCCAGCCAGAAGAGTTGGAAAGGCCGTCTTGCGTTCGTTCTACCCCTGTGGCAGCAACACAGAACAAACTGGCCCTAAGAATTAAGTGAATTGCTGGGACACCATGGCCCCAGCAATTTAAAATCATTCCCATCAAGATGAAACAAAACGTCCCTATGGAAAAAGCATAATTTTGGAATTTGGTGTTGTGTCAAGAGCTGAGCTACACAAGAGAAGCAGGAGGTGAAACAGTTGATCACCACAGCAAAACCAGCAGAGGTGGAGAGACGTTACTTTTCCTTCTCTTTTGGTTTACAACTCCCATCAGCCTCAGTCACAAGGGTGAAGGACAATGGGAACCATAGTATGGTGAAATCTGGAGGGCTGCTTGTGGAACAGATAGGCGTGAAATTGACTAGGCTGCTGTTTTCTTGTTAGTATAAAAGGGATCCCAAGGAGTTTTTAAATATATATATATGTCAAAAGATCCATCAGGAAAGATTTGAGAGCTTGGGTCCATCAAGGAGAGAATATCTAAGCCACCACTGACCTAGCATGCTTAGAGGCTGCATAGACTTCCATTTGGGCAAACTGGTTGGTCCTTCAGTAAGCCATAAGAGGATGGTTCCAGTGTGTGTGCATGTGTGTGCATTTCAAGAGTTGTTGTGCACTCGATCACATCACCAAGAGATTGTAGCAAGGTCATTCTTGGTCCCACAGCTATGGCTTCCTAACTCAAGAAGACTGCAGACCATGGTGAGCTAGGAGGTCTGACTGAAAGGGCAGGTTCTCCCCAGAACTTCATAATCCAAGAAGAAAAAGGTGTGAGACTTCTTGCATGACCCTAATAAGGCTTCAGAATGCGATTTCCAATGGCCACCAACGAGCATAGCTCAGTGGTTCAGGTCTCTGGCTGCAGAGCCAGAGTACAGAGTTTGATTCCCCACTGGGCACTCTGTGATAAGGGCTGGACTCAGACATCCATAGGGTCCTGTCCAGTCTCTGCTGTTCTAAGATTATTATAATTGTTGCATTCATCATCTCTTTTGGCATACCGTAGACTTTAGCTAAAGCCCTATGGTAGGATGATGGGCGTGAGCAAAGCGTGATCAGCAAGCCCTGCTCGGTCACCAAAGTAACAGGGCTGGTCTGCTTGGTGCTATGCTCAGGATAAACAATACACTGTATTCCACTTACCCCCCCCCCCACATTCAGCTGAAGCTCTCACAGCCGAAACAAGGTTATCTATGCTAACTGAGGAAAGCTTTGCATCCGAACACAGAGATCCTCGGTCCCTGGAGGTTGTTCCCCATATAATACGGAGTGGTGCAGTTTATAGTCTGCGGGGGGTTGAGGTGGGGGAACCTCAGGAGCCACCACGAATGTTTAAATAAATAAAGCAGGAGCGATGGTAGTGGTAGAGGTCCCTCAGGTTGGCCAGACCTCGTGTGGTCCCGTTGAGTGCCAGGGTCTTGAAATGTAGTCTTGAAAACCAACAACCAAGTGCCCTCTTCTTTTCCCAGAGCTCTGTTCACCAGTAGCTGGAACAACTCAGAGAAAAGAGTCTATAATATTCCCGGCATTACCCCAGATATGATGAAGCTCATTATTGAATACGCCTACACAAGGACAGTGCCGATTACCGTCGACAACGTGGAGAGGCTCCTCGTGGCCGCCGACCAGTTCAACGTGATGGGCATCGTCCGGGCTTGTTCGGACTTCATGAAGTGCCAGCTGTGCCTGGAGAATTGCATTGGGATCTGCAAGTTCACGGACTACTACTACTGCCCGGAGCTGCGGCCGGCCGCCTACATGTTCATCCTGCACAACTTCGAGGAGATGGTGAAGGCGTCGACGGAATTCCTGGAGCTCTCGGTCAACGAGTTTAAGGACATCATTGAGAAGGACGAGCTCAACGTCAAGCAGGAAGACGCCGTCTTTGAGGCCATTGTCAAATGGATCGGCCACGATCCTCCAAACCGAAGGCAACACATGGCTGTTCTGCTCCCCAAGGTCAGCGCCTTTTTAACTCCTCCCGGCCTTGATAGTGCAGTGGTTTAATAATAATAATAATAATAATAATAATAATAATAATAATAATAATAATAATAATAATAATAATAATAATAATAATAATAAGCAAGTATTTAGAAGAAATTGGAGTTGACAAAGTCACCACCAGTCAGATGCAGAAAGCCACCTTATTGGGATCTGCTCTCATAATTCGCCGATACATCACACAGTCTTAAATGCTTGGGAAGCGTTCGACTAGTGATTGGTAATACAAAATCCAGCGTAGTTAGTGGTGTGGTTAATAATAATAATAATAATAATAATAATAATAATAATAATAATAATAATAATAATAATAATAATAATAATAATAATAATAATGATGATGATGATGATGATGATGATGATGATGATGATGATGATGATGATGATGATCGTGGCGCAGTGGTTAAATGCCTGTCCTGCAGGTAAAACTGTGCTCACGACCTGGGTTCAATCCCTGGTAGCAGGCTCAAGGTTCACTCAGCCTTCCATCCTTCCAAGGTCGGTAAAATGAGTACCCAGCTTGCTGGGGGGGGGCAATGTGTAGCCTGCACACTGTAATTAAATTTGTAAACCGCCCAGAGACTACTTAAAGTGGTATGGGGCAGTATATAAGCAGAACACTTTGCTTTGCTTTGCTTTAATAATAATAATAATAATTTTCTTCTCCTCAGTCACAATATCCGGGGTATTATGCTGCAAAACCTTGTCTGTCTATGCCAGATATTGTGATTGTGGAGAAGGAAAAAAGTGTAGATCATTGATGTTGCTATACCAGGAGATAGTAGAGTCACTGAAAACAACTTGAAAAAATTTACCCGATATCAGGATCTGAAAATTGCACTTCAGAGACTCTGGCATAAACCGCCACAGGTGGTCCCAGTGGTAATTGGCGCACTGGGTGCGGTACCTAAAGAGTTAAGCAAGTATTTAGAAGAAATTGGAGTTGACAAGGTCACCATCAGTCAGCTGCAGAAGGCCACCTTACTGGGATCTGCTCGCATAATTCGCCGATACATCATGTAGGGAAGCCGACTAGTGATTTGTAATACTAAATCCAGCGTAGTCTGCTGTGTGATAATTTACTACTACTACTACTACTACTACTACTACTACTACTACTACTACTACTACTAATAATAATAATAATAATAATAATAATAATAATAATAATAATAATAATAATAATAATAATAATAATAATAATAGCTGCCTTACTGGCATCTGCTCGTATAATTTGCCGATACATCACATAATAATAATAATAATAATAATAATAATAATAATAATAATAATAATAAAAACCTCCCCTCTTCTTCTCCCTTCCCCTTCCTTTTTTCAGGTCCGCCTGGCCTTGATGCATGCCGAATATTTTATGAACAACGTCAAAATGCACGACTACGTGAAGGACAGCGAGGAGTGCAAGCCGATCGTCATCGATGCCCTGAAGTCCATGTACGACCTCAACATGAACGGCCCGTCCAGCTCC
This sequence comes from Phrynocephalus forsythii, assembly GCA_029282475.1. Taxonomy (NCBI): domain Eukaryota; kingdom Metazoa; phylum Chordata; class Lepidosauria; order Squamata; family Agamidae; genus Phrynocephalus; species Phrynocephalus forsythii. Next base: position 4,176,278 of record JAPFRF010000021.1, on the reverse strand, counting down.
GACTTCACCAACCCCCTGACCAGGCCCCGCCTGCCCTACGCCATCCTGTTCGCCATCGGCGGCTGGAGCGGAGGGAGTCCGACCAACGCCATCGAGACCTACGACGCCCGTGCCGACCGCTGGGTGAACGTGACGTGCCAGCAGGAGAGCCCCCGGGCCTACCACGGGGCCGCCTACTTGAAGGGCTACGTCTACATCATCGGGGGCTTCGACAGCGTGGACTACTTCAACAGTGTCAAGCGCTTCGAGCCCATCAAGAAGACGTGGCACCAAGTGGCGCCCATGCACTCCAGGCGCTGCTACGTCAGCGTCACGGTCCTCGAGAACTTCATCTACGCCATGGGGGGCTTCGACGGCTACGTGCGCCTCAACACGGCCGAGAGGTACGAGCCTGAGACCAACCAGTGGACCTTGATCGCCCCCATGCACGAGCAGAGGAGCGACGCCAGCGCCACCACGCTGTACGGGAAGGTAACAGCAACGGGCATGGTTTGGCGGCGCATACGCGCCGGGTTATTTTATTTTATTTATTTATTTATTTATTTATTTATTTATTTATTTATTCATTTATTTCTGTACCACCCATCTTCCAATGGAACTCCAGGCGGTTCACAGCAGTTATAATACAACAATGACAAATAAAATCAGAGTAAAAAAAAGCAAAAACGATATAAATAAAAATAATAAAAAAATACTTGGCTGCTACTCCTGCCAACTCACAGGGCTTGGCTCCAAAGGAGAAACGGCCACCTGAGGATGCGTATAAGACTATACAGTGGACCCCTTGTATAACAAACAACTTGTATAACATAAAATTTGTACAACATAAAAAATTCCGGAGATAGGGGAAATTTGCTTAACATTAGCGCCTATGGGGCAAATCCGTACAACATAAAAATGGGATTACTCCGTTTTCAATGCATTCCTATGGGAATTTGTATAAAGGAAAATCTGCTTAACATAATTTCATTTGGAACAAATTAATTCCTTTATAGAAGGCACCATTGTATATAGATATTCTTACACACACACACACACACACACACACACACACACACACACACACACACACACACACACAGAGGCACCGCGACTTATGAATTTAATCCATTCCGAATGCATGCTCTTAAGCCAAACTACTCTTAAGTTAGGGTATCTATGTAAAAATTGAAAAAATAAGTTTAAACAAATGAAAAAAAATTATAAGTCGAGCAGACCATATCTAAAATTTG